>JAGFMF010011673.1:4287000-4337346 GCA_019455555.1 Galemys pyrenaicus
CACCAGGTGTCCCCAGTCTGTCCTTGACTCCTCATTTTTGGTTTCTGTGTCTTTATTGCTGTTATTGTTATTATTGTTCTTATTCCTTTCCTTGATCCTAGTAGGGGAGCATATTTTGAGGTGAGAAATTGGGACAAAAGATGTGCTGGTAAGGTGATTCTAAGGTTCCCTGGAAGAAGCAGGCCTTTAGTTATACTTTAAAATAACGGAAGATTTTGGTTTTAGCAAACTACATCTATATAGTCATCCACAGATAGATGTGCACATGAATATAATTACACATGCATGTATACATATACGTACATATACACACAATACGTGTGTGTATACATATATTACAGTGAGAGAAAAAGAAACTGTTTAGTGTCTCCAGAGCTTCTTTATTAGCCTGTGTGCCTGAATAATAGGAATTATTATCCTTATTATAACTTTTTTCTCTTTTTCTCTGAATTTTCTGAATTACACGCAAAGAATGAATATTACTTTCATAAGTAGACAATGCAAATAAAATATGGAGTCATCTCCAGGGGTGTTGTATTTCCAAGTAGGAAGATTTTGTTAGGAGCAGAGCTGTTCTCTACAGAAGTGGAGAACCCAGAGAAAGTTTCTATGGGGAAAAATCTCTATATAGAAAAACATGACTGTAACAAATGACTGACAACTCCATGTCAACACATTATTTCATTTTTTTTCATTTTGAATGACATTTTATCTGTCTCTAAGCCCTCACTTTATCAACTCTGGTGAAAGATTCTATCTCAACCATATTTCAAAGTCTGCTTCCTGTTTCCGGTCTTGGAGTTTCATGGAAGCCTCACAGCATAAGCAGCCCAGCATACTGTGAAATACTTTGTGGTTTGTAGTGATTGGAGACTGCACTGTGGGTCCTTCTGCCGGCTGGGCAATGTGAAGCAGGGAGCGAGATGCCCACTGGGGCCCTCTCCCTGCTTCTTGCCCCTCTGGCCCTCAGACTCCGCCTGGGGACCTGGGCTGCCTGCCGACTCCTCTAACAACCAGCCCACCTGGCTGTGCCATCCCCAGTAGGAGATGCTGCAACAATTCCAAGGGAAACCAGAATGTCCAGTTCATAGAAAAATCTCCCCAATATTTATGTTTGGCAACAAATTAAACATTCTATGTGCATTTAGCTGTCAACTTGCCCAAAGGGTAAGTCGGCCAGAACCCAGATCACACTGGCCCAGCAGCGCTTCCGGTGAGAACAAAATAAGCAATTCTGTGTTCTCTGTTTTTTGCTAATAAGTCAAAACAGCACAAATGACAGCACTACCATTAATTTTTCAGTAACTCATCCTGCCATAAAATTGACTGTAGAAGCTAGCCACGTATGTCTGAGGTGCCAGGGAACACCAGTATCACTCTCTAAATGATAAAGCCTTTGCCTTACAGATTTTACAAGATTGCTGTGCATATTAAATGGGCTAAGAGATGCTAATGAATCCCCATAAGTAAACACATTGTTTCCAAAGTGGGATAGCACCCCTTGGAAGACATAAGAAATAGGGTTGGGATGGCTTATGGAAGCTTTCCTGCCCTGGCTGTCTTTGCCAACGGTCATTGGTAGCAGCCACTGTTAGTGCTGCACATTCAAACAGTGAGCACAACTAGTCCAAGCAGCTGGCCAGGAAAAGGACAGTTCCATTGCATGTCATGTGTTTTGAAAAGAATTTGGAAAAATTGCACATAAATGGACACAGATCCCAGGCTGCATTGCCCTCAAAGACCAAATAGTTGTATGTATTAGCACCGTGCTGTGAGGATGAGAACATAATCATATCTCATAAGTCGGCCAGTATGTTCATTCCCAAATGGGAGGCAGGGCAACAGGGAGATGTCTCCTGCACCCCAGGGCTTAGCCTTCTGTGCTTGGACAGGTACATGGAATAGAACCGAAGAGATTATACAAAAAGATTCTGAGTAGCATATGCCCAGACACTTTGTGTTTTCCCATTCTCCTTTGTTGTTCAGCTAACGTTATTTATTCATGATAACAGGTAATTAGATTGTGTCCTTCAGGGCCAGCTCCACAGATGTGAAGTGAGGAAAATGTGCCTCTGTGTGTGTGCGCGCCTGTGTGTGTATAAATGTGCATGAAATATGTATGGGAGTATGTAAAAACTTCACAAACCACATCAAGAATAGCTTGTGTGTTTTGTAAAACTTGAGAAGATTTTTAAGACTCTCTAATGTGTTCTTTCATAAATGATGCATTTTGATGACCAGGACAAGTCTGTGGGGTTGGACAAGTGACATGGGTGTCTGGAGTCTCCGGACTCGAGCACTGGTACTCACAGGAGTTGAGTCTCTCATGAGATACCCATCAGTGACAAGGAGGCCTCTCTCTTCCTTATGCTCCTTCCTCCCCCAGTCTATTGCATTTTTACCCTGTCCCCTAAAAAGGAAAGTCTGCTGGGAACTGACAGCATTTCAGAGGGTGCAAGGAGGAACAGGATGGTCTGGAGGAAGCCACTGACATTAGAAGAGGCACAAAGAGTATCCCCTCAAACAAATTGCAGGCAGCAGGGGCTGGCACTGCCTCTTCCAAAGACCAATATGAATGGCACTTTTGGAAATGTAGCAGTTGTGCATAAATACGCTTTATGCCATCCAGGCCAACTGGAAGAACCTTATAGCACCCTCTCTTCACCTTACCTCCTTCCACAAACACGCCCAGACACTCTGACAGAAACACACACATGCAAATGTTTTCAGGCCTGTGTTCTCCCAAAGCCTCGCCTGGTGCGTACAGCTGGCTACCTCTCAGGAGGGAGATTCAGAATAGAACAGAGCAGATGCAAGCCCCAGGAAAATGTTGAAGGAGAAACAGAAGGACATGTCCGGCAAGAGAGGGAGCAGAAAAGGTGCTTTTGAAACTGCAGTAGCAATCATGAAGTGGTACCAGACTTAGATCAATATGCCAGCTTTTGCCAGAGATCTCAGGAGACCTGACTAGCATTGTTAGAGGGGGTGCTGCCACTTCCATCTTGGCTGTGGAAATGCATTAAGGGAAGAGAACTGGACCAGGTGGACCAAGGACCATAGGGCATCTTGATGGGTCAGTGCCAGGGCCCTTGCTCTGGGTCCTCTCCATTAGGTCAGCACAGTGGCTGAGTCCAATCTTCAGTCACCTCCAGCATTTCCCTGACACCCGCAGGACCCCCAGTTTGCAAAACTTGCCCTTTTGTTAATAATTTTCACATACCTCAGAAAGGGGCATCTGTAATCAAAGGTTTTATCTTCAGCTCCATCCTGTTAAACATTTCTAACAATTTTTGTACAACAAATCCAACCTGATTGTCAAATTTGCAGTTGCCAAAAGCCTAGAGAAATGATTCATCTCTTGGAAAACAGAAACACATTGTACAAAAGAGCTTTTTAAAATATGGAATGATAGACCCTAAAACTAAAATAATAAAATGTAGAAAGAATCAAAGTGAAGTCCTAAATGCAGGTTTAGAATGGCAACCCCACTGGTACGTGACTTAAGAACCCAATAACAACAAGCTGTAGAAAAAGGACCTGGAATGTATCCACAGTAGTTTAATTCTAAGTTTTAGTAAAAATAATTTTCCAAGAAAGTCAATGTGATCACAATCACATTCATGAATATATATGGTCCTGTTGTCACTGAAAAGTGTTATCGAAGGTGATACTAGCAGTCATCTTCATTACATAATGGAACTGAAGTCTAAGCAGTTACACGGAAGGAGGAATGGAAAAGATAATGAGGTGGGTTCCATTTTGGGTGCCAGCTTCAATTAATGGGGACATGACATGACTTCCAGAAATTGCTTATGATAAGGATTCTGAGTTCTCCTCCAAGCTCACCAGAGAGGAGGGGTATCTGGCCAGATGATTCTGCCTTGGTCTGGAGAGGAGCCCAAAGGCTACCATGCCTGCTCTCTTGGAGCCCATCCTTCAGCCCCACGGGCTCACCATCCCTGTGTGCGCATGGCCAAAGGCCCCTGCTCACTTGGTTTGATCTGCCCTTGGGCTGGGCTTCAGTACTGTTGAGCGATTCCCTTGACAGATGAGACCTGAAACACAGATAACTTTAACTTGCACAACCCTTGGTGGGAACATTCTAAGGTGTGTTCCAGAGTCGACCAGCAGGATTAAGGTTCAGTTGTCCGTGGCAGTGACGTGTTCAGTAGTTTACATTTGACTGGATTCCATTCTTGTCTATTTTACTTTCCTGCTCCCCTACAGGTGCTTCCTGGAAGTACCTCCCAGAGAAGCCACTTGCACTCAGATTCTCTGGATCTGCTTCAGGGGGAGCTCATCTTAAGACATCCATAAATAAATAAACATGTGTGTATTTATGTGTGTGTACATGTATATACATGTGTGTATGTATGTATGCATGTATGTATGTATTTTTGCCATTATGATAGAAATAAGGAAATAATATCCACCCAGCACCAGTCTGTGACCCAATAGAGTAGTTAGGTGCCGGATCATTGACAAACCAGGGTGAAAATTGAGGACAGAGACTGGGGTGGTGCCCCTCCATTAGTTTGGAAGAGCTCATATTTTTACAAAGGACACTGAGATCAGATCTTCAGTGATATGGAGGTAGTTCAGTTTTGAGGTATAAACACTTGACTTTGGTTTTATAATCCTTGGTACACAGTTCTGATACACCACCCACTAAATTTTTTAATTAAAAAAATTTTTTTAAAAGTATCATTTTCATTGAGGAACATTGGTTGACAGCACTGTACATGATTTAGGGATCCAGGTTCACATCTCTTCAGATGTATGTTCCCACACCATGCCCCCCACAAAAGCCCCAATAATCCCTCATCCTAATGCTTTCTTTTAAAAATATTTTAATATCTAAACCTTAATGTCTTTTTCCATACTATAGAAATTATGATAATATCTGACTCTTAGTTGACTTTGTGAATTAAATGTGATAATGCCTGACTCACAGTAAGTACAAAATAAGCACCAGTTACATATCAGCAATATCTTTTTTTGGCTCATGAAAGCATTTCTAGAGCCAGTGTTTTAATATCAGGGGAACTCAGATTCAGGTGTAAATTAGTCAAGTGTGATCGTTTTTAAAATCATACCAATAATGTTGTTGCTGGTGATGAAATTGGCTTCCTTCCAAGTGGCCAGGAGGAGGTGATGTTGGCTGTGGGTGGTGGGGTAGCTGACCTCTATTGGCCAAGATTCTAACTGTCCTACGGGCCTCCTCTGCCTTCTTCCAGGCCCCTTCTGCCAACCTTCTTCCTTACCTCACCCATTTCCCAGCCAAAGCCCTAGATTGTTTAAAATCCCCAAGGATGTCTTTGTTTTTCTTCCTTATAAGCATAATCCTTGCAAATGTCGATCTCAAGATACTAATTTGGTGCCATCTGGACACAACACCTCCCCAGCACTCCACTTCAGAAATGACTTGCACCAAGCCCCAAGGCAAGTAGCTCAGCAACACAGTTTCAGGGGAACATATGGTAGAGGCAAGTCGCCCACCGGGGTCCTGGAGAGGAGCTGAGGGAGGACTTCCTTTCTTCACAGATCTGGGTTGTGAACAAAAGGTTCATGAACAACTTGTACGGCAGGCTTGAACAAAACAGTGTCAGGCTGTCACCCCAGAGTGGGACCCAGTCCATCAGGCCTGGGCAACTCAGCCTGGCTGGATTGCAAAGCCAACAAGTTGCCTTTATTCCTCATCCTCCACATGGTCTACCATCACCTCCCCAGAGCCCACACTGTGCCTTTATCCCTAATTGGTCTGATAGAGTTCTGTGGCTTTAAATACCATGGAGCACTAGACTCTCTAGAGAGAGTACAGACACCACAAGTGTTACCTTATAAAAATAACTAAACGATGAAAAAGAATTGAGTCCATATCACTTACAAAATATTCCCAGCATCAGACTTGCCAAAGGATTATCTACATGATATTATGTCCATTTCATTACACATCTCAGTTATTAGCCACGAAAGTATCACTATGTTTGATTATAACTTGTAGGTCAGAATTTCTAATTTCACAAGTTCCTGAGTAGGTCCAGTGATAGTGAGTAAAGACTAATCAACTGTCAACTAAGGGCATTACTTACAGCACACCATTGCTCCAAGCAACAAGTATTGATTAATCCTTTACATTCAGACATTGTTTAGATGCCATGGAGCCAACTACACACACACACACACACACATACAGAGAGAGAGAGAGTTTTTACCCATATGAAGAAGTCATTTCAAACAAAATAACATTTACTGTAAGGTAGAATTGCTTAAAGAGTGGGGAAATCCCATCCACACCAGATTTCTTGGACCTTAAGAAGTCTAGACACACCAGCGCTTGCACTACCGTGGCCATCTTGCACATTTGTTAATTCATAACTAAGGATATTTTTATGCATCTAGTACCTTGTACACCTAGTACAGGAACTAAATAAAAATAATGAAGATACAACTTTGGGCCCCAAGGAATGATGACTTGTGGGCTACTTCTGTGGTCTTTATTCTTTTCTTTGGCTCATTTCATAGCAAAGAAAATTCAGACCCACACCTTCAGACACTCCCTTCATACTCCCTGTGTTGAGGAAAAGAATTGCCTAGAGGGTGGGAAAATAATGGAAAATGAAGAAAGACCTTAAATACAAACTTGAGGAAGTTGCAGTCTTGTCGAAGATGGACTCTGCTGCCAAGTACCAATTAAACAATTTACCAATTAACAGTGGGGTACTCATCAACTCCTGCTGTTTCAAGGACTGCATAAAATAATTCAGTCATGGAAATCACAAGCTGTTGATCTATTAGTTCTGTGTTTACCTAAGTGCTGTATAATATGCAATAAGAGGAGGAGCAGGTTTGTCTATGCCTTCATTAAAGGTTGCTCTTTTAATCCTAAAACAAGAAAATGAGGGGGGTGTTTTTATTTCTGTTAACATCACTTTGGTGGATATATGAACTGCAGGAATCCAGTTTATCCTCCTATAGGTAGTGATCCCTCCATAACTTAAAGGCTCTATATATGTAGAAGAGGGATAATTGTGACTACCTTGTAGGGTTGTTGTTAGGAATACGATTACTTATGCAAATCACCTGGAAGGTCATTGACCTTAAATTACCTGCGACAAGGCTTCTGCAGTTCTTTATAGCAAAATTCCTCCCAAGGATTAATTTCTTCAGCCTCCTATGATTTCTGTCCTTTTTCTCCTTTTGAACTTCTCTTTTAAATATTCCTTTATTCCTACTTTGTCTAGTTCTGTGGCTTTAAATACCAACTACGTATCCCAATCCAATCCAAAGTCATACTACCAATTCAGCATCTCCACCTGCCTGTCTAACAGACATCTCTGCTCACTGTGACCAAACTACTGATACCCTCTTCCCTTCCACACAGCTACCACAACTAACTGCCCTCCCTCACCCATACACACAATGATCACTTCTTCCCCCAAGGCTTTCAGGATCTTAGTAACTGATATTACTATTATCCACTTGCTCAGACCCCAAACTAGAATTCATATTAGATTGCTTTTCTTCACACACTTGACAAATGAACATAAGTTAAACAAATGAAGACCAAGACTCAAGGCTAAGGACATAGTCAGAAGCAAAGGTTCATGTGGAAAAAGATGGTAAGTTGAAATTTTGTGAGCAACTCAGAGTAAATGAAGGGGGTTAGTTCAAGGTCAGTTTGGAAGGAGAGTTTGGTTATAAACAATAATGATCCTTAAATAAATACTTTATTCTTTCCATAATCTTGCATCATGGAAGGGTTCAGAGCCAGGTCTAACCATTGGTTTAGTAAGCTAACTTTGAAGATAAATTTAAATGATTAGAAAATAGAGACAGAGAAACCAATCGAAACGTATAGCAATAGTTTGAGTAAGTATGATAAGAATCTGAATTAGACAGTAGATAGAAAGAGTGAGATACAAAAGTCCATAATAGTAAAAGGAGTCAGGACTTGCCTGATTGGCTATAGGGTTCAGAAGAAGAAGGTAACTATGAGGTCTCCAGTCAGTTTCTTGGAAGATAGAAGTGCCAGGAGCTGAGGTAAAGAACAGCTGAATTGTAGGCAGAATTTCAAAAGGAATTAAAATTAAGCTGATTTTAAACAAATTGAGCTTGAGTTTGCTTTAATGTAGTAGTGGAAATGACCAGAAGACTCTAAACATCAAAAAGAGAACAAAGACAGAATTCATAACTATGAATTTGGGGTATAATCAGTACCTAACATCTAGTATGTGCCCAGTAAATACTGTCAACTGGATCTTATACCTTCACTTTTTTTAAACATCCTCCTCTTATTTCCACAGGTATCTTTGCCCAGAGAAGATGGTATTTCTCTCTGGTTTTCCTCATGTTCCTCTGTCAAGGAGTTCTTCCTTATCCTGCTTGAAAACTGTGGGGCTCGCTAAGCCAGCACAAAGTATCAGAAGCTTCCACGCTGATAAAGAAGACTGTGGTGTGGGTTTTCTATATATGAAAGGTTCCTCTAGGAGAAGAACAAAGTCTTGGTTCCCAGCGTGCCCAGCCTTATGTTTGTCACAGATGTCATTGTCCTGCCAGGGCCTGGAGCCCCCGGGAAATACAGGGAAAAACATTCCAGTCCAGACCTTGCTTCTAACGGTAGTAAGTGAGCAGGGTGATTTAGATTCCTAAGTGTACCAGGGAGCTGTCAATTAATCAGTAACTGCCACTTTCCCTTTTTCCTCTAAAGAAGAAATGCAAACAAATGAGGTTTAAGAGAGCTAAATAATAAAAGCCCTGAGTGGCAAATATTGTGAAAATTAGGAAAATAGGTCTTTGAAGTTGGGTGCTGGTGAAGGAAAATGGCAAATCAAGGGGACTGGTATTAGAGCACCCCATTGGGAAGGAGATCAAAGCTGTGGTCACCTCTCAGGGCCTGGAATCTGCATTCCCACATTGTTTAGGGGGCAAGGATGTGAAATGAGTGTGCGTAGGGCCATAGAAGGGCACTCTGGCCAAAGTCATCCTAAGCCAAGGTCAGGCTGGCATGCAATTGTGCATGTTGAGCAGGATTCGTCAGAAAAAGCCTGACATGTTTATGAGTATTTACCCCTCAGCTACACTGTGTTGAATAGATGAAATGAAAGTTACAACAAGCATGTTCTATTTCAACTTTTTTTAAAGATTTTTTTCATTTATGCATAAGAGAACAGGGGTGCAGGTCAGAGGTGTGGGGTGCCAAAGGGTTCATCAGAGACAGTGAGGAGTGGAACGTATACATATATTGAGGTACACCACTGAGGGGAGCAGCAGATGAGACAGGAAAGGTCTGCTGTGCCATGTGGGTCACCTCCCTGCCCAGGAATTGAACCCAAGTCTCGGTGGTTGGCCATAGCTTGATAGTGCTGAGACTTCGACCCCTGTCCCACCAGGGAGGCTCTTCTATTGCAACTATTCAGATCCTCCTGTGTCTGAGACCACCATGGGGTCTGGGGAGGAGCCAATAATTAGAAGCACTCTTTTTAGACCAATATCAACCACCTACACCTGAATTGCCAGGTGCATCTCAGGAGTCACTCTCTTTAGGATGAACACTTGGTCTTAACTGAGAAGGAGTCCCCTTTAAATTGATTCTGTTTACTCCCATACTAGAGATTTTCCCCATTTTTAAATGTCTGTGTATATAGCTTTATTTTTAAAAGACTTTCATATATATTGACTTTGAGTTTTTCTACAAATCTGAAAGTCGTGTTTTATCAACATCAACTTCATTTTGCAGATGTTCAAAAAGTCCAAGAAAGCAAGTGATAAGTCTAAAGTCACACAGCTGCCAGGCGGAAAATGCCTTTGGTCCGGAGCTTAGTTCTTGAAATCCTGGGCTTTTGCATGACCCCATACTTTTTATCTACAGACAAAATTGCCTGGTCATAGACCCAGAAGAGCAGATTCAAAGGAGATTAGTAAAATACCTATTGGCAGAGTCTACTCTATTTATTTCAGATAGTAGGAATTATCCAACTGTGATTTGCCTGGTGTGGTTATTGCGGATATATTCGTGATAAGAAGTAACACTATGGAATCAATGAAGTGAATCAGTGCCTGCTTGAGAATTCTCCCAGTCAGTGAGAAATGAGCTCCTTGCAAGGCTGCTTAATATCTTAGTGCCATCCTTACCTTTTATTCTACTATTCTCCCTCCTGGGAATTTCTCCTAGGGATATAGTTCAAAGGAAAGAAAAAGCTATATTACAATGTTGTCGTTTCAGCTATATCTATAACAGGAAAATATTTGTAAGATTTAATATCTACTTCTAGGGATGGCTAAATTATTGTAGATCAATTTGATAGACTATTATGCTACAATAAATACAAGGATTAAATAACTATGTAGCAAAATGGAGGCAAAAAGATTAAACATAAAAAGAATACAAAGTGCAGTTTGGCAAAAATAATTTTTTGTGTGGACAAAGACCAGGAAAATTAAGATGGTAGATTTTACATGAATCTTTTTAAACAACTTCCTTCAAATGTTGTTCCTGATCTCCTTAGGCTTCAATTTTGTGACCCTGAAGTATTGACAGGCTCAGATTTTGGTTGCCTTACCAAGATCAGCAAGGCATTAGAACCACTCAGTCTAACGTCCCCTGCCTAACTTAACAGTACAAATGTGCACCTGTAATTCTGCACATGTGTAAGTACAACTTAGCTTAGTTCCCAGATGAAGAGTCAATATTGGGAACATCTGGACCCCTATAACTCAATCAGGAACAGGTAATATTTATTACTTAGAGATTTTCAAGAAAATCTGCCCAGCGTCAATTTGTAATGATTTTCTATCCAAAAGATTAAGGCAGCTTTCAGTATTTGGTTCTTCTTGCATCCCTGATCTTAACTCTTCCTTCACCTAAAACAGACACATTCCATACCTAAACTTATTCCTAGCAGTGCTCTTTTTCTTTTTTATTTTTTTAAAAATTTTTAGTTTATTTATGCATTTAGAGCTGGGGTACAGACCAGAGGTGTGGGAGGTGAGAGGATTCACCAGAGACAGAGCATGGAGCAGAACAGACAGATGGACGGAAATACACTGCAGAGAGGAGGAGCGGGAGAGGCAGGAGAGATCTGCCGCATTTTGTGGTCTCCTCCCTGGCCGGGGATCGAACTGGCGCTGCTGTGCATGGGTGCTTCACAGTGTGGCGCTCTACCTGCTGCGCCACCAGGGAGGCCCCACGCTTTTCTTTTTCTTCGGTCACTGAATGTAGGTGTTTTTCCTACATCTTATCTTCTGATTACTGTTTTTATGTGTAAATCGACTTTGGTTTATCAATTTTATGAACTACGTAAAAACTTACTTCCTTAGAGTTTCTAGTTTAGATCACCTGTAAATATTACTTTTGTGTCTTCACCTTTCCAAATTGTAACCTTCATTTATTTTTCTTGCCTAACCGAATTAGCCAATATTGCCAGTGAGTTATTTCCAGTGGGGTAAGCGCACACCCTTGTTTTATTCTCCACTTCCGTGGTAAGTGTTCATTTGAATGTTCTCTATCAAGGAGTCTAGAAAAGAAAATTCCATTTTTTTTTCTAATTTGTGGACCTGTGTTGAAAGCAAATACACACACAATTTGAAGGATTACTTTATTAGAAACGTTTTGGGTGAGATGAGTAACTGTATAATTAATCATCCCGTAACAAAGAGATGAGATAAATAAACCTGATACATGTTTCTATCATCCAGAATCCAGGAGACAAAAAGATGTGTAAGGTACACCACAGCTTAGATAACAGTTTTAATTTTAGGTAACAAAAAGTGAACTTCATGAAGCAATAAATTATATGACAAAATTCAAAGATCAGATATGGTAAGGATATTAAAAATAAAAGCATTTCATCATGTATATAAGAAGGCATGGAACAATGATATGTAACTTTCTTGAATACTTTCTGAAATACACCAATTAAATGGCATGTTCAAGAAAATCTGCCCAGCGTCAAGCAGGAAGTGGTTGTTCCTTCTGTGGCTCTTGTGGTGGGTGGGGAGTGCATGGGGATTGAGGGTGGTGGTAGGTGGTGGAATCGCCAAAGCCTGTCTGAACCTAGACTTTGTTGCTGGCAGTGGAACAGCAGTGGAACCCCCAGCAGAACCTGGGGACTGGGAAGCCCAGCTTGCCCTTTACTCAATTTCTCTGACTCCACAGACAGGTCCCTCAAAGTCACCCTACATTCTTACATGAATAAATAAGCTTCATGGTTTCTGCCCCCAAAAGACATGTGAGGCACTTAAGGAAGAGCACCAGACTCACCTTCTTTGGGTGCTACTGTTACCCCAGGTTTACTAGGTCCACGCCTCCCTCGCTGAAAGTTCATTAGTCTCCTGAGATTCAGCTTCCTTATCTACAAACACCCACCCAATAAGACTGATATGAGGGTCAAAAGGAATAACAGTCATAAAGGTCCTAGGACGACCTCCACTTATATGTGTTCCTGGGCTGGGGAAACCAGCCTCACTGCAGAAGCAAAGTTTCTGATAAATTATATGTATTAAATGTATTTGCGAAGGAGCATTTTGATCTTCAAATTTCAGGAAATTAGAAGAAACTGAGATGGTTCCTGAATGAGAACAGGCTAGACAAAGACAAATGGGCAGGCATTTGAATGCCAGCATCTCAGCATGATAGACTTCGTGATAGATTATTCTCTCACCTCATGTCACAGTGAGATCAGCTTCTAAGTCATCATTTGTAATTTGCACATTGACTCGTGGTTTAGACTCTCTCCACAAAAGCTTAAATTTTTACTATTGATGTTTGATTGTTTCTAAATTCAGTCTCTTTTGTGGTTTTCCTGGCAAATAACACCCTACATCACAGTTTAGAACAATGGTCCCGGGTCTTCCAGGGTCAAAGTGGCCAAAGAGAAGGAGGTTTGTCCTGAGAAGCTTGTGTGACGCCCTCCCCAACCCGCTGGCCTTAGCAGGTTTCCTGGCTGAATCTGAGACCAGCTCAGACTGGATGTGAGTTACAGCATGTGGCGGAGGCATCCTTCCTCTGCTTCAATACTTAAACTTGGGCAAGGGTCTAATAAGAAGATGAACACACTGTCCACTGAGGAACCAGAGAACCTAGAGGTGGGGTATACTCAGAGCAGTATTAGCTTCTAGAATTCTCAAATAGATCATGAATTCAAGATTCATGACAGTGCTGAGTAATACAAACCACTTGTATTATGAACTGTGAAGCTGGCTTGTGTTGGGGTGGGGGTTTGAAAAGATATATGTAAAAGTAGGGATTTGTTATCAAAGATATGATCAATTTTGACTCTTCCCAAGTTTTGCTTTGCTGGCATTAACTCAAAGATTCGGGGACTCCAAGTGCCATATGAATAGACTGTAATAATTTTTAGCCATGACTACAAATAATTCAGAAATTTGGTCCATCATTAAAAAAACAGAATTCATGGAACAAGCTAATTATATTTTACTACGAAAATATGCATATTATATATATTTAAACACTCAAGATACTACTATAGAAAACACAATCAGCAAATTCACATGACTATTGGACTTTTGCTTTGTTCCCTGAACTTTGGTCAATTGTGGCTTCAGCAGGGACAGCTCTTTGCGTGTGGACAGAAGCGGTGCACAATACGGAAGCCTTCACGAAGCACCAGCTGCTTTCTGGAAGTGACAGTGTGACTTCAGGAAATGACAAGATTTGTTGCAGGCCGGCGATCCGAATGTAGGCAAGAACATCACTATTTTTATAGGGATAAATGAGAACTGAGGCACCACAAGAACAACCAATCAATTAAACTTATCAAAATGTGGCAGGCAGTTATTACTTCACCGAAGTGTGAGTCTGGTCTCTCTCTCTCTCTCTCTCTCACACACACACACACACACACACAGTGATGTAAATTGGCATTTGGACCACGACCTCCCCAGAGGATGCAGTGCTATACAACATGACGCTGTTGGGATGTAAGATTCAAATGAAAAAAGCCCATGATGCATTAAAATTGGAAAGATTGGGCGTAGACAAAATCCAGTGGGTTTCATTGCTATAAGCATTCTCCAAGTCTAATATGCTAATGCACACTGAATGTTCCCAGTGGAAATGATGACATAGCCTGTTTCTACCAACTTCTTGACCAAAGGAGCACTGACTCATTGTGCAGCATCTCCAGCGGCTGCCTTCCTCTACTGGGCCTGGGGAAGTACACATTCGGAAGTGGACCTAACAGAGCTCACGTTGATAAATGCAGCTACCTCAACAGAGAGGAGCCTGCAGTGCTCCAGATTAGTGAGCATGCGCTGCCTTACTGAGTATGTACTGTCTACTGAATACTGAACTGTGCTGAAGGTTTTCCATGTCGGTGGCTGCCTGGTACTTAATGGAACAGGTTAGGGAGGAAAACAGCAAAGGCTCACAAGTCTATACATGTCGCCTGGTCCATTCATGCCTGCTACTCCCTTCCACATTTATGTAGTTTAATTTCAAGATTATCCTGACCAAAACCCCAGGGACCCTCTCTGCAGGGACAAGGCGTCACCACAATAATAAAGCTGAAAGGCTACATGTGATTCGTGGCATGTTACTTTAAAAAAAAAAATCTTTTGGAATTTTTCTTGTTAATTCTCTGAGGTTAGAGTGAATCACAAGAGAAGTAAGGGGAGAAAGCTGTTAATTCCAGATTCTGGGGTTAATTAGCTCCCTTATAAGATGCGCCTGTAAGAACGTGTCAGGGGTGTTGGTGAGAGAGACTTGCTCTGCTTTCCCTGTTACATGTTCATCAATCAGGAGATATTTTAATTGTTACAGAAAGCAGGATGGTGCCAGAAAAGAGCCATTTTTTCTAGCAGAATTCACCCCGACTTCTATCTAGTGGGGGCTGAGATAAAAAGATTTTTTATTCCTATGTAGGAAATTTCAATTAATGACACAGTAAAGATGCCTCTGATGACAGAGGGAAACTTAGCAAATCATCCCCCTCCTCTGCTCCAGTGGACAGTCTCCTCTCAGCCTCAGGAGAGGGAACGCAGACCCTCCTGTGGGGAGCCTCCAGGCTCTTCGTCTCCATAACTGATTCAGGCACATTGGTTATGCAGGGAGGTGCGAGCAGCCGCTGAGTGCTGAGCCTCCCCTTGATGGCGTGGTCACTCACCCTCCTTCCCCCATCCTGTCATGCCTCAGGCCTGTGCTTCCCGGACACCAGCTGTCACACAGGAAACAGCAGCCTCGCTCTCGCCCACCTCCTTTGCCGGCTGGAGCTGCAGGATCATGATCTGCAGCGTTTCCTTCACCATCTGGAGCTCCCTCTTGAGTGACTGTGCACACGTTGTCAAGGAACGCACGCAAAGGTGAGGGGCAACCCTCCGCAGCCTCCAATGGAGCTAATAAGCGCCTGCAGGAAGCAGATGGGCACTGCCATCTAATTGCAGTCTCAAGTTCTTCCAACTTGTAGGAATTAAATATTAATACAAATTTTACACTTCTTTTAAGAACAATTGCAATTTCTACCAGACCTGGAGGTTATTAAACTATCTCTAGCAAGCCTTCAGAAAAGAAAGGAAGCTTCAGTTCTTTGACAGAGACAGATGGCCAACTGGGAGGCTTCACGATACAGGGTCGTGTACCCATAATTCCTGCTAACGCCCCAGTGGGGCAGGGCAACTGTCACATCCAAGCACTTGATAGCAGAAAGGGCAAAGGCTGGACATCAGAGGCTCCTCAAAAAATTCAGCATTTGGAGCAACTATAGGGCAAGATTCAGAGTCACAAGTCTGGACACCGTGGGCCCTCAGCCAGCCTGTAACCCTGAGTTCACATGTTGAGCTCAGTTTTCTCATGAAATAGTACCTTTTAATCTCTATAGGTTCTAACCTGCCTTCACGTGTTATTATACTCCCATGTACTTGTAAATTAGCCATCCAGTATAAGATTTGGTAGAAGGCAGGGAGTTTGGTTTTCTGGTTGATTGGTTGGGCTGGCTGTTTTTTCTTTAAACTGTTGGGCTCTTAGTTTCCAAGCCTAAAATGTTTCTCTCCTAGAGAAACTAATCACAGACAACTTAGCAAATAACTATATAGAATAAATAAGGCTGTCATTGTCTTAAGAAAAGCTCTCTTCTGGGTGTTTAAGTTTGGAAATGTTGAACCAATAGAGGTTTGTCTGTCTATCCATCATCAGTCTTTCAGCTCACTCCTTCGTGCCAGGAGACTCTAAAATAAATATAAGATGAGAGATGGATTGGAGTTTTTCAACTTAACAAGCAACCTTGTCCAACAGGAACAAAGGAAAAAATAGAAATTGTTGACACCCTTTAAATACTGTTAAATCATCACATAAGGTTAAACCTCTTAAATATTACGAGATCAGACATGGAGGAAACAAAGCTTGGGGAAAAGCAGCTTGCTGAGCTCTTAGCACTTACAGACCATCTATGGTACGAGGCTGTTTTATTTAAGTACAACGTCAATGCAATGTCAAGAGATAAAAACACCCTTACTATGACTACAGAAAGCTTTCTCCTTTTTTAAATAAGGAACTCTAGAGGACCTTAGGAGCTATGCAAATGAACCTCTCCTAGGCAAAAAAAAAAAAATGCTGAACCCATCCTGAAAAGCTTCTGGCAGCTTTTCATCCTCTTGAAGCTTCACCAAACTTCATCGTGTGTGCAATTTACATACATTTGCTCTGACGGTTCACTTCTTGCACTTGAATTTGAGGGAAATGAGGGTAAGGTTGAAGAGGTACAAGGAAAGGGAAAAAAAAAAATATTTGTCTTTTTTCCCATTTTTTAAGAGACCTCATTTTCCTCCATTTCTCTGGACAGCTCTGTTAATCTTTAGTGAAAACACATATGACTTTATACAAGCAAAAGCATAAGTGGTCCCAGACGAATACCAAGCTGCAATTTAATCACAAAGTTGTGCTACATTTATAAGGAGTAAGCATGGAGCTTAAGCAGTTTATGAATCCTGACAAACTCTGAGATTTAATTACCTTTGATAGGCATCCTGGGACTACACACCCCTATTTGTGATACACTAAATGACGACAAAGTTTTGAAAGAGACACTGAACCAAAATGACATGTTTCTTGAAGAACTGGAAACTGTTCCGGCTCTGTCAGAACACACTGAAAAGGTGGTAAAAGAGAATGAGAGAGAAATCACAAAAGAAAAAGGGCCAACTCACAAAACCAACACAACAACCTCCCCACACAAGGAGGAGTCAGACAGGTGCTGCGGATAGGCTCACCAGCTATGGGAAGTTGGAAATAATTTTAGGCTTTAATTTGTCTCACTTGAGCAATGCAGAATCTCATCAAGAAGGGTTAAGGGTTAAAGTTGTTTTTTTTCCTTATGAGAGTATAGTGCCTTTTCTGAGGTGCCCTGAGATTTGAGGCATATTTGCTAAGATAGTAGATGCAGCAAACACCTTAGGTTCTGTTAAAACAGGCCCCCAGACATCAGAAATTCGACATCAGAAATCCCAGAACCCTCACTGGGTTAGCCTATAGGAAATACTCATCAACATGATCAAAATCTTGTTTTTATTTACAAAATACCTCTCTCTAACCAAACTTTATATAGAATTCCTTACTAAAAGAGAGTTTTAAAGTATTTTGGATGCATTGAAATGGAAGAGCATTCAGGGAAAATGTGGCAGGGAAAGAAAAAGAACAGGTTTCAGAACAATTTGTACAGAATGAGCCTAATTTTGCAGAAATGACTAAGAAACAAATCATTTCTACTCAGAAAAGATTCTTAACAGGGACAGGGTTAGAGTATTAGGTATTATTCTAGGACAGGAGCTGGAGTCCTCTCCTCCCAGATGTCTGTGATATTCACTATGCATACCTTTGTGTTTAAATTGATGTGTTTATAATACAAACCACCTAAAACATTTCTCTTTAAGGGTTGGAGAAACAAAAGGGTAGAAAATGATTCTCATTCTTTGTTTCAGACCATCAAATGTTCAAACATTTCTTGAGCTCCAACTGTGTGCTAAGGAGCATTTGAAGCACAGGAGTTAAACCAAACACAGGCCATCACAGTGCCAGTGAGCAGAGTAGAAAACAAGCACACACGTATCTGGAAGACGACCTGGGAACTAGAGGAGGGTCTGCAGCCAGGGAATGACATGATACTCTGACTGCTTTAATCATTAATAGAGTAAAGGGAGCAAGAGCAGAAATGTGGAGCTGAGACTATTGCAATCAATTCAGGCAAGGAAAGACGATGATCTGGGCCCAGGTAACGGCAGTGGAGGTGGTGAGACGTAGTCAGATTCTGGATATTTTTTAAGATAGCGCCAACAGCATCTGGTGATGGACTGGAAGAGGAATGTGATGGCAGGAACGACTCCCAGATTTTCTGTCTAAGTAATGAGCTGGAAAAACAGACTTGCCATTTACTGAGAAGAAAAAGATTGAGAATGTGTTTTGAGGGTGGCAGGAATTTGATTTGGGGCATGGTAAGCTGAAAAAGTCAGCCAAGTGGAGATGTTGGGTAGGAGGAATGAGTCTGAGGTTAAGGAGATACCTAGGCTGTAGATGGGCACTTGCAGGTTATATTGAAAAATAAATTTTAAAAATATTTTACAACAAGTTTTCACTGATTCGCTGAACATTAAACTATCCCACTTAACACACTATATGGGTATTTGATAGTATGATCAGATTTTTTATTGCTAATTCAATAAATTCATAGTTGAAACCCATTGACATAATTTTCATTGATTTGTGTCAAAGGCCAAAGCAAATAAAGCAAAACTCCAGCACTAGAATTTCAAGGTCTAGATGATAGAGGTGCTCACTACTTCTAAGTGCAACAATAGGGCTCCAAAGAGCTAAATGAGTCTTACGAAGCCTGTGCCATAAAAACCTCTATGGGTATAAAGCTCCTCTGTAATAGACATACCACCAGATACATGCGCCATCTCACATCAACACATTAATTACAATGATGGCACATGGATGACATGCCAAGATCTTTAAAAACTCTTTGGAACCCAAGGCCATGCTTTACCACTTTGGGATGGACTACACACATATTAAGCCAGTGCATAACTTCCTGATAGTAAAATTATGCAAATAGTGTGTATGATTAGTAAAGGGATAACACAGCAAACCACATTTAACAGATGAGGTCCAGGAATACAGTGGCAAGGCGGCATTGCTATTTAGGATAGCCACTGGCAAAATCCTGAAATTCATTCAAAGGGATCGTGTGTGTGTGTGTGTGTGTGTGTGTGAGAGAGAGAGAGAGAGAGAGAGAGAGAGAGAGAGAGAGAGAGAGAGAGAGAGAGAGAAACAACTGAGTGCTTTGGTGTCAAGTGGGTTACCAAGTGATCCTTTTAGTAGCTTAACCAAAAGGAAGTCTTCACATCTGCAGCACAGTCAGGGAGGGGGCCCACATGGCGCAGCAGACCTCTCCTGCCTCGCCTGCTGCTGCGCTCAGCAGTGTATTTCAGTCCATCTGCCTGTTCTGCTCCCCACTCTGTCTCTGGTGAGTCCTCTCATCTCCTGTGACTCTGGCCTGTACCCCAGCTCCTGTATGCATGATAAAAACTCTTTAAAAAAAAAAGAGTCTTTGGTTCACCTGATCTAGTTTAGTTCAAAAAGAAACAACAGCATATCCTTCAAACTTGCTACTCATTTGCTAAATTATTCCTTCACTAAATCCTCTGCAGTCACTAGAGCCTACAGTACCAGGAAATTTACCTCCATGATGAAGGTGATGAACACAGTTGCTTAAGACCAAAAAGGAAAGCCTAGGCCTATACCCTACTTCCCTACTTCATTGGATCTGGCACCTCTATAGGGACCCACTTCCTGTGGCAGACCCAGTGCCAAGACCATGGTGCTAGGCCAGCAGCAGGACAGCCCTGTTTCCACATGTTCTCAAGGTTTCTTCTCTTCCCCCACTGTGGTTCACCAACTCTTCCTCTTCCGGCCCCAATGTGTGGGTGAAAATCAAAAGGAAGAGCCCTGATCACATACCTGTATTACCCTAGCATCAGTGATGCTTAAAATGACAACCTCTTAGTGTCTCAGTTTTCTGACCTACAGAACACACACACTGACTGTGGTGAGGCTCACGGTCCCTCTTCCAGTGCTCTAGCTCTGGAAGCAGAAAACATTTCCAAGGAGACAACACTAACTCCCCAAACTCCTGTTCCTTTGTCCGAACGTTGAAGCAAACAGGGTTCTTTAGGAAATGTGATGTTTGTACATGTGCCTGGATGTACTTAGAGTATTTGCATGCCATCAAGCACCACCAAAACTAATCGATTGGGCACCATGCATTCCAAATCAGCAGAGAGAATAGAATTCCACAAGGGTTTCCTGGACATGGATGTAAATAGAACCACAAATAGAATCAGTCTTCCCCATCTCATCCATGTCTCAGAGGCAAGCAGAACTTCCCTGAGGGCCTTGAAATATGCCAAATGTGTCCAAATCAGGTGTACTTCTTTTCCTTTAAAGTGTATGGCTGAAAATCAAGGAGAAAAAAAGGGTCGAAAAGCTCTGCTTAAAAATCTACCTAACCTCACAAATCTTTAAAGCATTTTGAACAGAGAGGATTCATTACAAATGTTTTTCAAACTGTAACTGCTAATTAGGACCCAAAATGACTGTGAGATTGTACTAGACACTCTGACTAACGCTCCTGGAAATCCCAGCTTGACTGGCAGTGAAGTCACACCTCCTGTCCTCTCCTCAGACACCAGGCCTGAGTCACCTCTGTGACGCCGGCTCTTCCAATTAATGGTGCAGGCTCCTTCCAGGCACTCACCACTGCAGTAGCTGACAGCTTTGTGTTGTTATTTGGTCACGTCAATGTAATTTAGTGAGCCTGTCAGGACGATGAGGAGACATGGCCTGTTTCTCACCCACCTCCTCAATCTGTCAATCCAATGTCTTCTTCCTCAAAGCAGAAGGCTCCCAGCAGCTGCCCACAGCCCCAAAATTAAGTCACGACTCCTAGAAGACCTGTATTGAAACTCAGCCCCCCTGCCTTCCCCTCTGTTAAGGCCACACTAACTGTGCTGTTTCACATGCATGGCTAATGCAGAAGCTCAGTTCCTTCCCCGCAAATAATGGGCGTCTGTCGTGCCCAAGACTTGCCTCGCCTGGACATAGACTCACATTAATCATGGTCACTCCACATTATAAGCACAGTCAGCTCTGGCAGAGTGCTTAATGGAATCAAACAAAAATATTACACTCACTGTACAATGCCTTCGTGTTGTTGACAGCAAGCTGTTTTTTCCAGCCACACTCAGTGTTGTATCTTTGATGAAACTTGGAAACACCAACCAGTCAGAGTTTGGCTGTAGGATTCTGGCAGCCTCTTTGAATCTCTAGAGAAGTTCTGATTCAAAACAAAGGCTTTCATTTGAGTTGGGAGCCTCCACAGATTCCTGTAATATGTCTTTCTGTCTTAGGGCACCATGGTCCCCTCATATCTAAGCACTGTACTCTATCAGTTCAAAGCTATATCCTGCGGATTTATACTCAATCAGTAACACAAAACAAAGCCTGGGTTTCAGAGAAAGGTCTGGAAGAAACCCACACTGTGATTTTGTTTGCAGGGGAGAGGTTGACTTTAGCACCTACCTCAGTACTTCCTGTTCTGATTTAACATGGTCCTTGTATGCCTTTACTTAGTTCAGCAAGGGTCAACAAAATTTGCAAAAAATAAAACCTTAATAAAATACTTTTATTATGGTTTGACTTTTTTATAGCAACCGCATGCTCCTTAGAGCAGGCCTGTCCACTTCCTTACAGGCACAGCTGCCTTCTGATGGGCCAAGCAGGGCACAGGACTTGTGGTTGGAAAGTTCTGTGACTTGTTAGAAATAACCTTAGACCAGCCACATCATTTCTAAGTGTCAGTTTTCTTAACTATCAAGTAGGAATCATCATCTCTAGCTATAGCAGTTTTATTAGAATTAAATTACTTTTAGCAGGGACGGGAAGAGCAGAAGGGACTATGGTGATGGTGCATGGGTGAATTGATGGTGGGAATTCTATGGGGACTACACCTAGAAACGAAAGCAAGTAATTGTAAGAAAAAATAAATATAATTTTAAAAAATGACTTTTAACAGAAGTTATTGTGTAGTTGTTCATTGATTCCTTCAAGTATTTATTACAAAATAGTTGAATCAAGCCCCATTGAGACCTCTTATGTACAAATGAGATGTGGTTTGCACTTAGGACACAGACATTGACTAAACAAATAGACTTGGAGAATATAGCTCTCTACCTAACACCAAGCACTTACCACATGGAAGAACTATATTAACATGCTTTCTAAACAGAGGCTCATTAGCGGGACATCCTCTAGTGGGTGTTACAGATGAGGAAGTTGCTGCTTAGAGACTTCATATAGTTGTTCATGACCCGGATGCTGCTGTTTGATGATCTGGCTTGGACTGGCTGTAGGAAAACTGAAAGGGCCTTGTTTAAGTGCAGCTCTGTCCCCTCTCAGCCTCTTCCTCTGCTACCCAACCTTATTAAGAAGAAAAGCCAATGACCTTAAATCAAACTAACCATCTAGAAAGTTTTAAACAAGAGAACCAACGCAAGCCTCATTGCTGAGAGGATGCCACCGACCCCACCACCAGCCGAGGTGCGGTGCATCCCACTGAGAAACTAGCTCGCCTGCTGGGCAAGGGGCCAGGAACCTCTCCTCATGTGTTGGCTCTGTTCATGGCACTGTTCCCGGGCACCCAGACTCGATTGTCACTTGCCCATTTGCTGAAGGTCATGCTCCCCGATAAGAGCTCAAATCTGTGTGTTCCAAGAACACGGAATAAACAAAAACCCAAACCAAATTCTTCTACTGTTTCTTTGGTCACGTTTGTAACAATAGCTTAAATGCTAGTTCTCTAAGAAGCAGGAAACTATGAAGAATAGAATGTCTGGTTTAAAAAAATCTACCTTAAGCAACCTGAAGATAATCGTTGATTAAGTTGAAGAAATTTCCTGCTAAGCTTAACAAGCAAGGTCAAAGATTTAAGGTCAACAAGGAAGAAAACACAATGTTAAATCTATCATTGAACTGTGGTTCCTATTATTTGCAACTAAGGTTAATCCTAGACCATTTATAACAATCACACATAATACACAATATCATACACATACATGTATACATACTCTCTCACATCCTTGAGAAACAATCACACACATTGTACACACAATCTCTCATACACACTCAAGAAAAAATAGGGTAAAAACTGGAATTCTGAAGACAGCAGTGAAAAGTGAAGATGAAAATGGTGACACTTCCCACAAATTCATCTTATAAGTCTAGAAAGGATGAATGGACAGAAAAGTGCTTTTATCCAGAGAAGCATCAGCCTGTGATTAAATAACTGAAAAGATACAGGATGATGCTGAACATCCTTTCATCCTGTGCACCACCCATCAGCCCTCAGAAGAGCCACCCAGTGACACAATGACTTTGTCTACTGACCAGCATATGCTACAAGACAAAGCTAGAGTGTCCTCATGCTGTCTTGCTCACTTACAGTGACTTCAGATGAAAGTCTGTGCTGAAGTGATACCAACAGTAGTAAGTCTTGAAGAAGAACTCGAAAAAGAATGATCTAAAGTCCTGTTTGCTGTGTGATACTCTTCAGTCTGCACACAGCAGTGTTATATGGTAAAGAAAGACAAAGATGGGTTTGGGTTGCTTGGTATGGAGAAAATCCCTAGAAAACTGAGCTAGTCAGACCCACAACCATCTGAGACCCACACCCAGTTTGCACCCCTAAAAACTGCATTTTCTTAAATGTTTGCATGCATGTTTGAACCATGCAGCTAATTTTTAGTGATCAGGTTTAATAAACAAAAATGCTGAATGATCAGGAACTAGAAAGAAAACATTACTCTTTATAGATTATGGGTAATCTGGGAGATATGATATATGCTGTATTATAAATAACAGCAGTAGCAGTGTCATGTGTTTTCCTCTCCCAAGGCACGGAAGAGTTGTGTGTATTTTTCAGACTTTCTTCTACAAAATATCCTGGCAGGTGCTTAATCTGCAAGATCAAAGGATATGAATGAGTTCCTCATCATGACTATGGGTTGCAGTGTGAAGTTGATCTTCTAAGTACAATAATTTCTTGCCTATGGCTTCACATTTTTCTCCAAGTTCTGCAGAAAAGATGTAAGATTCCTGGCAAGAAAAAAAATGGAGAAGATTATTTGTAAAGGATAGGCTTTTTCAGAGCAAGAAATACATCGGCACTTTATCTAGTAGTTCACAAAGAGAAGATGTCCCAGCAGAGCTCGTCCAGCTTCTATACCCTGGTAGAATTATGCTAGAACCTTTGTCTCTCTTGGAGAGACATTTCTCATTCTTGAGAAAACATGAGCTGATTTCAAGTCATTATCGATGAATAAATTGTATCTATGGGACTCCACAGATTACCTCCCTTATCTGGTTATTTCAAAGTGCTATTTCCAGGATGTCAGCTCCTAAGGTACACTTATCAAGGGGGTTGTCTGAGTCTTCCAGTTGCATCCACAGGCAGAATCACCATACAACAGGAATGCTAACCAGAGAAGAGCTGGGGCAAGTCACTGGAGCAACTGGGCTGATGTGCATGAAGAAAGAGACACCTTTAAGGTACAGAAATCTAACAGGACATTGAACATTTGTTTACATACTGGTCAACCCTTCCCCCCAAAAGCTAGATAAGAATGAAATTTTAAATGCCATGCAGTGTTATTACCTTTACAGCCACTGCCACCACCACTGTAAGTGTTCATTTCCTCCTTCCCTCATCAGGCCATAAGCTCCCTAAGTGTAGGGAGGATGGTGTTTGCTCATTTCTCTTGGTGTGATGTCAGACACATGGTGAGCACATGACGTCAGGCCACCACAAATGAATAGTTGTGTCTTAGAGCCTCCTCTTTTCCTAATATTCCCCTTTAAAACTGGCATCTTAGCTAAGGTAGGAGAGTGCCTTCCTTATGTCACTTTCCTGCACAAACCATCACAGAGCTGAGTCCAGATGCTAGACTCCCACCACGTGGCACGAGACCCACACACAAGTTGCTAGTTGTGTCCCCAATACTCTCCCTCATAATACATAATTTTCACAACCAGAAGTACCCCATTGCACCCCTCTTCCTCCTGCCTGTCCCTGTTCCTCTATTCTTCTCTGAAACCCAACCTTTCCTTCGTTGCCCCCCAAATGTTTCCACCTTGTCGAACAGCAATTCTGACAGGTAATAGGTTCTCACACATGGCAAAGGCCATGGGTTGTGTGTCCATCCTCGGTCTGCAAGTGTAGCACTGGAATATAGAAGGCACAGGATTTTTTAAAGAAAATAAACAAGGGAAAGTAGAAAGAAAAGAAAATAAGGAAGGAATCTTAGGATTAAAGAAAAGGGAAAAAACACAAAAAATGAGCTTAGAATTAAAACTTAACTAAATGTTAAGGGCAGTAATGTTTTCCCAACTAATTGTGAAAGTTCTAGAGGATATATTTAAAATAATTTTGCATAAGGGAAGGTATTAAATATATATTTATATTGAAATTTGGAGTTACTGCAAAAGCTGTAATTAATACCCCAAATGCCCAAATGCGTTGATATTTAATGTTAAAACATCCTTAGGGTCGTGGTTATATAATTTCATAATTTGAGTCCATTAATAACCATTAAATCTCTAAATCATTAATAACCATTAAATAGGTAATTCAACATCCCCTGTTAAATTCCAGAATGCTTCAGTTTATATCCCCAACAATAAACCACATTAGAAAAAAGAAAGTGCTAATGCAAACTATGATAACTATTATAAATATTTAAAAAGTCTAATATAATACAAGCAATAGTATATACAAAAGAAGATAAATCAAGTGACAGCAACACATAGTTTTGAGGACAACAGACACAAAAATAAACAAGAGGGCATCATATGAAGCACATATGAAGACTTACTCAAAATTGGCTGTAGTAGTGGTGAGAAGACAGCAAACACATAAAAATCACAATACATACATATTTTACTGATCCTACAAGTAATAACATTATCATTCAAAGATGCAGAATTACAAAATAGACAAGTTACATGGGATTTGAGAAATGAACAATGAGTAACACCATAATTATGCATGAAATAAAAGAGACACTGAAAAACAGAACATCTGGAGGAAAATGATTGACAGTGGTGAAACCACAAGTCATACACCAAGGAGAAAAAAATACAGTTAGTGGGGAAATTTACACAGTGAAGAATACACTTAAAGAGAAAAGAAACTTAGAACATGGAACCACAGAATTTAAAATAGTCTTGGAATCAAATCAATTTAAGACTCAATCAACTTAAGTCTAACACAAACAAAGGGCCCTCCCCTGGTGGCGCAGTGGGTTAAGCAACGCCCTATGAAGCAAACCGCAGTCACTGTAGCACGAGTTCAATCCCTGCTGCCGGCTGGGGAGGTGACCCACATGGCACAGGCAGACCTCTCTTGCCTGGCCCGCTGCTCTCCTCAGCAGTGTGTTTCAGTCCATCTGCCTGTTCTGCCCCCTGCTCTGTCTGGTGGACTCTCTCACCTCCCCACACCTCTGGCCTGTACCCCAGTGCTTGTATATATAAATAAATAAATCTTTAAAAATAAATAAATAAAACAAAAATCAAAGCTGAATTGAATCAATTTAAAATATGGCTTTAGGGCCCTCCCTGGTGGCGCAGTCGGTTAAGCAACGCACTATGAAGCAAACCGCAGCCACTTCAGTGCGAGTTCGATCCCTGATGCCGGCCAGGGAGGGGACCCACATGGCACAGCAGACCTCTCCTGCTGTGCCCGTTGCTCCCCTCAGCAGTGTACTTCTGTTGATCTGCTTGTTCTGCTCCCCGCTCTGTCTCTGGTGAATCCTCTCACCTCTCTGGACTCTGGCCTGTACCCCAGCTCTTGTGTGCATAAATAAATAAATCTTTAAAAATAAAATAAAATATGGCTTTAGATTTCCTCCTCAACACACAATCCTGGCTGACTTTCCTTTTTAAATTATGTACAGATAGACAGTCATTGTGTGAATTTGGGGAAGCGATTTCAGACCAAATACAAGAACTTCAAATTGTTCCTATCTTCAGATCCAATAATTCTACTTCCCCGAATGTATAAAAAAGAACATTTATATATTTAAATATAAATAATTTGTATTAAGCCTTCTTAATAAATACAGAAAAATGTTTATGTTAAATAAGATATATTTTAATAATGCTAAAGCCATTGCATTAAAAGGAAAGAACTTAAATATCTGGCAATAAAGGGGGTAGTTAAAATTCTGGTACATTCAATTTGCATTTATCCATTAAAGTCATTTTAATACACGAATATTTAATGATGAAGAAATACTCAAATAGGCAAGGCACTGAAATATTCAGTTATTATTCCAAGGGGCAGTATTACAGCACATTTTATTTTTTTTCTCTCAGCATTGTTGTGTTTTCTGCATCTCTAAAATATAATTTTAAGTGTAACCAAGAATACTAATTCAAACCACAGTGGAAAAGCATGGAAGAAGTAGTTTTAGAGACAATTATAAAGATGAAGAGAACACAAGCCATAATGAACCAGACAGCAACAGAAGCTCTGACTGCCTGTCTCTCAAAGGGCTGATTCTCGAAATATAGAACCTCCACCAGGCTCCTGTTTTGCTGGCCTCACAGAATCTGATCCTGAACTGTGAGGATGTGGAAAGTGGCTCGCGTGGGTATTATTTCAGGAGCTGGTGGCTTGACTCCAGTGCTCTCAGTTGGAATCTTGGGAATAGAAAGAGTAAGACCTAAACCAAGAAGTGACAGCTCATGCGCGCGCAGATCCGCATTTCTGTCAATGCGAAGAGGAATCTGTTCTGCCCCATGAGACCTATCTGTCCAGAGGACAGCGTGGGCCCAGAGTCATGGGCATCACTGCAGAAAGCTGTAGGGGTCCTGCCTGTCCACCCTACACTGCGGGCTAAATGGAACTTCCATGCCATTTCCACGCTGTGTCCAGAGTGTACGTGTGGCCACAGCAAATGGTCTTCTAGACCCTGGACTCTGCCAGCAAGAGACCGTTTATTCTTTCCCTTGGATGGAGGAGGGCCTTTGGAGGACCCTCGATAAACAGAACACAGAGAGGTAACATGCCTGGTTTTCAAAGTCAGACAATAATAGGTGGTCACTTGCCCTGGAACTCAGCGACATGCTGCGAAGAAGCCCAAGGCACATGCTGGACAGAGCATGTGTAGATGAATGGTTGAGAGTCCCAGCTCAGGCCCCAGCCATCACATATGGCTGAACCTTCACATATGACTGAACCTTCCAATGATTCCAGGCTCCATCTTCAAGTCACTCAACTAACACCTAGGCATTGTGCAGCATAGTGCCCTGCTAAATGCCTGAGCCACAAATCCATGCAGAGTATACATGGTTATTTGAAATCACAAAGTTGGGAGTGACTCATCATATAACCACAGTGGCTAGAACAAAGGGCTACAGGGGTTGCACACAACAGAGGCTCCTGTGTGGAATATTCAAAAATGTCAGCATACTCACAGGTCCTAAGTTAGAGTGATTCCAAGACTGACTAGCTGTTGAAGCTCACTAGAGTGAATGACCAGCCTGGTCTCAGGAAGTATCTAGCCATCCATGCAGGGAGCCATGGCTTTGAGGTGGAGAAGAGCAAGAAAGAAATTTTCATGAGCAGCCACTGCCACTAATAACTGGCTTCCAGGACCCTGGCTCCTGGTGTCGGTTTTTTAAATAATGCAGGTTCCTATTCTGGGCAAGGCACCTGCTTACAACAAGCTCACCAGAGCCTTGCTTGCTTCCAGCTTTGGGAGAAAGCCTCTTTCTTTAGTGGACACTCAACACAGCAAGGAGCTCTCATCATGAGAAGCAGAAGGGATTCACACTTGCATTGGGACAAAGTCACTCCAAGAAGGAAGGTCAAAGCCATCACCCCCATTTAAATGGTCCTGTCCTCAGCCTCTCCCAGAAGCATCCAGCGTTCTGTGCTCCTGACTCTGAGAACTTCTCTCTGGAGTATCTTCTTTTCAGTCACTGGGTATCAGGCTTTCCTTGGTGGCAAGCCCCTTGAGGGAGAGCAGGGGGATTTAATGGCAACTCTACACCCATTTCTGATGTCATTTGCTATATTTGTCTAAGCTCTGGTGGGAAGTTAAAAAAATCAGTAAATGGTCAAGTTTTGCTTGCTCTTTTGTCTTAAAAGAAAGTGAGCATCTCTTCAAAGAAATGATCTTCATAACAGCTTTGGCATTTCTGTTTAAGATAAAACAATGAACTGAAGTCAGGTGTACAGGTCAGAGGCTCAGCTTGGAATACAGCTCAGTGGGAAGTGAAGCCCCACATCTTACACCTTCTTCCCCAGGACATCAAGGCAGACATTTACAAGGGCCACTTCATCCAGGGCTAGTAAGACTCTCACATCCCTCCGTAGAGCCAGCAATGGCTGTAAGAACTATCTACCTTAATCTCTCCTCTTACCTACAGGGAAAGTTCTCAATCCTGTGACTTGTCGAAGGTCAGACAATGAAGAAGCAGCAGGTTGGGTCTGAGAAAATGGTCTCCTATATCTAGCCAGTACTTTTCTCTGGCTCTAACTGGGGAAAACACAGAAAGGGTTTTTGTTGTTGTTGTTGGGCTAGCTCAGGATGGAGTGAGGGACCAACAGCGTGGTGACAGGAAGAAATCAGAAAGCAGCTCCCAAAGACATCACCTCTCTCCCCTTCCACCTTTGGACCGCTTCAAAATCCCCGAGTCTCAGGGGGCTCAAAGCTCAGTTAGGGGACTGCTCGCTCCAGGACTCAGACAATGGAGGTGGAGATGACAGCAGCCAGGACAACTCGGGGTGCGATGGTGAGCTGGGGACTTGCGTGTCTACAGCTGATGGCAGAGGACAGCAGATAAATCACTAGGGAAGGACAGGGAGAGTTTCTTCTTTCTAAGGGGGAATCTGAGAGCCGTGATCTCTCATCCTTCCTCCACCTTGGCAGATGTCAAATGAGCATTCCCTGAACCACGTCTCATAGTTCTTCATGCACTGTGCTCTGACTGGTATGAAATTTATACGGTTCACTTCCAATTTTATTATTAAATGAAACACAGAGACAAAAAATCCACCCACGTGACTGCACGACTGATACTTGATAATTAAGATATCGCCCACTAGAAAGTGGCTGGTATTATTCCTCCCTGAAATGGAATTTTGCAGGATTTGCAATTCTGACTGGATAAAGTACAGGTCAGTACAGCATTTCAAAGTATCTGAAAACTCTCCAGTAATTTTTCCCATCAGGCAGTCTTTTCAGCAATTCAAATTATGGTTTTATTCTTTCCATACATCCATCTCATCATCCAGCCCAAAGAATAACGCTTCCCCCATGGGTCAGAATGAAGCTGCACCAGAGAAAGGGTCTCACTCCTGAACCTTTCTCCCCTGCCCTTGCCTTGCCCAGCCTCTCTCTCCAAGTCCTCACATCCCCTTTTCCAGATATGTTCCAGGGTCCCTGAATCTCCTCCCCACCTCAACTCTGGGTTCGGGGTGGTCCCGCAACACTCTCTCAAGCACATTACCCTTTCCGGGCACAGATACTTGCCTGCCCCCCATGAGACGGTCGTGGGATGGCATGCTGCCATTCCTGCCTTCCCATCACTAACACACTGCCTAGTTCTGAGACGGTGTTCAGTAATAGCTGTTGAAGAAAACAACAGAAGCTTCTTTTTCATTATGTCTTCAGGAAGATGTGCTCTTTTTCAGACTACATTATCCAAGGCAGCCTCTTATAACAGTGAGATATCCATGGAAAGGGGAGATTCCGGGTTCTCTGTAGCACCCAAGGAAGGGTTTGCTGAGTAGGGAGTAGAGGCCAGGGAAAGAGGGGGAGAAGGGTAGAGAAAGGAGGAAGAAGTGGAGAGACATGGACAAAGAAAAAGACCTGGAAGGCACATGGAGCAGAGAGATGTGTGAAGAAGCTGCACTTGCTTCTTGGCCTTGGACCAGGGACTTGCGGGACATGGAAGGAGACACTTGAAAGAGAGGCTTGTGGGGAGGCTGACAATGGCAGCCTTTATGTAGTTTGTATTTTGATTTTTCTCCTTTCCTTCCAGACTTGCCTGGCCCCTCCTGCCCCTTTCCTATGAGTCTCCACCAGGAGATGCCTTAGACATGTGGTAAGATTGCAGGCCTCAGTGACCCTCTTTAGGCCAACCCTATTTGACTGGGCCAGCTCCCACGAGGGGATGAGTAACTTTGGGTATTTCATGGGGAGACTACTTAACTATATTCTTACTCTTTTCTTCTCTCTATTGAACACTAATTTTATTATTAAAGTTATTTTTTATTGAAGGTCCTGTGCACTAAGAGTATGTTTTATTTTGATGCAGCAGAAAGCAGGACCCATTTAAAGTGGGCAGATTTGGGGGTCCTGGGGTGACCATCTGTCTGCCCACTAACACTCTTCCCAGAGTATAAAGAGCCACATAGTAACCCAATGAGGAGACTTCTCTGAACACAGTCCCCATGCCTGGGTGCAGCCAGGAACAGCCTTGCCTGGGAAAATCCATTGCCACCAATTCAAGCAGTGGGTCCCCTGTGCTGCCATAGCACTTCCACACAAAAGTGTCTTTTATTAGCCTCAGAAAAGCCCTAAATCTTCCCTACTGTCCCTCCACGCAGGTATGATGCAGTAGCAACGACTCAGCCAGACAATATTTCATATATAATTTGCTTAACTCTCCTCATGATGAAAACCTGTAGACTTGAATATTTGGACAGAAATTTTCAGCTGTATTGAATTAAAGTGGATGTCAAATTTCTGTCCCACTCACCAAACTCGGGTAGCATGATTTAAAACAGAAAATAGGATTTCCTTGGTTGAGCAGGATTTTCCCATTAAAATGACTTTGTAAAATCATGTATCTATAAAAATTAAGACTCAGACCCCAAAATACATCCAGTAGTTAGTCTGAGTGGATGTCCAAACCTCACACAATGGAGAAGAACACAGCAGCAATTCCATGGCCTCGGTCCCTGAAGATTTTTTTTTAACTAGCGTATTTCCCACAAACAAATCTAAGTTCCTGCCTGTGAAATTTGGAAAAATATCAACATTTAAAGCTTTAAAGCTAGAGCTCATATTCAAAGGGTGAGGGAGATACATTAATAATAATTGTTTTGATACTAAAAGTGTCTCACTGGGCTATATGTAGAAAAAGGAGGAAATCACATTCATTATTTTTGTTCTGAATAGAAAATGCATTTGAAATATGTAGATGAAATTGACATATTTTGGGTTCAGTCACTAGGTCTAGAATATTTAAGTAGCTGATTTTTTGGGGTGCTATCAAAAGTAGTTCTAAGGGAACAGGTCGTTGATGTCTGAAGTAAAACAATAAAGCTCTCCTAACTGAAGTAAGAAATAACTGACTTAAAACTTAAATTGAGAAAAAATCAGCAAGTACCTTTCAGGTCTGTCCTTCCTACATGAAATGCATTGTGCTGGGTACTGTGCTTTAAAGTCATCAAAACTAGAAATCAGAGACATTCTGCAAGGGAGGGGGAAACAGACGGATCAAAACAGGGGAGGGAAGAACACAAGGGACTGTGGTGACGGTGCCTGTGAACTGATGGTGGGAATTTCACAGGGGCTACACCCGGGAGAAGAAAGTATACATTGTGCAAAATGAACAATGTGTAAAACAACATATGTGTGTGTATATGTGTGTATATATGTACACACACACACACACATATATATACCAATTGCTTTTCCTCCTGCTCTAGACATCAGGGGTGTAGAGGAAGACACCCCCATCTTGGTTAGCCTACTCTTTAACTAAACCAGTTTACTCAGATCCTGTTTTCCTTAGCCAGGTAATACAGCATCAGCAATAGATGCTTATCCCGAAAAATATTTAATTCTTAAGTGACAACCCATAACAGCATCCATAACAAAAAACAGATGACCAAACAAGTCTTCCCTTATGGTCACCAAGCCATCTGCATTTAAGGATTGTGAGCCATAGCGGTAGTTGAGCTTAAAAGTAAAACTGCAAAGCATACACTGCATACACACAACTTACAAACCAAACATGAGACTTGAGCCTCATGATACATGTTCCATTGTTAAGTTTCATTCCAAGTGTTCCGAATTTGTCCTTGTCTTTTCATTTTTGGTTTTGTGTCTTTATTGTTATTATTATTATTATTATTATTGTCCTTATTCCTTTCCTTGATCCTTATTTGGGGGGGTGGGGGTTGAGGGCAGACGGGAGCATGGGGGACTGAGGTGATGGTGCATTGGTGATATGGTGATGAGGAATACATGGGGATTACAATTGATGTCAAATATATGTAAATTAAAGGGAAAAAATGTAAAAAATAAATAAATAAAATTTAAAAAAAGAAACATAAGAATAAACAGACAAAGACAATTCAGAAGCACCTTGAGGGGGTGCAGGAGGAGGGACTTGGATGGGGGCGGAAAGGGCCCAGGGCTAGAGGTGACGGTGCACTGGTGGGATGGTGATGGGAACGCCACGGGGCCTACGATTGGTGTCAAATATGTATAAAGAAATTAATAAAAAAATACAAAATAAAAAAAAAGTTTCACTCCATCCTATACCTTGAGGTGAACCAGATGTGAATACCACCATCTGTGAGCCTAGCTGATGCATTAAAGCATTTCCTTAGTTCAGAATTAAAACCACGGTCTTAAATATGTCCCTTTGGGCTGTTTTCCAAAATATTTGCTTGGCAAATGTATTCCAGGAATGCTCTATGGGTTTGTTTTTTTTTTATTGCCCACATAAAGAGTATTCACCTCAAACTCCTGTACATACCACAAAGACTATCTCTGACAACGATTTGAAATGGATTTTAGAAGTATTCATCTTTCCTCAAAAATTCAGAGTTCTATAGTCATTGTGTAAATGTCAACAAGAGGCACAAATGAAGATACTAAAAGTACATTATTACCCTATGTAAATACAAATATTCATTCAAATATCCAAATTATATGCTTACACCCTGAGTAAATGCATATTTCTTTAAAAAGCATCCAGATGTCATAAGTGGTAAGGAAAGCATCTGAAATATTTAGACATCTTTAGGTCAGAGCAAGCAATGACTGTCTTTAAGTAGCTGCAGGCTTTTTACTGAGAAGAAGCTGAGAAAAGAAGTCTAAATAGGACCAATTTACAGAACCAAAAGAAGGAACTGTCTGGTAATTCATGTATGCTACTTGGGATGTGGTTTCTAGTTTACATGATGGAAATATTTAAAAAGCTTTATTTTATAGTTCCATCATCATTCAAGAGAATTTGGATTGTATTCCTTTAGTACAGTTGTGTTGAACATCAAAGGTGAACAACACCAAACTCTACTAGAAACTTCTAGGGGAAAATCTATTTGTAAATGAGACCCACAGCATCAGAAAATACCTACACTATCTCTAGGTAACACTAGGTAAAGATTCTGGGGATAGTGACATCAAACCATAAGACTCTTTTGTATAAGTATTTTTTTATTTATATAAAGATTTATTTATGGGGTGCAGGCCAGAGCTGCTGGGGGTGACAGGATTCACCAGAGACAGAGTAGAGAGCAGAACAGGCAGATCCACTGAAATACACTGCTGAGGGGAGCAGCAGGTAAGACAGGAGAGGTCTGCTGCACCATGTGGGTCACCTTCCTGGCCGGGGATTGAACTCACGCTGCAGTGACTGGTGACAGCTTGATAGTGTTGAATGATACTCTAACCTGAGTGCCACCAGGGATGCCCCTGTATATATTTTTTAAAAATTAAAATACGGCACCAACTGGAGGATGATTTTAAAGGGGGATCCGCTTTGCCAGGTGCATGCTGCTGAGAAGTTCCGATGACCATGAGTCAAGGGGAAACTCTGAGAACAGAATCAAATGGCAACTTTAATCTGTGTTCATTTGAGAGTTTTAAAAAATTGAATTTCTAAATGTTTCTTGTGAGCTGTGCCATTAGGAGACTACTAAAATTACTGCTTCTAATTCCGAGGCTTCCCCCTGGTTCTGGATGTTACCCTTTACAAGTGGGGCACGCTCTGAAGAGGTGGGAGCTCCAGAACTCCAAGCCAGGCGTCCTGCCTGTTCAGAGAGAGCAACAAAGACAGGCAGGAAGTTCTGATAATAAACTAGTGTAGGACAGGAAGCTCCTGACTAACTGCCCTAGCCTCCCAAGGTGAGAGAATAAGATGCAGCAGCACCATGACAAAGAGGCACAGCTTTAGTTCATTTTTCAGAAAGGTGAACCCCAGATTAAAAAAAACCTCTCAGCTACTCCAAGGAAACCACTGCCTGTTGGGTAGATAATCTCCTATGTCACAAGTGTTGCCAGTGAGGCCTCGCCCTCTTTGTAGCGATCGCCCCACTGATCCCTCCAGTGCTCGTCAGCAAGTGACAAGGAATTTCCAAGGTGTACTAGGCTCCAAAGACCTCCAAGGGTTTTTCCTCAGAAACTGTGAACTATTTTTAATTAGTGGAAGAAGTGCGACAATTAGACCCTGCAGCACAGAAAGTGGTTCCATACCTTTCCAATAGGAGGGGAAGCAGACATCAAAGGAGTTCACTTCCTTTCCTTGGGCAGGTGAGGGAGGCTGACAGGCTGAGAGCATTAATTAACGGAAAGAACCAGCAGGAGCCAACAAACTGGCAACAGAAGTCCCTCTTTCCCCCACAAGTCAGGTACCAGGTGGTCCTGAGACTCTGCTCCTACGGTGAGGCGGACGCCAGGACAGAGTGGAAGGCCAGGGACTAGCAGGCAGCAGACCTATACAAATGCAAAGCCTTGGTCTCACATGAAATGTTCAGTAAATAAAATAAAAACTATGGCTTTGGTTGTATGAAAAAGCTTGAAATGCATGTGTCATTTTTATGATTCTGGGTTTTTTTTTTCAATCTACTGATTTCTGATCCTGATTGCTTCTACTGCTCTACTCTTTGGGTTAGACAATAAGATTTGAGATTCACTAAATTGTAGTCAAGTTAGAACTTCCCTTCACCCACCTCACTCTTTGCTTTCTCCCCAAAGGCATCAGACAAAAGGAATAAATCCACCTGATTGGTAAAAGTGAGCATTTTCCCTGGAAGTTGTCTCACAAACTCAGAGGTGGAAGAGCTATTAAGAAATCAGGTAGTTCAGAGCCTGCTCTTTCTACCCCATTTCAATTGAGGCAATTGATGCTTTGCAAGCTCAAGTAAGCTTTGGGATGTTCTAGAACAGAAAGTAACAGAGAAGTTAAGGAAATCAGCTCAGCATCTGCCACGACAAAAAGAAAACCCTTTGCCCACTAGAGATATTTCCAGAATTAGAAATCAGTTTAAGATGGTTGAAGATACATGTCTTCACCACCAATCCCTTTTTCCAGCTTTCTTTTCACATGGAAGAATGGGAGATATCAATTTTTGAAGGCCTAAAATGACATAATCCATGAAGTTGTATTGTCTCTTGTGTCTTAATTGCTAGTTGCTTTCATCACAGATATCTCAACACACTCGCTGTTCATATACTGCATGAAAGGGCTCAAAGTTGCCAGATCTTTCGACCTCATTTAGCCTTGTGGGTGGCAGCTACCTACTGGCTGCAAACAGAAGCAGCAGGGGTGAGAAGGCAGGAGAGAGTGAATCTGTCCAGGAAATTCCATGGGAGTGGACCCACTTTGTAGTAGAAATAGAGAGCACCCCAGCAGGGTAGGCTGCAGACAGGAAAGAAAGAACTACGCTGGTATTATGGTCAGAATGGGAGTACAAAAGAGCAACTTCATAGTGGAGGAAGCTGGCTCCCTGATTTCCCCAGCTCCTGTCTGCCTCCCATGCAATTTCTGGAACGTCTAAAAGCCAGGGCCAACAGCAGCTGATTGTTTCCAGAGTTGGAGAAAAGACTTGGAGGAGAGCTGTTAGTGCAACTGAAAAAGAAGAGAGCTCTTACAATTTAAGGAAGCGCATGCTAAAATTGGCCCTCAGCCCTGTTGCTGATTTCCTCTGTAACAAAGCCCAAAGCAAATTACTTTGCCTTCACGGGCCCAGCTGTAAAATGGGGGAAATGGTGCTGAGCAGTCTTGCAGGGACCATAAACACAGTGAAAGCTTTAATTAATGACAAAGCTCTTGTGACAACAAAATACAACTAAAATGCAGGTAACCACACTGGCCAGATAAGCACAGTGAAGGCTTTGAAAATCCTCTCTCTGTGGACCTCTGTAAGAAGTCAGCAATTTTTCATGGAAGATTTGGGTTAAAAAGAAATTGACTGCCTTCAGGGCATCATGCTTGAATAGAGTGAGATGGCCAGGCCCAGCAGGGAGTTCCAATGCAAAACCAACTCAGCACTGCAGAGAAAATAGGCATTTTAGCCACAGGATAAACACACAAGTATCCAGACTTCAGTGACTCCCTGGAAAACCTAAGCAGGAAAACAATAACACCTTCCCAAGGAGGCCCTTGCTTACTGTTTCTCTGTGCCTTCAGTACACTCAAAATCTTCCATCCAAACACAAACATGATTTTTCCTTTTTCAACCTTTTTCTCTTAGATATCTGCCACTAATTCATTGCTCATTTCTGCTTCGTGACAAAGGAAGACAGGTACATTGTTTTCAAAAGTCTTGGACAAACTTGTCGTTCCAAAAGGAGAGACAAAATACCATGCACAATTTAAACCTCTGCTGTGTATGCATCACACTGTTTTAAATGCATTGGTTTAGCTACTTAGCCTATAGTTTTCATTTTCTCTGGGGGGGGCGCGGGTGGGGGGAAAGCCTTTGTTTTGTTACTGTTTTTGTTTTAACAGGTGAGGAAATGCAGCCTGTGAATGGTAGGTAGGATCACCAAACTGTGCTGCCTTCTGAGGGTTCCCTGTCAAATTTGTGTCTTAAACAGATAGATGTTTTTAAGCTTCACTCACCTTTCTGGGGTATCAAGTTATAGGCTGAGACATATCGAGGTGTTTATTTTAGATCTAAATGCCATGCAACTGCCAACAACATAATCAAGATATAGAATGGTTCTACCCTCCTCTCCCCCTGGCCGTCCCCCCAGATTTCTTCATGTTACTCTTTGGGATCAACTCCATCATCCAATTCCTGGCAATAACATTTCTGCTTTCTGTTCCCAAAAGTCTGCTCTTTCCACAAACATCTATCATCTTAACATTCCTGGCACAAATTTGAAGGATACCTGGCCCAGAAATGTAAACCCAGAAAAGCAAAGTATGCACAGCACATGGGTTGGACAGGTGATGTGCAGCCGTCCCAGACCAGGTTCATGGTTGATTCTGGCAAGTGGAAAGAGAATTTTGAAGCCTTTGGGACCTCTAACATGCCTTTAGTGCTGGATCAGGGAATGGGACACCCAGGCAGACCAGCAGGCAGGAAGACAGGCAGTGGCAACTGAGCCCTAGCCCCCTGGAGACTCCCCTTTACTCCCCCCACCAGAGGTCTGTATTTACATATACACACGCCAGCTCTCTGGCTTCTTGGCCTGAGTGTCCACAATTCTAGGTGCGCATGTCCCACATTGGTGCTCCCAAGTGCTTTTTGTGATAACCCATTATCATGCATGGGTAATGCAGCCTGAGAGGAACGCAAAGCAGCAGGTGATGGCTGTAGAGGCTCGTCCCGGGAGGTGAAAAAGAGCCTGAGTACCCCATGTTCCTATAGTAGGGCAGGGATGGGAAGATGGCTCTGAAAACTAGCAGAGCTTTTAGGTCTCCCCGCTCCCCACTGCCCCCGAGAAGGCAACAAAAAATATTATAGTATGTACGCAGCATTTCAGCTACTGGAGAGGAGCTGGGGCTCATGGGGGTGAGGGTTCTGGAAGATCCTGGCGCTCAGAGAGGCAGCCACTACAGTACTTCTGTAGCCGGATCCTCTCCATTTTGTAAAGAAAATGGCCATAGACTAAAAATTAGGAATAAGTAAAATTAACTCCCCTTCTGCATTTCCTCTTCAGAACTGTTAACTCACTGAACTGCACCCCCATTCCCTCCTTACCTTTTACCTGGCCCCACCTACATTCTTGAGACCTTGGAAAGCTGATTGTGTTACATCCCTAAAACTTCTCTGTGTCCCTCTGAGGTAACAGTGGCATCAGAAACAAACATCTGCTGATTGCTGAGAAAACACCTGCTGGGAAAGGCAAACACTTCAACAGGTCACTGAGACTGCCTGGCACTTCCTTGGACCAAAATGTGAAGCCCTGCACCCTGCTCACATTCCTTCACCCCTTATATAATCCCAACACTCCCACCACTGGGGAGCCAGTTTTGGGGTGCCTATCCTGCTGATCCTTTGACAGTCATCTCAAATAAATTCCTTCATGTAAAGACAGTTCTCATGATCCAGTTTGGCTTTCTGGGTGCTGCAGAAAGCTCAGCTCGGTCACTTACACTTCTGCTCTCCAGGTCACCATCTGGGAGCCTCCTCCTCACCAGAAACGCCAAGCTTCATTCTATAAGGTTCTATCTACTCTGTTCATCCTTAACTCTGAAGTCCTTCCTTTTGGGCAAACATAGTTCTATTTCCCTACAGCCAAATGACAAGTGTTTCTAGCCTTATACAGGAAGAATAACACTTCTTTATCTGGAAAGTCTATGTGGAGGGACACATGGACACAGCGAAGAAGGGAGGGAGGGAAGAGAAAGGAAAGGAAGCGTGAAGAAGGGAGGAAGAGAGGGAGGGAGCTCTTGGGAGCCCACTTTGAAGAACCAGTCCAACCTTCAAAACCTTGGCCAGGGCACCACCCTTCACACCAGAATATTCTTTCAAGTCATCCAACTGCTACAGGTGGCAAAGTTTCAACAACTCTAACGAGACCTGCAGCATCTAGAATTTGGTGGGGTGGGGTGGGGTGGGGTGGGGTGGGGGAATTCTACCTACAGCACTTCTGCTAACTCACAAAGAAGGTAAAATCATCTATAGTTTAATTTAGAGCTTAATTTTATGAGGCCAACAGGACTCCAGAGAGTAGCAACAAATTGGATATTTGCTATTCAATTCAAATACACGTTCAAGTATGAATTTTCCAAGCTGTGCAGAAAGCAGTGACTATAAGCCCATGTGGTCAGCAGTGTCTGCTCTGTAAAACCAATGTCCCTCAACAGCACAGGGGTAGGGTACTTACATGGGGTGTCATGACCAAGACCTAGGAAGGGGACACATCTAGCACCAAAGGTGAGCCATGAATAGGAAGTGACACATCCCTCCAACCTCACCACGCTTTTATTTCCTCTCAATAGTCAGAACCTGGGAACCTGTTCAGAAAAAAACTCCAAAGGCTCCTGTCATGGAGCTGAAATTAGAAAAAAAAAAATTCTCAAGCCCTTTCGTTAAAGAGAATATTGTTGGAGAGGAAGGTGAGTGAGAGGGCAGGCAGGGATGCCAGAGAGGGAGGGTGGGCAGAAAGGGGAGACTGTCTCTGTTACTCTGGTTGGCGTTAGGGTAAAGTGCTAAATGAACTCTCATTTTAATATATCATATCACACATATCATAGGCCAAGTATTAGGGTTATTATTTTTACATGAAATGAGTAGATTATGAGCATTCATGATCATTTAGTTTTGGCAAAAACAATGAATGGGTTATATACATGTCTTTGAATGTTTGATTCTACTAGACAACGATATGATATAGATTTTAAATATATGCTGTATCACATGCAGTGTATATAACTCCATGCTCTATATGACATGTATACTGTATGTTGTATACAGGAATTATTAGACTATTCCAAATGTAGCCATTAAATTTTGCTCTTTTTAAACTTCTGCAGAAATTCCACATTATTTCATAATCATGTTCTAGAGTTATTAAAAATTTTTAAAAGTCTGTATGTTTCAATGGGAAGCCCTCCCACTGCTGCTCTCCTTTGGAAAGTGGTCCCAAGACACCCTTCCGGGCAGAGCCCCTGCTGTGACCATGACGACAGACATACCTCTTTCTGTTCAGCGGTGGCACAGTGAGGCAAGACGGCCAGGTGAGCCTTCCACTCTTCGAGGGCCTGCATAGGGGACTTCCTCTCATGTTCACAGTGCAGCCTAGGGTGCACAGCTCCCCCTAAGTCATCCATCTGCTTCTCATCTTCTGTAGAGTGGTTATCCCTGGCCTCCTGGAGCTGCAGGCTCTGGAGAAACAACTGGCAAGCTTCCAAGTCAGCTTCCCACACTTTTCCAAGCAGTGGACACTTGCAGCTAAGACAGAGGAGGAACAAATAATGTTTAATAAAAATTAATTCAGGGATATTTCATCATACCTCATCAATAGCTTGTCTATGGAGCTAAAAGTTAGCAAATTATCATAAGGTTAACAGCTTAAGTTTACATGGTGATGAAGTGTTTCAACCAGAAGATTCGGAGGAGCAGAATTTGCATACTTTCAAGTGACAATTATAGGTCTGACAATTATTCAAGAATAATTATAGGTCCTATTTTTGCTGTTTGGTCTGCAAGGGCACTCAAGAGCCTGTGTGTTTTACTAGACTCAGTGACCCAGTACAACACAGCCCCTGCTCATGTCTGTGCTCTAGCCCTGCTGACTTTCTTTGAGTTCCCACACCTACCCAAGTCTCCCTGTAGCTGTCATGTGCTGGTCCATCTGCCTACATGATCCCTCCTCTGCCATATCCTATGAACACATTCTCACTCTTGTAATTAAATAAGTGAAGTGGTGCAGGAATAAAAAGAACCATGATAATGAAAGAACCATGATAAGCAGCCTCAGTGGCAGAAAGTAAGAAAGTGTGGATATTGACTAGCAGGAAAACATACCCCTCTTAGGGAGATCCTTCATCAGCTATGAAGAATGCAGAGTCAATATTGGAAACTAGTTTGATTTTTCATGGAAAATCCAAAATCATGGATTTTTAATAAAAATGTGCATGTTTCATCTATCCATTTAGCTTAAAAGTAGACATTTTCTATACAATGACTTCCATTTAGTAAACCTTTCTACTCTCTAATCTACTATTTGGCCTAACATTGCATTTAAATTTTAGTTACTTTATTTTTTCATTTTTAAGATTTTTCATTCTCTTTCATTCTCTTTTAAGATCTTTCCTTTTCTTTTATATGTGGATGGTATGAAATAACCCATTATATCCTCTATTTTCTAAACATATGAATCATCTTTAGTTAAAAGTCTGTGTCGCTCAATGATACATCCAAAGGAGAAAGAATGAGACAGAAGCAATCTGAGAATAGACATTAGCTGGGAATTTTCAAATATTGACAAAGGACATCAAACTATACAATCAAGAAGCACTACCGTCTTAAAGCAGGGAGGAAAATTCCAAATAAAACTGCTTAGTAATGGAGTTATATGAACACCAGAGACAAACCAAAACACTTAAAAGCAACAACAACAAAAAAAGACATTCACTTCAAAAGAGAATAGCAGATGACAGAAATGGTGGACGCCAAGAGACAATAAAACCTATGTAAAATGCTGAGAGAAAATTACTGCCAATCTAGATATTATAAACCATTTCCAATTTCTTTCAGAAATAAAAATAAAGATATTTTTAGAGAAATATAAACTGCAAGTATTTGTTGGCAGCATAGTCATAATAAAAGGATCCCAGCTGGAAGCAAGGATATCCATAAGAAAATAAAAAGAAACAATGGGGAGAGTAAGTAACCAAATAAAGCTAGGTGACTTTTGATGTGAAAACAGCAATAATAATTTCCTTTGCAGTTTAAAATATATGTAAAATTTAAATACATGACATCCAGCACTAAGGGAAGGAGGGGCAAAAATTAAATTAGTCTCAGTTCTTGTGTGATCCAGAAAACTGTAGACGTGTTCATCACACTAGTCTCTAAAAAGTCAATGATTCATACTGACCCCTTTGTGGTGATCGTAAAACGGGTTAAAAATGTGTAACTGATAAGCTAATATAAGAGGAAACTTTAAAAAGTAAATATATATGAAATATATAGTTTAAGTGTTGTTTTGGGAAAGCAGTAAAAGAGACAAGGACATAATACAGATGGGAAAATAGAAATATCTTTATCTAAATTTATTAGGAATTACATTAAATATAAATCAAAAATATTGTTTGAAAAGCAAAGATGTTAGACTAGAATAGAAAACTGGAAATCCAATTATATGCTATTAGCTAGAGACATGTTAAATATGAGACTACAAACAGGTTGCAAATAAAAGGATGGGGATAATATGATACTGTAATTTATAATAAGAAACATATATTGGGTCTTCAACCTCTTTTCTGACACAGATCCTAAGACTCTTGGTATTTCCCAAGTGATGAATACAATAAAGATGTCTCTACTCTCTTAATGAGCTGACCTTTGGAAAGCATGTAAGGATAGGGGCTGGTTGCCAGTGGAGTCAACCACAAGATTAGAAGATTGGAATTTCCAGTCCCAGTCTAGACCTCTAGAGAGGAGAAAGGGGCTAGAGACTGAATTTAATTGTCAGTGGTCAATGATTTAGTCAGTCATGCCTAAGCAATGAAGAGTCCATAAAAACCCAAGGGGGAGGGTTTGGAGTACTGCCAGTTGGTGAAGGCATGGAGATTTGAGAAGAGTAACCCACATGCAGAGAGCATGCATGAAAGTTCATTGCCCCTTCCCACATAAATTGCTCTTGCATAGGCATTTGACTATTCCTGACTATTTTGTAATAAAGGGGAGATCTCAGAAGTAAAATGTTTCTCTGAGTCTTGTGAGATGCTCTAGCAAATTAATCTAACCCAAGGAGGAGGTTGTAGGAATCCCTGTTTTGTAATTAGTCAGTCAGAAGTGCAGGTGACAGCTCGGACCTGTGGCTGGCATCTGAAGTCTGAGAAGGGTGGCACTGGAATGCTGGTCATAGCTGATCAATAAGTGACACAGGTGACAGCCTGGGCATGTGACTGCATCTGAAGTTGGAGGGGGTGGCAGTCTTGTAGGATTGAGCCCTTAAAACTTGTTTGTTGGTATGGGGAACCCTCCTCCACCATGTTGGAATTTGGTGATCAGAACAATGAAGACTATGTCATGAAAAGCATTATTAGAAATAAAGTATAGCGAGGGAAAAACCAGTCTTTTCAACATCGTATACGAAGCCAAATGGATATCATTGCAAAAGAACAATCAATCATAATTACTGGCTCACACTACAAAAACATCACTTTCAAGTAGGACTGCAGATCAAAATGTGATGTAGTAAAATAATAAAAAAAATTAAAAATAATATAGAATATAAGCATTTTAGTAGTAAGCATAGATTTCAAACAGCATAAAGTTCTAACTAGAAAGAAAACAAACAATAAATTTGACTCAATAATATTCAGAACTCATATTCATTAAAAACACCATTGAGAAGATGAAATGGTAAGATACAGAGTGAGGGATATTATTTGTAATATGCATAATCAACAGGACTGATTCCAGAATGTAAAGAAGATTCCTGCAAGTAAATAACAATGAGCTAGACAACCCAGTTTTTCAATAGGGCAAATACTTGAAGGATACTTCCCAAAGAGGGCCTTTAATGGTCACTGTGTAACTAATACTCGACACCATTAATCATCAGAAAATACATATTAAACCACAGCATGATGTACTGCTACACATCATCAATGCAGCTACAACTTAAAAACCAGACAATACCAGGAAGAGTGGGGGGTGGTGTCCAGCACACATGGGAAGCAACAGTCCTTCAATATGGTGGGCACTAATTTTCCAGTTTCCTAATTGTATCTAATTTGATAGGTGCAAAATGGTTATTTGTTTGAACTGTGGTCCTGCACTAGGATCACTTCAAAAGTCACTCAGATTCTTTTCTGTACTTGTGTTTTCACATCATTTTCTGTTTATTCCTTTCTTGAGTTCCCCATACTTTTTCCTACAACTTTCGTTGAAGGAGACATTCCTATTTTTTTGCTGTTAGGTCATCTATGTTTTATTTAACCAGGTAACACTGGTTTACAGCACTGTGTATGACTTAGGGATATAGGCTGACATACCATCAGATGTGTGTCTCTACCCTACCCCCTCCGTGAAGGTATTTTATTGCTACCTCATCTTTATTTATCCTCTACTCACTTTTTCTGTTTCTCAACACGCCGAGCTCAGCATATTATATCTTTTGTAGAAATCAATCTTTTTTTTCATGAATATATAATATGTATCATGTTTGTTCATAACTTAAAAATTTATTTTATTTTCAAAATTCCTTCTGTCTGTAGATATATCTCCTTTTCATTCTATGTTTTACTTATTTACTTCTTTTCAAATTTATCTGCTTCAGTATTATCAGGAGTTTTTTATTTCATTAATCTTTTCAAGGAACCAACTTTGGCTTTGTGAGCCTGATGTTGATTTCTGTTCCCTATATCCTTGATTTTTTTATCTTATCTTTTTATTTTCCTTTCTTTCTTATTTTCTGGAACACTTGTTTGCTTTCTTTTCTTCTTTTAATTTCCTGATATATAAATGCATGCAAAACCCTAATTTTTTTCTGAGTAATACTTTAGCTATGTTTAATACATGCCCATTTTCAATTATTAAATATTTTAAATATACAAAAAATAAGGAGAATAATTAGCAAATACTTGTATACCTACCATCAAACTTACTGGCTTTTAATATTTTCCTGTAGTTGTATCAGATTTATTTCTATAATTTACAACATTTTGTCCCTCAAAATTGTGTATGTGGTACTTTCATTCTTTCCTCAAGATTCTCTCTTAAACTCAATGGCAATTTAGTCATATGCTTTTCAACTTCTAAATAGAAGAGCATTTTCTTCAGCTTCCTTTGTGTTAGATCGTTACCTACTTTTATTGCATAATGATGGATAACATACTTCATAAAATTAATCGAGGTTTCCTCCATCACCATGTGCTTAATCGCTGTCTGAGATCTCCATGTATTTTTTCCTCACAACTTTATGTGAGTTTAATAAAAGTTAAAGGTTATTTTGTTCCATTTTCTCTGTTTTATCTGCTGGATTTATCTGTTCCCATGAGTATCCACTGGTATCAAGTGGATTCAGCGAAGACTTGTCCCCAGGCTACTGAATATCTCAGGGAGGAAAGGGAATCCTGAGGCCAGCAGGGAAGAACAGTCCCCTGGATGTTAGCACATTGGCCCAATAGTTGGTTGTGCAGACTCATCTATCTGTAAGGAATCCCTGAGGGGAGAAAGGAGCCTGCCTGGTTTGCACCTTAGCATACCTTCGCCTCCCTCTCACCCCACCCCCAAACCTCCTCCAACATGATATTTGTTGTCCTGGCTACATTTTACTTCTAGATTTTTGCCAAGCTACATTTTTTGCTTTATTTGTAAGTCTTCTATTTCATGGACAGTAAAATTTACTAAGGTTGTTTCACATACTTTTTCACATATACTGTCCTCCTGGATTCATTTTCATCTTGTCAAAATACTTCCTCTGAAATGCTTCAAAGAAGATCTTGCATGGTAAACCTTTTAAGGACTTACAGGTCTGAGAATATATTTCATATTAAAAACTAAATAAAGGTTTACCTCAACCTGCTGGCTTCAATGTTTTGAAAATATTACTCTACGACCTTCTTGACCTCTATGTTGCTATTGAGAAGTCTAAGAACAGCCAATTTCTTATTCATTTATAGCCAACATGCTCTTCGAAGTTTCTTTTTATCTTTGTCACCCATAGATTTTAATTATAACCAATTGAGGTTCCCACCTTCCTTTGCATGCCAGTTTGTACTCTATTAAGCTTATTATCTAAGGTCTTAAATCTTTTGGGGGAAAATTTTCAGTCATTAGTCACTTAAATATTCCTCCCTCTTCTCTAACAATAACTTTCTTTCTTTCTGGACATTTTTTCCCCCTAAGGACAATGATCTAATAATTATGTTGTGTATACGGCTTAACTTACCTTTTATGTTTTCCTCTGTCTATTCCTCATGGTCTCAAAATATTTTGATATGCTATTTTGACTCATTAATTGTTTTTCAGTTGACTTCATTTAGTCATTCAACCCATTTACAGATGCTTTTTTCCAATTTTTATATTTTACACTCTGAATTTCCATTTGAGTTTCTTTAAAACTTATTTTATTTCATATCTCCAATACCCTCCCTTATCTTTGATAAGTATTTACTGACTCTCTTCTTGTGTCTAATTCACTAATTATGCTTCATCAGGTATAGTCCTGTGGGTTGTTATTTCATAGCAGTTTCCTTCCTATGTCTCATTCCCCTTTTGTGTTATTTCTTTAGACATACTAGCCACTTAGCCTGATGATGGGTCTTTGGAAAAGGGGACAATGCCAACGTCTAACTTGTGGCCACTCCTATAGGTGTAGCTGGTGGGAGGGTGGTACACCACCCCAGAGAGAAGAACCTCCAGTGGAACAATTTGTATTTCTTACCTGCAGAAATAGACACATTCCTCAGTTGTAATTATGTGCCCCCTCTAGGAACAGGGAGGGCTGGGGGAAGCTCAAGATGCAAGTCATCAGTTTGCTATCCTCCACTGGCAGTGCCCTTCAGATGTTGGTTTCCTAGTCCTATCTCCCCTGCCTCACCAGTTGGTAGGTGACTGTCTGTTTATAGGAACAACCAGGTGGGCACTGGCCTTCCTGGAAATGTTAGAAGAGGCCGCACCTGAAAATCTCTCCTCCACTTTACCCTCTGTTTGTCCACCACATGGAAACCAAACCATCTTCAGTTGCCTGAGGAAAATGAACTCAGCAGACACATCAGTATCTCTTTGGCTTCCACTGCTATATGTATAGTACTAGATTCAAGGGAAAGAGCCAAAAACCCAGTTCTCACAGCTTTCCTAAGGGAACAAAGTTTGCTGCTCCTACAAACAACTTTCTACATTATGATATGAATACTGTACTTTCATGTTCATTTGCCATTTTATGGAATTTAATATGTGTAGTGTTTGAGTGAAAGTGAAGTTTGTCATGAAATAATCTCTTAGAATGAACGTATCAAAGTTTGGAAGCCAACTTCAGTGGCACACTAAATGGTGAATAAAATATGTAGGTGTAAAGTTATAGTGCTTCCTATGGCACACACAATAATTTCATCAAGATTCAGATTTTTAAAATATCTTCTTATTGAATCCATTTATACTAAAGAACATAGTAGTTGGTTTCAAAGTCTGCTATTCCTACACAGGAGAGTAATTAGGTCGCTAGTAATAATCCCTTAAGTGAATGATTCATAGCTACTTGAGCTATGTGAGCTATGTTTTCACAGCCAGTAATGAGGCAAATTGAAGATACAATTTCAGTGTTTGGGGAAAGTTTTTGAATAGAGAATTGAGATTCATCATTTCTGTTATTTCTCCCAGTTGGAAGTAAAATGAGGTCTAAGAGATCACTTGATTGTAGAACTGAGGCATGTGTATGTTACTTATGGGGAATGGAGGTAAGAGAGAGGCTAGTCACGAAGTTCACAGGCAAGCTTCTATCCAGTTTAAGCACGGAAATACTGAATCTAATACAGACAACTATAATTTCATCCCTTGTTATCAAACTATCTTTCCTGACTTATTAATATTTCAATCAAAGGGCATTAGCATTTTACCTCATCTTTTGGAAACTCTGAAGATAAGAAAGGCCTTTTAACAAAACCATGAAGGAGTAAAATATCAAAGCAATATGGAAATGCCCATTGGCATGCAACTCTTAACTAGAAATGGTTTAGACACTAATAGTCCTCATGTTTCTGAAATCTTTTCATTCCTCAGGCAAAAATGACTTAATCTCCAATTCAAAAAAAAAAAAGTTGCTATTAGAAATATTTAAATTTGTCTTCTATTTTCCAGGAAAGAAAATTAATATAATTCTCCACTGAGCAAAGACTTTTGGACATTTTAGCCTATCTCCCCAAATGCCATCTCGTAATGTGACAATAGAAAATGTAGTATAACAAAGAGTGTTTGACTAGGAACTATAGCGGACATTATCACTTGCTGAATCAACTTCTCTTCCTCTTTTTGTCCTTCCTAACAGAACTCAGGTAATATTTATGTTACCAGCCTTCTCTCCTGGGACACAGTGGATGCTAATTCCTCCCAAGTTCCTTGGGAACTACTTGTCATTAGATGAAAGGAATCGTGTTAGGACATTCTATTGAACAAGCCTTTATAACCCAGGGTTAAAAACTCCCTGAGAGCTGAACTAGACATGATCATAGCATGACTTGTGGCCTGCTGGGTGTTGATGACTGAGGAGTAATTATTCTTCTCCCCCAATAGCAGTGAACAAAAAGACCACTGCATCTATCTCATGACCCTTAATAGAGCCAGCTTGCAGATAAAATTGATGCTTTCTCAATAGAAATGACTGCGATGAGAAATGGAAGGAATCTGGTTTTGTTTTGAAAAGTCTGAGTTATTGATCAGTCAACTCAAGTGCCCATTCTACTCTTGTTTAAGAGAGAAAGAACTGGGATTCCTATTGATTTTAGATGAACACATAGTTATTCAACCCAAATCATACAACTCTGTTTGGAGTTCCCACTACTAAGTTTGGTGACCTTCGGAAAAACCTCAATTTGAGTTTCCACATTTGCAATATAATGTCTCCTACATATATCTCAGAGGATGGTTGTAAAAAAGAAAACACAATATGTAAAAAGCAGTAGTAGAAGAAAAAGTATACAAGTTTTCAATCTTAAATAGGAGGCACCAATGAAATGAAAGTCAATCTTAAATGCACATATTATAGTGGCCAAGATGTGACTACTGTGGCTATATTAGTTTATGAGTCTCCTGTTATAATGTAAGAAATATATTGGATGAGACCAATGATTATTTTTAACCAAGATCTCCAACTTGACAGTAATAATAAATGATTCTTTGCAGAGGGAAGAGCAGTTACTCATCATCATTATCATCACCCTCCCCTAAAGTCCCAGATTTTACAAGTCCTTTTCAACTTTGAAGCCTGTTTAAAACTGCTGGTAACAAGTTATTTTTTTTCCCTTTGCATCACATAGTACTAAACACCCTGGTGAAGAGGAAAGAGAATACCACCAGAGATAATGAGATAAATGTTTATGTGAAACAATTATTGAACACTCAGTTTTAGGACATAAAGTCAAAGTCACCAAGAGACTCATTAAACCAGCTCCTCCTCTTAATTTCTCTATTTATATTCATGGCTTCTTTACTCCTTTCTCACCCTGCCTTGCTCAGTGTTTTCCCCCTTTTAGAATTAAGTCCCTTGGAAACAAGAACCCTGTCACATCTACAGCTCTATTCCCAGCACCTAACACCAGGAGACACAAACAAGGGCATGCTCCTGATGGAAAGGAAGGAGGGAGGGAGGGAGGGAGGGAGGGAGGGAGGGAGGGAGGGAGGG
>JAGFMF010011673.1:4343162-4374126 GCA_019455555.1 Galemys pyrenaicus
AGGGAGGGAGGGAGGGAGGGAGGGAGGGAGGGAGGGAAGGAGGGAAGGAGGGAAGGGGTGCACATGGATATGAATCACCTGGGAGCTTCTTGGGAGCTTCTTAAAATGCAGAATCTGGTTCACCAGGTGGAACCTGAGAATCTGAACTTTAACCACATCCAGGGAGGTGAGTGTTGCTGGTCTATAAGCCACACTTCGAGCAGCAAAGGTCTTCACCCTAAACATGAAAGCCTCTGCATTGCTAAACCGCATGTCCTGCCAGATTCCACGTGACACAAGTTGGTCTGGATTCTAGTACATGAGACAGGTACACACAACACAAGACAAGCTGAGGCAGGTGATACTGGCACTTCCCACAGTCCCTTTGGAGTCTGGGACCAGCTCATTACTAATATACAAGACCTAAGAAGACAGCCTTCCCTCACCATTGACAAAAAGAATGTGAGTCCCAGGTGTCTGAACGTTGCCTATTTGTTCAGCAGGAAATCCAGCAAACAGAAGGGTTTTCTCAATCTGGCTTTCATTCACTACCTCTGGGTGAAAAAGTGTGGATTGTCAAATGAATCCACTTGGTAAGGAATGTGTGAGTGCTGAGCATGTAGCTTAAAGAACATGCGTTAAAACCTTCACGAGCAAGCTGGAGAGTTGGCGATCTCTTGCAGCTGTGTCTGCGGGCAAAGACTGACCCTCTAGCGTGCATCTCAGCCCTCTCGGCCTGACTCGGCCTTCGGACACAAGACACGCAGCATAGCTGAGCGGTGCTGACATCTGGGCCTGGAGAGTGAGTTTTTCAGAGGATAGTAGAAAGCGAGAGTCTTACAGCTAAATTGTGCATCAACAGTTCTATCCCCAGTACACAAAGCATCACAAAGGCTGAAATCCAAATTGAAGGCTAAAAATAGCGCCATAAAATTATTTCCTTCTTTCCCTCCACCAGAGAGCAACGGCTGACATCAATATCTGCAGGGCACCACTGGTTTCTCGCAGTTTACTCAGAAAGAACGGTTACACAACTGGCCTGACTCGCCAGCAGACAGAATGCCCCAGAATATAAGGAAGGAAAAGCAATTACACTGTTGCTGAAAACCAATAATGGATATTTGATTATGACTATTAATGGGGGAAAAAAAAGAGACAGACTGCTAAGCAGCAACCAACCACTAAGTGAATCTGCATGAGATTCCAAGAGGGAGATTAATTTTTTGTTTTCTTTTCATCTCTCAGCCAGTCATTTGAATGTGACACCAAACTTTAAGCATGGCCTGTCATATCCTTATCAATATTCAATGCCACTGCACATGGTCACATTATCTCCCCTGGATACCCAAGTGACAGGTTCCTTGCTGTGGGGAATTGTTTTCTTTTTTGCCTCTAAATGTGAGGCGGATGTAGCAGGGAACTGACTTGTCAGATGCAGGAAATTAACTAATTTTTCAAGACATCAGAAAGACATTTTGGAGCAAATATTTACTTCTCTGTTTCTTTCCTACTGATATTGAGCACACATTATCTAATCTGGAGGAAGCTGCACTTACAATCTCTGGGAACAAAGAGAAGTTATGGCTCATTCAAAAGAAAACAATTCCATCAATTCCTTCAGCCACTAGTGAGGACGGGGCAGTGTAAAGTATATCTGTCACCAGAATAAGCGGCACTCTGACAGGTGCCATTTCTCCGAGTCAGAACCACTTCCTTTATCTTGCCTACCTAGCCACTGAAATCCCAATCACCATCTGCCTCAAGGTCCACAGAAACATAGTCGTTTCATACAAAGTTGGTCATAAGTAACCCAAGGTCCCCAGAGGGGAAAGCTGGGAACAGAAGGGCTGGATGAGAAGATGCTCGGTAAGGGACAGGTGGTGTCACCTTCTCTGTGAGGGGCTTACTGGGACTTTTCACACCTTACTTTATTGAATAATACAATTCCACTTTGCGGTATTATTATGATGATCTCAGCTTTTCAGAGCAAGACCAGGGCTTGAGATTCCAGTGTTTGCTCAGAGTTATCTGTGAGTTAGTTGGTGGGGTTGCGGTTCAACCCCAATGCGAGGGCAAAAGCCACATTCTGGTGGTGCCATGTTTTCACTTATTTCATGGGAAATATTTAGTTTTCTTCTCCACCTAGGAAACCTGGTTTCCTGTTCTAACTAACACAAAACAAATACTTAGGTGCGCATGACTGTCTCAAATGCACAGCGTGAGACCCTTAAAAGTTACCTTACCTGATCATTTTATTATGTTAGATCTTGCTTACTTTTGTAAAAAAATAAGAACATTACTCTAGAGATGACAGGAACAACAGTAGTTCTTTCAACTGGTAACAAACAAAACAGGCATTCATTATTAAGTGCAAAAGTGAACATTTCCCTGGGCTGCCCATTACAAAAACAAAGGTATAAATGAAAACTACTTCAAGTTCTATGTCTCTCTCTCTCTCTCTCTCTCTCTCTCTCTCTCTCTCTCTCTCTCTCTCTCTCTCTCCCCCTCTCNACCTCAAGCTCTCTCTCTCTCTCTCTCTCTCTCTCTCTCTCTCTCTCTCTCTCTCTCTCTCTCTCTCTCTCTCTCTCTCTCTCTCTCTCTCATTTTCTCACACACACACACACACACACAGATTATCACAACACTCTTCACATCTAAGCTTTATATTCTTCTTCCAAGAAGTCTAATCTTCAGTTTTTTCAATAATCATAATAACTATGAATAATTATTATTTTTACTATCATTAGTTATTACATCATTGTATTGTTATATAGCATATATTATTGCAAGTGACAGTAATGTCAGCAAACATTTACTGAGAATGTGCCACCATCAGTGAAAGCATGCTTTCCATATTTCATTAATCAGCATCACAGCCCTGTGAGGAGGGTACTGTTTTATTTCCTTTTGTAGATATGAAAACTAAAACTTGAAGAGGTCAAATAATTTTCCCGAGGTCACGAAACTAGAAAGCATAGAGGAGTCCAGAATTACGTCATCTGACCCCAGGACCCACATTCGTGGCCTTGTGTTCTTTTGTCTCAAATTCGCATCACTTCTGGGCCCCCCAGACACTAGCCCTTGCTCAGGCTGGCTGCAAACCTGAAAGTTGCAGGTTGTCCTTTCTCCAGTTGTCCTGGCCAGCTCTTCATCCAGCCCACACGCTACCTTTCCTTGGCACCTTCCCATGACCTCCTCCTCAGTGAGGACCGGCGCTTTTTAAAAAGATTTACTTATGCATACAAGAGCTGGGGTGCAGGCTAGAGGTGTGGGGGGGGCAGGGGGAAGGAAAGGGGGTAGGAGGATTCACCAGAGACAGAGTAGGGAGCAGAACAGTCAGGTCGACTGAAATACACTGAAATTCCAATCACTGTCTGCCTCAAGGTCCACAGAAACATGGTCATTTCATGCAAAGTTGGTCATAAGTAACTCAGGGTCCCCAGAGGGGAAAGCTGGGAATAGAAGGGCTGGATGAGAAGATGCTGGGTGAGGAGACAGGTGGTGTCACCTTCTCTGTGAGGGGCTTACTGGATTTTCCAGCACCGGGACCTGGTTTGTCCCCTTTGACTGCTCCCATGTCTGTCTTTGCTGGGACTTTGCCCTGGCCCTGTGCCTGTGTGTCCTCAGGCCAAGAACATCAAACGGGCTCCATGTTCTGGGCCATCTCTGAATAAGTACAGGGTTGAAGGGAGGTGCCCGCTTTATATTTTTTTAGTGTTCTCTGTACTTCTTACTGATGAATCCCTCATTATTCCAATTCTCTGTTATAATGAATAATTCTTTATGTTATACCATCCCTGCTCAAATTACCATTTGGATTCTGTCTCCTGGTTTGACTGAAACACTCTCTGTCCTCATCTCCTTGTCCTTATTAGGAACTCTCAGTACCCTCAGCCTTCTTTTTATTCTTTACAAACTCTAATTCTATTCTTGTCTAAAGATAATTTATTTGTCTGCCTAGAATGTCCTGAAATGCCACCAGATCTTCACAGGGCTCACTTCTTGGACATTTTCTCTGAGTAGTTTTCCAGAATTTCCAATATAAAGTAGTTCTACCCAGTCTCCAGTGAAGACATAGCTTTGTTTTGCCTTCTTCCAACACTTACCACTATATAAATTATTTTGTTCTCTTATCAGCCTCCTTTCCTTATTAAATACAAGTTTTGAGACAGCAAAGATTATGCCTCATTTATGAGGACTCATGGTCTGATATGAGAGTGCTTGCTAAGAAGTTATATAAAAATGAGAAGAAAGAAGAATAGAGGCAAAAAGAAATAATGCAAAGTAAGAAGTAGGGATGGAGGAAGGGGAGGAGGAAGGCAGGAAGGAACAAATGGAGAATTCATCATATCATCCCCCATTCTAACTGACTTTCCAACCCTAATACCCTGATTTAATCAATTGCTTCATTATCTATTCTCCCAATCACTGAGCTTAAAATCCTGGACTCACCAATCTGTGTTAACTTTCCACACACTGTCACTAGGACCCATATATTTTTTTCCCTTTAAATGTATCCTTATGTTTGTTCTCTCTTCTCCATAGCTTCATCATTCTTCATAGATATCAATCATGTCATCATGACTTTATTATTTTAATATCCTTCTTTGTAGGCCTCTCTAATTCCAAGTTCTTTCTCCTTTTAACTGTTCAAAATAGCATTGCCAATGATTTTTTACAAAATATTGCTTTTTATAGAACATTCCACACTTCTCCTTTATAGACAAGTTGTTACTTGTTTTATCCAGGCTAGTGCACTTGTCTACCTAAAGAGGCCCCCTCTATACCGGCCACCCAACAAGCTAAACTTTCCATCAAGCCACAACAATCCAGCCTGATGAGTGAGCTGTGCCAGTCCTGTCCACAGGACTTAATTCACAGGGGATCTCTCCCTCCTGATATTCTGGAAGAGCAGCTCAAAATTCTGGCCCACAAAGGCTTCACTGGTAACTACAGACTCACTGATCAGTTGCTTCTATCAACAATGATACTCTAAGAAGCACATGGAACTTTAAAAAATATAAATGTATATTGTCTTCTCATCTTAGCAAAAGAAATGTGTGCATCCCAGAGGTCTCGGTGGCTTGCAGGGGGAGGTGTTGACCAAGTAGTTGGGAGATGAGTGATGAATACTTGGCAGCCTCCTAACTGAGGATCAATACAAGTTCTAAGAACAACAGAACCTGTGTTATGGCAATTTAAAACTCTGTTTTTTAGAATATTCTTAGAAAATCAACTGATCAAGGTCACTATTTTTCTCATTAGCCATACATTATTTTCTCATTAGTCACACATAACATATTTATGCATGGCTTATATTATAGATTTATTTTAAAAAAGAATCAGAAATGAGAATTTTTCACAATGGTTGTTTTCTTAAAGGACTTCTTATTATTTCATCCCTTTTATTTTCCATATTTTCCTTCTCTTGAAATTCTTAAGAAGAAAGACTTTCTTTGGGAAGAACTACATGTTTCCTCACCCTTTTACTCCTGAGGTTTAAAGGACCCAAGGAAAGCAGAACAGAACACAGGTGCCCTTTCATTAAATGGTGTGAGTTCCCATTATGTTCAAAGTTTTAAGGCTCTTGAGCAAAGAAAATTTAATTATTTACAAATTATCATATACCAAAAAGGTCAGGAACCAATGAAACACATTCAAGGAAATATGGTTAAGCAAGTTGTAAGCAATATGCACTTACTAGAATGCTAAATGACTATTAAAATTATGGTTACACTTCTGTACAGCAAAAGAAACATTAACCAAAATGAAAAGACTCCCCACTGATTGGGAAAAAAAATTTTTGCACTCTATACAACTGACAAGGGACTGATCACAAATATATACAAAGTACTCATAAGACTCAGGAAAATCAAAGCAAATGACCCAATCAAAAAATGGGCAGAAGAACTTAAAAGACACTTCACCAAAGAGGACATACAAATGGATAACAGGCATATGAAAAAATGCTCAACATCTCTCATAATCAGGGAAATGCAAATTAAAACCACAATGAGATACCACCTTACACGGGTAAGAATGGCACACATCAGAAAAACCAACAACAATAAATGTGGGCGAGGATGTGGAGAAAAAGGAACTCTACTACACTGCTGGTGGGAATGCAAGTTAATCCATCCACTATGGAAGGCCGTATGGAGGTTCCTCAGTCTACTAGAAATGGAACTACCATATGATCCGGCAATCCCACTCCTAGGGATCTACCCAAAGGACACAAAAACACTGATCCAAAAGAGTACCTGTACCCCCATGTTTATTGCAGCACTATTTATAATTGGTAAGACCTGGAAACAACCCAAATGCCCAAAAGTAGAAGACTGGCTCAAGAAGATGTGGTATATATACACAATGGAATACTATTCAGCAATCAAAAATGAAAAACTAGGGACATTTATAGAAACATGGATGGAGCTAGAAGGAATTATTCTCAGTGAAACAAGTCAGAAGGCAAGAGAAAATTATCGAATGGCTTCACTTTTAGGAGGAATGTAAAAGAACAACAACCACAACAAAAAATAAAAAAGAAGAAAACAAAAAAACAAGAGAAAGCTCAAGGAAATGGGCAATTACAACCAAAAACAAACAAACAAACAGACAAACAAAAAACTCAACAAGATCAAAAGGTCAAAGATAGACCAAAGGGGACAAAATGGGTCACAAACTGAAAACTCTAAATCTAGAAAGGTCTGGCTTCCAGGTCTTTGGGACGTGACCCTCTCCTGGATCATGCTCAAAGGTGATTAAATGGGGTGATGGGCTTAAGAATGTGAGCAACTACGGGATAGAGTCTATTTCCTAAGTCTAGGAATTTCTACATTCAAAAATGATTTTGCCAGGAACAAGACAATGAAAACTGCACATGTTATCCAAGGAGGGAGTATGAACATACATAGCTACGTTATTAGAAAATAGTGGAACAATGAGCCAAATTGAATAAAATTGGTTTCATGCAGGAGGGTGTCAGGAACAGGCTGAGAAGAATAAATGATAGTTATCTCTTGCTTTGTACATTTGACACTGAGCCATAAAGTTTTATGCTAGGTATTTATAAAAATAGCAACCACCAAAATAGAAGACAATATGAAACACATAAGCCTACTATGCATTAAGTTAACTGCGCACTGAGTCGATGAACTACACCAAGGGGAATTAATTAAGTTACTTTAAAACTGTAATTTAACTGAGCATCCCTTGTGGGATGTATCCTAAGAACAAAAGGAACTGCAGTGAAGTCTAATGCTGTTTTTAGTTATTACATTATTAATAACAATACCAATATTATCCTAAATTCCATGTATGTATACTACAGTATATATAAAATGTAGAAATATCAAATATATATTATATCTATATATACTATATATGTAGATAGTAAGATATACTAAATGTGTCTTCCAATATGCTATTTGATATGTAAAGCTAGATAGATATATAAGTATATAAGTAAATTATATTGATTATGTTAAAAACCAAAACTGTCAGCCTAAGAGAAATACAAATATAAAATCAAAGAACTTAAACACAACCTTACCAACCTAAATTTGAACTAAAAGTAACAATCTGAATCTTTGATATTACTACATTGCCTAAAAAAAAATCCTCACTCTGTACCCTAAAAGGCCCCCCCAACCCCCGCAAATCAACAAACCCAGTAGTTTATCTGTACCCGCAGGGCCTAGAATGTAGTTTCTAAATATTATTTCCTGCTAAAAATAGCAACAATTCCTTACCAAAAATTCTTACTCCAAATATGAGACAGGAAATGTATAAGGTGAGCATGAAACAATGTGTTATATCAGAAAACATGTAAACCTCCAAATTGATGTTAAAGATTCAGGGGCCAATTTTAAGGAGTTCTCAGCTAAAGATGCAAGAATTTGAGGGGAAAAAAAGTTGTGTTTATAGTAGGAATATAGGGAAACCAAATAAGGGACCAGGAAAAAAATAATTACAATAAATTTTTAAAATTAACAGGTAATTATTAATCAGAGACCCTCTGCAGGGGAGGGGAAGGAAGAGGGATCAAAACAGGGGAGGGAATGTGTTCTTACAGAAGGGACTATGGTGATGGTGCTTGGGTGAATTGGTGGTGGGAATTTTGGGGGGGACTACACCTGAGAGGAGAAAGCATGCATTGTACAGAAAGGAAGAATGATGTAAGATAAATACAAATTTTTTTTTAAAATTGTGCAAAGAATCAAAACATAAAAACTCATGTAAAAAGCAAACATGACTTCATAGTGGCACAAACATACACATACCTACATCTTTTTTTCACCTTTGATGGATTTGAGAAAAGTAATAATTATTCTGAAAACTACTGCATAAAGAATAAAAAATAAGCATCTATCATGTCTTTCATAAATTGTAGCTCAGGACAATCCAATAGATGTTGAATGGCTTTTTTTTTTTTAAGTTTTGAGACAATTTCCATATCACCAATTAAGGATTATTTTTTAAATTATTTATTTTTATTTATTTTTCTTACAATGTTTGCTTTCTTTCCTGGATGTAGCCCATAGAGTTTCCACCACCAGTTCACCCGTGCACCGTCACCACAGTCCCTGTACTCTTCCCATCCCTGCCTTGATCCCAACCCCTCCCGCTTCCCTGCAGAATGTCTCTGATTTGTAGTTGTCTGTTTATTTTTGGTTTGTTTTCTTATTGTTTTGTTGTTGTTGATGTAATTATTATTTTTTTCCTTGATCCCCTATATTCTTCCCATAAGTGAGATCATCTGATTTTTTTCCTTTTCCTTCTGACATTTCACTGGGCAAAATCCCTTCAAGCTCCATCCAAATCATGGGTTATTATAAGTGAACTAAGTGACTGCATCTTACATCCCTTTTGAAAAACAGCATTATTGAGTGATATGGCATCTCAAGGAAAACGTTGATCTTCATGACAGTATTAAGAGCACCTGACTTTTCAGTCCCACAAGTCATTTTTGAATTGACAAACGAAAATTTATTTTTTATGGAATTCTAGCTAAAAACTGAGGATAATAACAGCATGAGAATTAGTGTTTTGCAAGCCACTGGTGAAATAATGAATCTAGTTAATAATCACCAACATAAGTAAAAGCTGAGGGCCTCCGGACGGCACTAGGGGTTAAGTCTCAGCACTATGAAGCTAACAGCAGCCACTGCAACAGGAGTTTGATTCCTAGCCAGGGGTGTTAAGTATTGTTATTGTTAAGAATTTTTTTAAGTACTATTAATGTTTTATGGTCATTTTTTTCAGCATCAGTTGGAAACTTATACAGTGCAAAAGGGAACAGGAGAAGAGCTAAGACCAGTTTGGCCATGTTATTGAAAATTATTGAATGTGTATGATGCCTACATGAGGAATCATTATAATATATGTAGTTTCATATATGTTTGAAAAGTTCCATAGTAATTGGGTTTTCTTTTTAGTCTTACTAAGGAATTTTATATCAAAAGTCCATCTTTAGCATAGTTTTTAAGTTTCATCATCTGTCCTATATCCAACTCCAGAATGTTGTGCTAACTACCAAACCCACAGAGGTTCTGGGCCATGGGCCAAATGCTTAACTTCCGTGAGTCTCAGCTGCCTTATAGAGTGGAGTTAGTAATAGTGTTTGCATCTCATTGGATTGTTAGGCTTGCATGAAATTATCCATGTAAAGTATTTATCTGGGTTATGTGACACACAATTTCTTCTTTTTTTAATTTTATTTTTTTCTTCTCCTTATTCATGTATATTTGACATCACTTGTAGTCCCCAGGGAATTCCCACCACCAAGTCACCAGTGCACCATCACCTCAGTCCCTTGTGCTCTTTCTGCCCTCATCCCAATGACACACAATTTTTTAATAAAGTTTAGTTATTGATATTACTTCCTACATGTCATTTTCTAGTAAACACTTGGAAGTTGCCTCAAATTAATCTCTATCATGATTATCACAATCTTAAAATATTTTTTCTACATAAGTATTTAGAGTCTATTTAAATCATCAATAGTCTATTTTTATTTGTTTTATTGCAATGGTCCCCTGAGAGAATGAGCAAGAGGGACCAAAGGGATTGATCGAAGCCCAACAGAGAGGCTATAAAACAATTTCTTTCCTGAGAAATAGCTGGTTAACCTATGAGGGTGCAAATAGCCATAGTCTTTGAGCTCAGGATGAGTATCTATGTTGCCGATTTATTCTGCAGCAAGGAACTGAGACTCAGGACTCTTATTATCCTATGTAAACTGAAGGGAGAGCTTCTGTTTCTTATCTCAAAGTTAGATCTTCCTCTCAAGAGGTTGCAAGAATGGTCAGACCAGTTCTTTCAAGGACAAATTTGCAGCGGCCATTCTATGGCCAGTTCCTTCTCAAAAGGACTGTATTTTCTGCTAACTGGTGGCAAGATGCCCTTCTGGGGCTTAAAGGATGGAGTCAAGTCTGACACCCAGAAGCTATGAAATAACCAGCATGTTTACAAACTCCCCCTTCCCAGCACATTATGATGCCTCAAGTTTGTGTAGGATCCTGGGGTCCTCCATGTAGTCGGAGATGGGATTCTCAGACCCATTAAACACTTTGTACCAAAATAGTTAGGATGCTTGTTCCTAAGAAACCCAGGAGAGAAGGGGAACACGACTCCTCCTGCAGCCTGGTCTCCTTTCCTGTTTCAAAAGTCACAGAAATTAAAAGGGGTGTACATGAAAATAGGAGGATTATTAAGCTATTTAATAAGTACACTAATGAACAATGGTTACAGTGTTCTTCAAATTGCTCTATAGGTTTTTTAATTTCTTCAACAAAATTACTATATGGATTGGTATTTTTTGGCTGATTTTAGTATAATGTAACCTAGACTTAGAAGAGCTGGCAGAATGATCACTGGCTGATACATCTTAAGGCTGACAGAACAAAGTGTGGCTATCACCATTTACATCCATGCTGCCACCCTTCCTCTACCTATACCTAAGTCTTTCTCAGGCTTCTTATGTGGGAGTGTTACAGGGTAATCCTAATATAAAATGGGTTTTCCATATTGGGTTTTTTACTCGCGCGCTTAGAAGACTTAAAAGTTCCAACTCCAGGTACACGTGGCAAAAGTTATTAGCACGTTTTATTTTATGAAAGAAAGGGGAATAAAATAGTAATAACACCAAAGGAAAAAAGAAAGGGATATAAATCCATAAATACCCTACCAGATCTAAGCAATGGCGCGTTGAGAGCTGGCTCCGAGTCCAATATGATGGCTCCGAGGGAAGGGGTTTGGCTCCTCAGTAAGAGGGCGTGTCCAAGGCTTACCTCGGTTTTATAGCCAGCCTGGCTGCTTAACCTCACCCTCAGGTTCCAGTAATCCACTCTTCGATAATCATTTTATCGGATTTGTGGTTCTGGAACACTGATGGTTTGGAGTGGGGGTTGGAGTCCACACACCCATAATCCATTTAGGACTACCTTTCCCCCTAACAGGAGTTAGGAGGAAAGAAGCATACATGGAAGAAGAGTTCTCCCCAGATCAGGCCTTATAAAGACCTGACACTTCCACATGTGGGAAGCTGAGGTCGACAGAGGCCCTGCAGGCTCACCAGAATTCTTTACTATACCCATAATTACCCAGAGGAATAAAAATTGGGGTATTACCCAGAAATAGGATTTTTACCAGAAATAGCCAATCTGTGGAGAAATCTTACCTATCTGGCAGGTAAAATGTGTAATTAAAGAGCACCTTGGGGGGTCTCCCTGGTGGCACAGCGGATTAAGCAACACACTATGAAGCAAACAGCAGCCACTGCAGCACGAGTTCAATCCCTGCCTCCGGCCAAGGAGGGGACCCACATGGCGTAGCAGACCTCTCCTGCCTCGCCCGCTGCTGCCCTCAGCAGTGTGTTTCAGTCCATCTGCCTGTTCTGCTCCCCACTCTGTCTCTGGTGAATCCTCTCACCCCCCCACCCCCATGACTCTGGCCTGTACCCCAGCTCTTGTATGCATAAATAAATAAATATTAAAATAAATAAATAAATAATGAGCACCTTGTCTTCATCATATGAGCCATCTTCTCCTCATCATGAGTCCCCCTCCTCACTCCTTGAAGCCTCAGGCCCTATCCATTCCTTAGTTTAGGAAAACTCATTTTGCCCCATTGACCTTAGAATCTGTATCTACGTAGATTTTCCATACATAAATAAGTAAATTTGTTCTTTCCTCCTATTAGTCTATCTGATATAAATTTGATTGCTCAACCAGGCTGAGAAGTACCCAGAGGCCTAGGAGGGAATGGCCTCTCCTCCCCCGAATAACTAAATTTTGGATACAAATGTCTCCCTTAAAATCCACGAGGAAATGAAGGGGTCGGGAAATCAACATCTGTTCCTAGGTTTCCACTGTGCTCATTTTCACATTGTTTGAGGATGTGCAGAGATTTATTTTCACAACTTAAGAGGGGGAAAAAGAAGAAATGATTGACACACAAAAAAGACCCAAAGTATTTTTTATTTCAAAGGTTGCTGAGTCTATTTTACATGGCTGTCTATGTTGCTGTAGCCATTCACTCAAGCTCAGGCGCTGAAGAGTGCTAAGGTTACATGTGCAAAGAAAGCTTGGCTTACAACACTCCGAGATCACAGGAAGGCGAGCACACAGACACGACCTCCCCATCCTGGCCCTCCAGACCCCGGAACCATGCTTCTCTCCTGCTGTCACCCATTTGACCCTGCACAGTGTGTGAGCTCTGAGAACGGCAGTAGAAGGGGTACAGCTATATGAAATACCACGCTGGAGAGACAAACATATATGCCTGGAAAAAAGTCACTACTGACATGTAGTCATGTAGTCATAACCGCAGAGAAAGATGTTAGCATGGGGCAGAAGTGAGAAAGGCTCTTCACATCAAAACTTGCCTGCCAGTGATTAAGCAGCCAGCCTTCCTAGTTTTGGGCTTGTTGAATCCTGAAAATACTGAGCACTGTCTAGAGTGTTTCAATGTTATTTTATTAATACAACTAGTTTTTTAATGGATGTCAACATGAATTTAACAGTTTCTGTTGGAGAAAATATGCTAACTCCACTATTGGAGTAAGGGGGAGGGTGGCTGTATGAATGGGACAGAAGCATGTGATGGTACAATTAATACAGATCTGAATTCAGCACTCCGAGAGGCAAGTGGAATCAAGTGACGCTTTGGGAGGGTTGTTGATTATGTTTATCAGTCACGTCTTCAAAGATTCCAGTCACTGTGTATGGAAACTAAATTAGCAGTGTCCCTTATCCATGGGATGGGGAGGTTTTCAAAGATACTAGAAGCCTACCCTGCCATCAATTAGTTCAGTAACCCCGACCCCAGATATTCTTGCTTCCAGACCTTTGAATGAAATTGTGGCCACCTCTCAAATATGTATTTTTTTTTTTTTCTTAAAAGAGCAAGACATTGACCTAGAAGATACCAAAATTTGTTGGGTCCAGGACCCAACAAATGAGGGGGTTGGGGGCAGGATAGTGAGGATGGCAGAAAGGCGTGTGAGGAAGAGAAAGAGCTCAATCTCACAGGCCTCATGATGGAAGGCCTGTGTGCCCTGGAAGCAATATACTAGTCTCAGAACAGTTTTTTTTGGCTTAACATTCTAGCTGGTTTCATTTATTTTTTGCTCCTAGGTTCAGGTGGTGCTAACACCTCAGACCATGGAAACAGGCTTACCCAGTAATCGTCCCTTTTTTAAAATGTACCTCCTAAATCCTCCTCTCAAGAGATATGGTGCCTGTTACTAAGAGTTTACCTTGGAGAGAGAAGCCCAGGATCTGAAGTCAAATGCCTAACCAATTTGCTTTCATGAGCTCATCTCTGAGGATCTGAATCTCTGGATATTGTCCCACTGCATCTAAGAGATGCATTCGCCTTGGTTGACTGGAGTCAGTTGAGATGGACTAAAGTAACTTGAGATAAGACACTAACCTCCCATTGTCACAGCTGCCACAAAGGCTTCAAATGCTGGCAACCCAGTAAATGAAGATGGGCCCGAGTTCCTTCTCAGTTGTACAGTTATACTCGACTAAGCCTTTCTAGTTTAAAGGATTCACAGCACTTACAGATGTGCAGAATCAGATGAAACATACTCCAGATGAGACGCGTCCCTTTGGCAAACAGGAAAGCAACACGACTTATAGAAACACATCTCCTCTTCACATGGCAATAAGCTGCACAAATGGCCACACTTGCACCGAAGCGACACCCTAGAACAATTTCCATTCCGTGACTACAAGAGCAGACCAACACCTTCATGAAAAAAATTCCACTGAATAGCAACAAATCAAGAACATTCTAGAGACACGGTGCCAATGACGATAGCCAGGCCTGAGTTCACCTGCAAAGTGAGACAGCACAGGACCAGGATGAATGGGCGCCAGCAGAGCCATGTACTACAAAGACGCAGCTTCCAACCAGGTGTTTGCTTATTTTCCCATTTAAAGGAAAATGCAGGAAATAACTCTGTCAAATTACTTTGTGTAGTTGGCATCCTCTTGGCAATTCTCTTCTCCTCAGTTCACTAAATAATTTTATGGTTTCTTTTGGGATCTTTTTCTTTTTAAGTACCACTGTTGTTTTATTCTTAAAGAAGAAAACCTTGTGTTTGCTTGGTTTGGTTTTGGGGTGTGTGTAAGTGTGAGTGTGTGTGCGTGTGCGTGTTTATGAGAGAGAGAGAGAGATATGAATGGAAGGTACAGAATTTTCTTTAGGGCTTAGTCTACAATATAATCACAAAATTCTCCCAGCTCAAGAAATGTCATCTTTACATCAGCCCTAACAGAAGGAAAAAAGGATGGGTTTTCTGCCTGAGGAGCTTGTGATAAGGGACTTAGAACATATCCTGATGAGCAACTGGATATAAAGGGCTGCATCCCAGCACAGTGTCTTGTAGCTAATGTTCACACGGCTGTTGTATGACTCAAGGTGTGTGTGTGGGGAGAGGGAGGTGGAAGGGGAGGGAAAGAAGGAAAAAAGAGCAAAATGAGTCACAGAAAATGTGTGTAATATTTTATCTAAACTACATTTGCCATGGCTGCTGCAGAGCTGTCATCTCACTTTCCATGAGATAAGGGCAGTGAGCAGAGTCTTAAAAATGATTGTCAGTGAGAAGCGAGTGTCTGAGAAATTCCATAAGGAGTCTTCCTTTTATTAATCATGCGTCTGAAACTAACAGGTTCATACCATGTTAGCAAATTAAACTATCGTGCAATCCTGACAGTGTTTCCTTGAATCATTAAAAGCTTTCTCATTTTAATTAATGACAAATTGGATGTCTACCTACTAGGTTTCCATTGATACAGCATTTAATTTTTCTTTCAGATTTCACAACTTACTAGCAAAACACATCAAAAGTGTTCAGGCTATACCATGGTTTATCTTAAGCTTGTAAAAAGCATCTTAGTTTGGACATTCCTTATTGGTTAATTACAATGGCTCTTTTAAAAACATGACAGACACCTTGAGATGCACAGCTGCTGATGCCCGCTGGCACATGGGGAGCAGTGGGTACTTGGGTCCCGGGAGCACCATGACCTGCACTCACCCGCCTTCCTGAGTTCATTCTAATGTAATGTTCACAACTTTCTGCACTAAACTATATCAAATAAAGAAAGATGAACCTCAGGGCATCTTGCCAAATGTAGGGCACCCTTAAAAAGTGGTTGATTTCTTTAATTGATCTCAGTGTGCTGAGGGATCCTATCTCAGCCTTAAAGCGGAGAAGCTTTTGGGCTCTATCAGAGTCAGTGAGCAGAGCCTCTGTTAAGATTGTAATCCATCTCCTGCCTGGTTTCTAGACTATTAGTCAAAATAAGTCATCTCTTTTCTTGTTCAGGCTCTCTTTTAAGAACAGCGCCATGTCCAATTAAATGTTGAGACATCAGTGAAAAAGACAATGATGACAGGTGACTAAGACCTCTGCATTACGTGTCTCCCAACCTTTTAGCAGGATGTGGCAATCAACACAGTCTGCTCCCTGGGCCACGTCACTGATGCCACCCAGGTTCTAGCCATTGTGCCACGTATTGGGAAGAGGAGTCCACTCCTCTCAGAAGCCCCTCAAAAGCTGCCCAGAGGCTTCAACCTAGCCTTCCCTCTCCTTTCCTTCTGCCACCCCCTTCTAGGGCAACATGTTTGCCTTCTCAAAGGGAAAATATCAGAGGAACAGAAGCAAGTATATTGAAGGCACCCTCCTCCCCACACTATCTCTGAGACTGAAGAGGGTCAAGATGAGGGGCCTTGGTGTGCCATGAATCACAGAGAGAGGAGACATTCTTCCCAGGGCTCCAGAGCCCAAAATGGAGTCTCTTTCACCTCAATAACTTTAAAACCAGGCAGGTCAATTCTAAAAGCAGAAGTCAGCTCAAGGATCTCAGCCAATCGGTCACAGAAACCAAGGAAGTCTCTAAATCTTCATAGTAAACCATTAACAAGAATCCAATACCTCAGTTCTTCTTCTTGCCACCCTCCACAGGAGGTGCTAACAGCTGGCCAAAGGGCAGAGAGGAGAGAAAGCTGAGTGTTCAGATAATCAACAAGGCTTGGCAGCTCTTAACAGAGGCTATTAGTTATAAGCAAACATCTCTCCTCACCACATCATTTCACCAGGAAGGTGAGGGGTTCACTTCTGATTTTATAAAATGAGTTGTTTCTCTATTACAGATTTTTTTGTGTCATCATTTTCCTGGTGTTGCAGCTACTACTAAAGAAGCTCAGAATGAGCCTCCCCAAGACATGCTATTTTGTGGATTATTTTGAGTTAAGATCAAACATGGCCCTGCAAGCTCAAAAGAAACTATGTGGGTGTTACCCACATTTAGGGTTATCACACAGAAATGAACTCTTGATCAAGGAAACCTATCGATAAGGCAGGGGGACATGCAATCTGGCCCACCTCCCATATAACTCCCCTCCTCTCTCCTTGAAGCCTCAGGCCCCTATCCCATTCCTTAGCTCTCCCCTGCAGAAAGCAGAATCCTCATTCTCTGTGTGAGTTCCCCATACATACACAATTAAACTTTTTCTCTTGCTAATTTAGCATCTGATGTTTTCATTACTGGCCCAGACCAAGAAGAATCCAGAGAAGAAATATACCCTGCTATGCCCCTGCACTACTAAAGGAATAATAGCTGTCACATATAAGACTTTATTATTGTACCTGAGAAAGATTTTTAACTTGCTCTATTATAGACCCATTATAATAATGGAAAATTGACTCTTGAAGAGATTTATTAACCTAGTGATGACAGTACACAATTCAGACATCACACTTGACTGGGCTCAAAGTCTAGACAATCGGAAACCAGAGCTTGCACTTGAAGTCTAAATGTCTTAGATTCTGTGCATTATCAGGAGGGAGATTATTTGTTTGAAATTTGTTGTTTTCTTAGTAGTAAATACCTCAGGAGGAAGGAGACTCTTTTCACTAACTCCGTGTAGGCATCACTGCCCGACACACCTAGAAGAGAGGGCAGGTTCTCTCTGCCCCTCTTCTTGTGGACCAGCCGAGGAGGGTAGGTGGGATTCTGGGGTGGCAGCTTCTTTCCTTGCTTCCTTGGAGGCAGGAGCTCTAATTCTCTTTCTTCAAAACTTATTGTAAGTTGTATCTTTTACATGTGCTCCTCGGGATTTTAGGCATATATATGTATCATGCATCCTACTGTCTGGACGAGTGACTATGGTGATAAATCTAGTCCCCACATAATTGTTGGCAACATTTTCCCTGCCCTTGTACTTCTTTGGCTTTTCCCTACCATTTTTTAATTCATACCATCTTATTATGTTTTATGGTTTTTTTTCTCTGTTTACATATGGCTATGAATTTAAGAATTATTATTTTAAGTACACTCCAAGTCTTCTGGCAGGAGTTAGTTGAAATAAGTGAAAATTAAATGCAAATAATCAATGCTTATATATTAAAGTAACTTTGAAAAATGAATTACTAGAGGCTCCTTGTCAGTATGAATTTCGAAATAATGAGGTATTTTAGATCACTGTTCCTCCTAGAAAACTACGCGATGCAGCCATATTGCTTCAAAATTCAAAAGTGGGCACATCCAACTGTGGATATTTCCATGAAAGTTTTCATGTACATAATGTGCAGAAATCAGTGTATCTGGCTTTAGAAGGGACACGTGTGCTTGCTACAGATGTCTCTATCAACCAGTGGGTGAGGTCTCATAGTTTCCATTTGTGGAGTCCACCCATAGCAGGCAGTTGAGGTGAAAAAGTAGAACGTGGAAAAGGAAAAGGAAAACTCATATCCCAAGGCAGTATACACAAAGGACAGTGGGAAACAGACCAGAGGCCAGCTAAGAGCCAAAAGGGGGAGAAATCAGTGTAGCCACAGGCACTTAAACAGAAGAGGGAAGGAGACAGGATTCAGCTCCCAGCAGGGATGAAGGGGGTGATGCTCCTCCCCCTAGAGAAAGAAACGAGGTGGGGGTGGGGGTACAAATAGCTCTTAGCTAGGAATAGAAATGGACTCAAGAGGGTGAAGCCAAACCAGGGAGGGAAGAAAAAACTGAGACTCTATCTCTTCTGAGACTGTAGAGGCAAAGCACCAAGGGATCAAGGCCACACAGAAGCAGTGAGGAGGCACAGAGCTCCCCATAAAGAGGGAGGTCAGACCATGCCTGCTGAGAGGCAGAGGAGAAAGGCGTCGGTCAGCAACAAAACGATAAAATGAAAGTAAAAATATTTTTAAAATGGAGGCATCCACATGTATCTGCTTTCCTTTTCTTTGTACCATTGTGGGGAGGGGTTCCCATGGCTGCCAGCCCCTTATTTACGTGCTGCCACTTCTTACATTCACTCCCCTCCACAGCTTTTGAAATAAGTTCAATTGGGTTGAAAAGGGATGGTCCCAGGTGTACAGGAACTTCAAAATCACCCTGCATAATCTGAAATAAAAGAGTATTATATGTCGGATCTCAAAGAATTCCATCCATTGTCACACTCCTGTTAGAAAGGGGCGAGCAGCCTCCAGGCCTGTCATGAAAGCTAGTAGCTGGAGTTTGGAATGTAGATTCAGGGTAAGGAGACACTGAGGTTTTCAGCTATTATGCAGCTAAAGACCACACACCTCAATAAGACATATGAACTCTTGCCTGAAGTCACCATATAACTACCTCATTTTAAACTCCCCCCTCCTCTGCCTTTTGTAATCCTGCCCTTCTGTCTCCAAGCCTCTGCTTCTTTTATCTGCTTTGTGTAGTCTGAGTACTGACTCTTCTGGCATAGCATTAACTCCCTTTTCCTTTGTGACAATGAAGATAAAGATGGCTGCTGGGTGAGGTGGTCATATTTCATTCAGTGTTAGAGAACATATTCTGTCAGTACCTGGCACATGGTTACCAAGACATGGGAACACGGATGGCCATTCAGGGAGACTGGAAAAGACGATGTGGTGTCTATAGACAACAGAATCCAATTCAGCTGTAAGGTGAAATCTTGCCATTTAAGGACCACATGAATAGAAGTCAAAGTGACCATGCTAAAGAAAGTAAGAGTCAGACAGAAAAAAATAAATCCTGGGTGATTGTACTCACATGAGGAATATAAAGGAAAAAAGCAAATGACCAAAAAAAACACAAACAAAACAACAGAAACGATTCTCAAACTCTGACAATAAAAGGGAGGTTATCAGAAGGGAAATGGAAGGTGGTCTGGTGAGACAGGCAGTGGGGGTCGAGTCTATAGTGGTGAATGAACCTAGGACTTTGGGGGGGTGGGGGCAGTGGGTACACGTAGGAGGTGTCAACTTGTACTCATGAAACTTACATAGTATTGTAAACCAGTGGGATGTCAGTGAAAACAAATACTTTTTAAAAAGAAAATACATAAATGAATATTATCTTCAACACTGTCTCTGATATTTTTATGTGTACCCTCATCAGCAAGAAAATCATAAACATGTACTCATGTTTGTTTTAGGAATGGTATGTATGGACCACTATGTTCATTCAAAAAATTTTCAAAGACAGAATTTAAATGGGGGAAAGTAAAATAGAAATGCTGAGATGCTCCACCCAGCCCTAGTGGACATGGGCACATTGGAATCGGGTGCTCTGGAGGCCCAGCTTCACCCCTAATTCCCATCTTCATTGGACCGTGAGCAGTAGGGCCATCAATACTTGCTTTCGGCCATGGCTGACAGGCTCTGCGAGCCTGAAATGAAGGATCAACCTTGAGCTCTGAGGCGCACTGGGGAATGTCCTCTCACCCTGGAATGTTCTGTGAACAGAACTGCTTGTCCCAGACAAATCGCCTTTTGAGGGTAGGGAGGTTGCTTTCATTTCCTTATATCCATCACATTGAACACAGTGCTGGCATAGACCAGAGGTCAGTGCAATTTTTCTGGGTACTCTCCAATGCCAGTAAGATAACTCTCACGTTTCACTGGCTCCTGGAGTGAAGGAAGAAGGATCTAGACAAACAAGATAGGAGGGAACAGAGGACACAGGGCCTGTAACTGTCCCCTCCCTGCTCACCCTGTCAGCCTCCTCTGATGCTCATTGCAGAGTGAGTTCACCGAGCTCTCACAGTCCATCAGGCTGTCCACACTGAAATGTCAAGATAACTAGAAACTAAATGTTATCTTTTTTAGAACCAAATCACCTTTCGATCTAATGAATGGTGGTGAGTATTTTGATTTAAAAAAAAATAAAAATATGGAGCTTCAAATAACCTCAATGATGGTTTACTAGGAAGGAAATAGACAGCTCACTGAGCTGAAAAAAATACAAGTCATCTTTAGAAAAATATACCATCTCTAAATTTCAAAGTAACTTCAGGTAAGGACAATGAGTTTTAATAGTTCCTTCTAGAGTGAAGAAGGGCCTTTACGGAGATATTTTACTTTTTCCACATTCAAAACAGATTTTAATATGCCTGTACTTTCCTTTTCTTTCTGATTATAAAAGTATGATGTACACTCAAACAAACAAACAAACAAAAACCCTGAGAAATACAGAAGAGCACAAGGGAACAAAAATAACCTATACTTGATTAAATTGCATCTATTGTTTGTGGCAAAGTTTCTATATTCAACTTGGGGGAGGGGGTTGTAGAATAGAGATAGAACCAAGAGATTCTAGGAAGAAAAGAAAACTTCCCATTAGTCATGCATTCAGGAAATTCTGTGAGTTTAAATGGAACCACTACTCACAGCCTGAGGGCGGAGGGCTTGGTGCCCAAGATACAGAGACATGAGTTTGCCACTGGACAGTGATCAATTTCTCCTACACAATGGTTAGAGCTATAAGATATAGCAGATTGTAAATCAGAATGTAACTCAACTACAAGACATGATTTCTTTGGGCTCTTTGGGAAGGACAATTAACAATATGTCATTAAGAAAATAGAAATTAAGGCAAAATTCAGCTATAAGGGAACGTGATTTAGGTCAAAAATATGCTTAACAATTACCTCTAGAAAAAAAAGTACCTAATGAAGTAAGAATAAGTCTGGGGGTTATTTTATATATTTATTCATTCATTCATTCATTCATTTATTCATTTATATATAAATACATGTTGTACTTTATTATATTAAGATTTGATAGCAAGACAAATAGATTTCTGGAACAGGATATCTTCCTATGTAGTTTAGACTTTTTGAATCTAATAGCTAAGAAAAAGGTTTCAAGATACATTGCAATTACCCATCCATTCCTGCATTAAATACAATTTTAATGAACATTTATCAGATGTCAAAGAGTGTGCTAGCCAGACAGGAAAGTCCTCGTGACAAACTATTATACGTGGCTCTGAATGCGGGCGTGAAGGAGGAAAGAGGAAACTGACCAGATTGGCTTTAGAGAGAAGGAACCTTGTGCTGAGTTGTGAGAGTGAGTGTGCCCAGGATGAGTGTACACCCGGAGACATGGTGGGGTGGGTGCTCCAAGAAGGGGCTGAACTGGGGGAACTAAAATGGTCCAACTAGCAATAGTTTGGATCACTGGGACCAGGCATGGGTGGGCATTAGCACCCTGAGGTGGGAGCAATAGGCCGAAGCCACCTCATGGAGCATGGCTAAGATGTGGGTGAAAAGGGAGTCTCAAAGAACTGCAAGCAGAGCGGTGAACAATCGTCCTGCTGTGGGAGCAGAGAAGACTGGAATGGAGTGAGGCTGACAGGTAGTTTAACGAGCCAAGTCAAAGCCTACAGCCATGGGAATGAGGAGGAAGGCAATAAGAGAGTCGGTTGTGGGCTAACCACGTAACTGATGAGAGCTTTTCGCTCTTTCACTTCAGGTAAGAAAAGAGACTCCCCTGAAACACTGTGGGAGGAGGGGAAGGCGGTTTGGAGGAAGAAGGAGGAAATCTACCATTAGCATCTCATCTTTGGTAGGAGGGGGAACAAGACCACACCTTATAGCTTATTATTAAAAGGCAAATACTTGCTTAAACATACACTAAAAGCCCCCATTTCAGGTTTTCCCAATTTTCACTTTATACTCTGCAGGGTATCCCTTTGAATTGCTGACAGCAACAGATACTTCCTAGCTTGTTCATTCATTGACTTTCTTGAAAAAGAGACACTGACACTATCCCAGTTTGGTGCAGTCTTTGGGTCTGCAGGTCTTAGGGTACAGACACACCTCAGAGATGCCAGGGGCTTGGTTCTAGCCCACCACAGTAAAGAGAGTATAGCCATAAAGAAAGTCACAAGATTTATTTGATTTTCCAGGTCATATACAAGTCATGTTTATGCTATATTGTAGTCTATTAATAAGAGCATTATGTCATTTAAAAATGTAGATGCCTTAATAGCATTGTTTTTTAAAAAAAATCAATGTACATGATTTAAAAAAATACATGCTTAAGAATCAATATACATGCATAGGAAAGCTTTTGGAAAAACAAACCTTCAATCTATAAAAATGCACAAGATCTGCAAAGCACACACACAAAAAGATATCTGTGTACTTTGAGAAAGAAACAAGATATCTTTGTCATTTAGATTTGTCTCAAGTCACAACTGGCCAGATTCAACTCTTTCTGTAGCATGTATCCTGACACGTATCTGCTCCAACATTCTAGTGGGAAATGAGCCATCTTACTCAGTTCATAACTATTTTCTTTCTAAAGCCCTGCCAGACCAAGAGATGCTTCAAACACTGGGAATATACAGTAAAGATTTTTATCTGCATATCTCATCTTGCTCTAGTCAGTGTCTTGCAATGCTCACTGAGCAGGTGCTAAAAACTGGTTCTGCACTTCAAGATGCTGACGTTCATAAAAACAACTGTCACTGTGAGGAGATCATCCAACCCTTACTCCTGGGAGTTGGTAGTGGTCCTGGCCCAGGAGGGAGAGCCTGACCATAACTACTCATGCTTTGAGGCAGCAAGAACTAGCTGCACCAGGTATCGAAGGGGCACTGGTTCCCAGGCCTCTGCTACTCTGCCTACAGCCAGAGGAATTACAGATCCCAGGCTGCATTTTCTCCTCTCCTTCCCATTGTTTCTATTATACCAGTTCAAGCAAATCTGAGCCAGACCTTCTAATAGCTTAGACTACCAAGGGAAATTGTCCTCAGGAATTAGACTGTGAAATGGACCAGTTACCATCCTGGTCACTTGAGCCTATTGAGGACTAAGTAAGAAATGTGAGTCACACATCCACATGGCTGGATGGGCAGGGAGAGAGATAGAAGATGACAGAAGATGAGACTGGGATGTCCATAAATAAGTTGCAATCACTCATTCATCGATCCGGTCATACATTCAACAAAAATTTATTGGGCTTTCCTATACTGCTCAGTACTATAAAATCACAGGGGAAATATTTGAAACAAGACGGACATAATCTTCAATACCTGACATTAAGCACTTTTTTAAAAAAGATTTTTTTTATTTATGCATACAAAAATTGGGGTATGGGCCAGAGGTAAAGAGATGGGGTGTGAAAATTCACCAGAGACAGAAGGTGAAGAAGAACAGGTAGTTAGTTCTACAGAAATATACTGCTGAGGGGAGCAGAAGGCGAGACAGGAAAGGTCCGCTGCAGCATGTGGGTCACCTCCCTGGCCAAGGATCGAACTCCTGCTGTAGTGGCTGTGGATAGCATCATAGTGCTGCGCCTTAACCCCCTGTGCCACCAGGGAGGCCCCACATTAAGCACTTGGAGAACAGGAAGGATCATTCAATATGAACACATCACTCCATCATGGACAGTCATGGAAAGCTTCGAAGAGAAGACATCTAAAACTTGAAAGATGAAAAGAGTTAGGCAGATGAAGCACTGTGGGGGCAGAACCGGGAGAGGCCCACTGGCACACATGCCTGGAGAGGTTCGAATGAGCATGCCCCCGCAGGTGCGGTGTGCCATGGGGAAGGAGACTGGCCAGTCTTGGGCCATAGCAACTGACCCTCCCGAGGATTACTTTAAATGCCAAAATATTAAGTTGAACCACATGAAATCACCATTTTTCTAGGTCACAAATAATCTAATACCAGAACTCTTACGTGATGCAACTTAACAGTTCTATGAGTAACACTCCTGGCCACTTACCCTTTTCAACTAGTTTCTCTCCAGAAAAGAAGATAGTGGGACTGGAGAAACAGATGCCACAGGGGTGTGGATGAGCAGAGCAGGGTGGGACAGCTGGTGCAGGATGGCACACTAGAACACGCGGGGCCACACAAGGACGCGGGCCAGAGTAAGATGTTTAGGTTTTCTCCTTAGAAATGGGGGTGTGTAATGACTGGATTTGTAATTTAATGCTCACTCCAGGTGGTCTGGAGAACAGAGTGGAAAGAGCAACAATAGTGACAAGGGAAACACAAAAATCAGCTATTAGGAGCACCTAGTGAGAGAAGATGGACGGCATGTGCATCGTGAAAGCAGGAGGCCTGGAGGGTACACAAGAAGCAGAAAGGGCGGACTCAGGAAGAGATGGGGCCAGGGAGTGCAATCAGGTCCACCAACTGCATAGGTGGCCAGGCGCCAGGACCTGACCACATGGGCGAGAAGTGCCCACTGGGTTGGATACGCAACAGGAAGAGCTGCTTGGAGGGAAGAGGATGGTTCTTGGACATTACTTGGTACTTGCCCAATCAGATCTGATGAAAAGAAAAGTGAAGATCAGAAGTAGGAGGCAAAAGGCATGAATGTGGCTGACTCTGTGTTTTCTACACAGTATTTAATAAAATCCACACACTGACCGGAAGGTAGGTGCCCTTCCATCAGTTTTAGAACTAAAGAAGCTGAGGGTGAATGTTTACCTGAAGTTAGGTAGTTGACAGGGGTAGGGCTGCCACTTTAATGGGCATCTCTCTACCAATAGCCAAGCTCTGACGACTCCAACTAGCTACCCAATAAGCTAATAGAATGCACGACGTGCGGGGTGTTTAAGGCTAAAAAAAATCATAACCAGAGTCAAGAGGGATGTACCAAAAAGCTACCTGAGAATACACAGGCGAGGAAGAGGTGGGACACAGATGAAGACACTACTTGGAGGAAGGAGGGGCATTTCCTTAGAGGATGACTCGTACCCCACACTCTACTCACCCTCATTCCTCCCTGAGTCTGGGGCATGGGAAGCATGTAAATATCATTGAGTGGTGAGAAGAACTTGCTTTCCAAGCATTAGGATAAATCCACATGCTCCTAGCTTGCCCTGCAGAGTGGAGCTCAGCAAGGCGGCTGAGCTTAACATCTCTTAAGGGAAAATCAGTATTTTAGCTGATCGCATTATCTTAGCAGACAAAGGTTTAAGGCATAGCCTATTTAAAGAGTTATTTAACAATTTCCAAAATAGTAGCAACCCAGTCTCCATAAAGCTAAATGAGTCCCAGGGAAGAAAGCACATATTACATTCTCGCACTTGTTTCTCTAATTAGGAACAGGCCCCGGTGGCTGGGATTTATTTTCATGAGTACACATCCACAAAACCCAGAAACATCTTGACATGCTGCAGCATCCCTAATGTTTCTCAAAACTGAATCCTAATTAGGTTAAAAAAAAAAAAACGCAACCGGGAATTTTCACGCTGGTTTTGATTTGAGATTCAAAACAGAACCTAAGATGTGCATTTTTATATTGTTCCAAAACATGTATAAGCTGGGTCAGAATTCTTAAGACCCCCTTCAGACATTACAAAGAACAGAAAAACAGAGCCAGGCAGGCATGATTCTGAATTTAACAGACCAAAGAACTTTCTTCTTCTTGCAGAACATGAAGACTATCCTGTGATCTCTCCATACTTTTAAACATCTTAGTCTATTTACTTTTTATAAGAGGAGAAATGGCTGGAAATGTTTGTATGGCACCTGCTTCTCCCTTTACAGGATTAAAAGACTCCTTTTCTGTGTTTTTCTTTGTTCACTTATTATAGAAATTGACGAGCCCTTTGCTTTCACTAAACACTGCTATGCACAGGCCATGGAGTCTTTGGTGAAGAAATTATTGTCCTTACCTGAGCAGGTTCTCCTCTAGTACTGCCATGTATTTCACTGTTTTCTCCTTCACACTTGTTTCTGCAAAACAAAAATCTGATGTTGATGCAATTATAGGCAAATAATGAGCAAAACCCAGAACTGCTCAAGTCAAAGTCACGATCACATCTGATGTTTGAAAGATACGCAAATCCATTGGCATGGTGGCCTGGAGTGATGTATTGCAGGGTCTGGGGTGTCTGGGGTCTTTGCATGAGTTGAAGTTGGGGAGCAAAGGCATCACTGTGCCTCCTTTGCTTTTAAAGGCAGCTCACTCAGAGTTGGCTATGGGTCTTCCAGGTAACCAAGAGCATGGACGGAGAGCAGGGAAGAATGCCAGAGAGAGGAATAACTCCCATCCTGTGGAGGAACCAGAGGAACCTCACCAGTGGTAGCTCATCATAGAGAAAAAAAGTTTCAACATGAAAGGAAACGTTTAAGTTAATCTCTTATCATAGACATTTATGCTCATCCACATACTGTTGTGCAAAGTCTATTCTCCATATATTTTCATTGGATATTTATTTGTAGCACCCACTATGTGTCCATGGCCTGCTAACCCGGAGGTCTCACTGTGGTGACATGTTGCCCAAAGTAGAAATGTGCTGCTGGCTTATCAACAACATGTACTGCTAATTCAGAATGTCCCAGTCCGAAAGGCTGTCTCACATCCTACACATACATGTGTGCCACACACTGTGCCAAGCTGTTGGGATAAGCCAGTGGAAGAGCTAAAGATTCCTATCTATGTAGTGATCATTATAGTGCTTAATTCTGGTAGAGGCAGGTAATAAAGAACAAACATAAAAGCTTCATAGCATATTGGAAGATGGTAAGTACTAGACATAGACAGAACGAGAAGGGGATTAGGATGGGGGTGTAGAGTGGTCAGGATGGGCATCTTTGAGAAGGATCTGAGTGAAAGCACGAGGAAGAGGGACCAAGCAGTCTGAGGGTCCTCAGCAGGAGCGAGCCTGAAAGCTCCATAGCATGTGGCTGGAGCAGAAGGGTCTTGGGAGAAGAGGTGAAGGTAGAGAAAGAATCCAGGTCTAATCATGTAGGCCACTGTGGCAGACTGTACTTCCAAAACATGACTGTAGGGTCAGAGAAATCAGGTCTTTCCACCCTCCTGCCACTAGTATAATAATGGACTGCAGGGTGCTGCACGCATGCCTAGGTGGGCACGAGCAAGTGGGCGCACCTGAGTTTGGACACGGGCATATAGAGGCGGCATCACGAGGACGCCAGCAGCAGTGAGAGCAGCGGAACATAGAGCAGTAGCAGCAGAGGAGCAGCAAGAGCAGCAGAACTAGACGAGAGCAACAAAGCAGCCAAGATGGTGAGATGCGCTGGGGGCCGGAAGGCCTGCCAGCCTCCTGGCCCCCTGGCACCCATGCCTGCCACGTACCTGATGCCACTTCTGTAATAAAAGCATAAAATCACCAAGGGCTCCAAGACTCCTTCCTTTACCCCATCTGCTGGAACCATCCAGAACTTGCTCTGTGCTGCCTTCCTGCTACTATAATGACCTTGGTAATATTTCCAGTCCCACATTCTCTTCTAAGACTTGACCATTCTCCATGAAGTGGTGAAATTTCTTTCCTTCCCCTTGAGTCTTAACAGGTTATGACGATCCCAACCAATTAATATGTTAAAAAGATGGCTAGATAATGTCTGGGGCTAGGGTCCAACTTGTGCCTGGTTCTTTCTCCAGAGCACCCAGCCACCACATTGTAAAGAAGCCCAAGTAACATGAGGGTGCCAGTTGCAGGTGTTCTGGTTGACAATCAGAAGGTCTCAGCATACAGGCTCATCCCCCACCATATGTAAGGTTTCAGATGATTTGGGCTTTCAGTCTAAGAGGCCCAGATATAGAGACAAGCCATTTCCACTCTGTCTAATTCTTGACTATGAATTTGTGCACATAATAAATGGCCGTATTAAGTCATGAGTGCAGGAATGATCTGTTAGATAGCTGTAGTAACTAGAAAGCCAATGCAGGGTTTTGAGTGTTCTGGGCAAAATAGAAAACACTGCAGAAGAGGGTCAACACATTGGTTTATGGTTGCTGCATGGAGAAGAGATTGCAGAAAGACTGGAGAGAAGCAGAGAGACAAGGACAAGGAGGACCAGGTGATGGAGACTGAAACCAGGGTGTCAGCAGGAGTTGATGATAAAGGGCAGATTTTAAGATATCTCTTAAAGATAGAGACAACAGGAATTCCTGATGGACTGACCTCATGTGAAAAAGAAACAAGTTGAGAATAAATGCAAGATTTTTGCCCTGAGTTAAAGGAAAAAATAAGAGTTGACGTCAACCAAAATGGGAAAAAGAAAGGTGAAAGTGATTTGGGGAGAGATGCTAGAGTTTAATTTTGGATTGAAGATTGCTAAGAAACTTGCCATAAATATTAAAAGATACCTATGTGAGATGATGAGTGTGTTAATTAACCCAATGAGGACAAATATTTTCAGAATGTCGACTAGAGCAGATCACCACACTGTACACTTTAAATAGCTTACAATTCTATTTGTCAATTGTATCTCCATAAAACTGGAAAAAATAAAAGCAATTAAGCTTTAGAAGAAAAGAGTTTGATTTTGAGCAGAACAGATCTGATAAGTTTATCAGTCACTCTGTGAGAATGTCAGTATTGAGTTGGGTATCGGAGTCTACAAAAAGCCAGAGTGCAGAGGGACACTGGGGACACCCTGGCATTTGAAGCAGTGTGACAAATGATATCAACTATGGAAGTACAAGCAATTTAAGGAGCCCTTTGTGATCACATGTCACTATGATTTTATTGTCAGAGTACCTTTCATCCAAAGGATAAGAAATGCCTAATACCTCCCTTGAGAAAGAGAAAGCCACATTCCTATGTTTATCCAGAATAATCCAGATGTACACCACTGTAATTATTTTGTTAAGAAACTCAATGCTAAATAAGTTTAAGCATTCATTGTACTATTCATCCTCTAAGCATCTGAACTCCATCTAGAGACATGCAAGAGCTGTCTAGAATAATCTCGCAGTGCCACATGTTTTCCACCTGTCTAGAGGCTGCATATGAAGCTGCTATGCTGAAAAATCACCTTCCCTGGACCCAGATCCCAGCCAGACAGCCCAAAAGTACCAGGTTGGACTGAACTTTCAAGAGAGGCCAGGACTGCCGACAGGGAGTTTAGGTTTTGACTTCCTAAATAATATGCCCCCAGACACACTGATTGAGAAGAATATTCTTTTCTTCTCTTCTCACCCTCCCTTCTCTTTCTTCCTTTTCCCACAATCTTAGGTCTAATAGAGCAGAGATAGGAGAAGATATTTGGTAGTGGTGAGCCAGGGTGCTGGGAACCAAGGGAAAAAAGGGAGACCAGGGATCACCGGGTGTCCTGATTGGGGAAAAGAAGAAAATGCCCCTTTCTCACCACCTGATAAGGGAATCTGATATCCACATATATGCCATAATATCAGGATCGAAGTCATAGAGTTAGTTTTATGAATCCAAGTAAGCAGAAACTGATTGATAATTAAAAGAGGTAAATCTGTAAACATACTTAGCAGAGTGCATGGCACAAACACAAATCAGTGTCACACCAATGAAACCTGAGTCCTGTTTCAAAGAAGGCACTGTATGGGCATTATTCAAGTATAAAGAAAATGTGGTGGGGCCTCCCTAGTGGTCTAGGGGTTAAGTCTCAGCGTTATCACCATGACAGAGTTCGATCCCCAGCCAGGGAAGGAACCGACATGTGGTGCAAAAGCCGTTCCTCTTAGCAGTATGTTTTTGTAAATGCACCTGTTCTGCTCCCCACTTTGTCTCCGATGAATACTCTCATCCCTTACACCTCAAGCCTACACCTCAGATCTTGTATGCATAAATAAATAAAAGTCTTGACAATAATAAAGATGTGTCTTCAGAGATAGCTGTGGGGGCAGACTCTTTCACTGATTACTCACTGGGATGCAGAGCAATATTTTTCAAAAACCTTCCATAACCAATAATCCAAAAATACTTTGATGGGTCAGATGCAAAATAATGACCAAGTTATCCAGCGATATCCTTTCAGCATAAACAAGGAAGCTAGGAGACTCTTAAGTGGAAGCAAATCTAACTAGGTTTCACTGCATTATATCCTTTGTTTGCATAATAAAAGATAGCAGTATTTATTAGGATAATAGTACAGGAAATGAGTAAGACCCAGGCTGACTCCTTATCAGACTGAAAAGAGCAATGACTCCAGGAACTTCTGCTCCACCACCCTCAATGAATGAGAAGGGCATTACCAGATCAGTACACAATCTCAAATTTGAAAATAGAAGCCAAAGGGAATCTCATCAGTTTAAAATTAATCACAACTTTTATCTAGCATTAGTTCTTTTATTGGAATTTTCTAAAACAACATATCTATCAAGTGAAGTCTTACAAAATAAGTCATCAGATTTCTTTTTTTTTTTAAAGATTTATTTATTTATGCATACAAGCACTGGGGTACAGGCCAGAGGTGTAGGGGGGTGAGAGGATTCACCACAGAGAGC
>JAGFMF010011673.1:4374176-4387884 GCA_019455555.1 Galemys pyrenaicus
CCCTGGCCGGCAGCAGGGATCGAACTCGTGCTGCAGTGGCTGCGATTTGCTTCGTAGTGCGTTGCTTAACCCACTGCGCCACCAGGGGAGGCCCCAAGTCATCAGATTTCAAGGATTCATTATCATTCAAGAATTGATTCAGACAAGATTCAGTCCACTCCCATTAGTAAAACCTTCCAGAAGTAAGATAGGAAAGACAAAAGAGAAATTGTAGGACTCTGAGACTCTAAAGTATCACTCTTCTCTTTAATGAAGGAACTCCTGCTTATTTCCGTAACTAAGCCCTTTGTGGAGACAAGTGGAAACACAATGCTAATAAAGACCCAGGGAAATCAGCAACACAGGAAAAATGGGCTTGCATATAGGTAATCTTGATAGGTGATGAGACCTTCCCTAAAGTAAACCAGAAAGATAAAAACAAACATTGGATGTTTACTTAACAGACTGACAAAAATAAAACACTTTCCAAAACTAGTGACATCAACAAATATCCTGAGGGCTCCAGGGATAAGGCGGGAGAGGGAAAGAGAGAAAGAGACACAAAGGAGGATAGTGAGGGGGAAAAGTAAGAAAAAAAGAAAGACACATTGTAAGTAGACAACCGAAATAAAACAGTGACAAAGTTTTTTTTTTTTTTTCTTAAAAAAATGTCTAGGACTTAAAAACTGACAGAATTCTTTACCAGAAGCACTACAGAGATCAAATTTTATACTGAAGGGCAAGATGGAAATACCAGCCTAAGCACCTCCCTGCCTATGTAAAGTGACCTTGACCATCACATGGGAAACCCAATATGTAGAAATGCATGGTACCAAGATAATGGTATAGACTTAGCGAGCATTTATTGAGCACTTTCTATGTGCCAGGTACTGTCTTTGACACTTGTTACACATGCTCACAAACAGACTCTATTTCATAGATGGTGAACAGAGAGACAGCAAAGGTCAGGCACACAACGAGGACTGTCCCAGAGTCTACAGTTTCAGAACACATGATTCAATTTTAAATACTATAAGAGAAGCTCAAAAAATGCACATTAAGTAAGTGCCTTTGGGATTTCTGACTCCAATAAAATGAAGCAGGTGTTCAAAAGACACAGTAAATTCAGCAGAGGCCAAAGACTGTACAAAAAAAAAGTCAGTTATAGAAAGAACTAGCAATGGCAAAAAAAAAAAAAAAAAGCAACAAATGAAAACCTTTATATATAACCTTATATAATTGTATATAAGCTGCAGGGAAGAATGTTATTAACATATCAGCATAAAATACCGCTGTGGAATATACTGTGACACATACATATAACGGGTATAGGTCAAGGTGATTTCAAAGTAAGTCATAATAAAAAAAACATGATGTATAATTTTCTAGGATTCATAATTGCATTGATCTACTCTTCCCAATGACAACATGTCAAAATCATATAGTTTTTACAAACAGATTTTAATTTGCATCTACAGATTTGTTTATTTTTCTACTACTGTTAGGGGGAAAGGTAGTCCTGAAGGGATTACACAAATAGGTTTATGGACTCCAACCCCAACTCCAGACCAACAATGTCCAAAAACCACAAATCCTTTAAGGTCATTATCAGAGAGGGGATCACTGGGATCTGGGGGTGGCGTTAAGCAGCCAGGCTGGCTATAAAACCAGATACATGGGCCTTGGGGCCTCTCTTCATTCGGAGCCAGCTCTCAGCATGCCCAGCTCAGAGGATCTGGTAGGACATTTACAGATTTGTATCCCTCTTTTCTTGTGTTATTCATTATTTTATTTCCCCTTCTTTTGTAAATAAAGCCCTTTATTAACCTTTGTCGTGTGTGCCTGCAGTTGGGGCTTATTATAAGTGCCTTTTGAGCACGGTGAGGACCCAGTCAGGCAAACCCATTTTATTTCAGGGTTGCCCTGTAACACTACCACTCTGTGGGGTGGTCACTTAGAACCCTCTAGAATGGGTTCCTGTGTTAAAAAAAAAAATGCCTCCTTTCTAGGCTTTAGACTAGTCAATGTAAATTCTCTAAGGTAGGAACCAAAGAAATGCACCATGAGTAAATTAGCAATGGATTCACATCTCATTTGTGGGGTATCATTTAGTGCATGGTTCAATCTCTCGCATTTCTTCTCATGTTGAGATTTGCAGAGAGAAGAAAAACAGTCAGGTATAGATCCTAAAGAATGAATAAGTGGTAACAGAGAGCAGGTTCCTCTTTGGGGTTGCAACTGACATTCTGACGTCCATCTAATGTTTCTTAAATGCCCCCCACATGCCAGGTTGTGCATTAGGGACTGGGGCTGCAGAGATGGACACTCGGCTGCCCTTAATTCAGAGAAACCAGGTTTGGTGATAGAGAGTCATCTAAACAGATGACTAATAAGAGCAATGATTTCCGTTCATGGTAGGAACATGAAGCAGCAGCCATTCTGGAAACATTGTGGAAGGAGAGTGAGGGGGTTAAAAAAGGCTGCCCAGAGGAAGTGAGCGAAGTAGCGATCTTAAAGGATTTTCCATGCTGGCTGAAGCCAGAGGAGGCATGAATAATCCAAAACAGCAGCTTCTCATAAAATAAGATTTGTGTTTTAGAATATCAGGCATTTAATGTCAGATCAGCTTACTTTCCCAATAATTTCGGAGTCATTTTTCCCTAAGCTTACATTAGTATTACTTGATCTAGCACATGATCCCACACCAAAGGACGGCAGCATGGGTCTGTACAAGAAGTGGGTCTGTGCAAAGCACAGGTCTGAACACCCACCTCCACCACAGCCATGCAGAGAGGTGAAAGGGAGAGGTGCTGGTTGATCCAGACTTTCTCCTCATGGGATGGGAGTGAAAATGTTGTGCTAGAGTAACTTCACACTGGCAGCCAAAAGCAGATGGGGGCGGGGCGGGGGAGGGGGAGCTTTTCCAGAACTCAAGCATCATCATGATTCAGTTGTCCATAGGAAAGTAAAGCGAAATTACAGTTGACCCTTGAACAATGAGTTTGACCTGTGCCAGTCCACTTATGTGTGGAATTTTTTTCAATAATTACAGTTGCGACTTCATGCCCACAGGTTTGGCAAGCATAGATTCAAGCCGCTGTGGTTGTCAGTGGTTGAAGCTGCAGATACCTAAGACTGACTACAGGGACTATAGTATCTGCTGGGTTTTGGTATTTGTGGGGTCAGAGGGTAGGGTGGGGAAAAAATAGTGGGTGCTGAAATCAATATCCAAGAGATACCCAGGGACCACTGTGGTGGGGGGGTGTCAGTAGCCCACCCCCCACATGGTCCAAGGTCAACTGTGTCCAGAGTTACACACACACTTCCCTTCTGCGGTTTGCCTATGTGCTGGTACGTGGCTGCAGTTGCCCTGAGAGATGCCAAGGGAGCTACCGCAGGGGGTCCTGCCCTGTTGCCCTTAAACCCAGGGTTCACTTCAGGGCCCTGCCTGCCCCAATACCCTCATACTCTCTTCACCAGAAACCTCCCCTGTTTTGATGGAAAGAGATAGTGGGCAGGAGGAACAAAGGAGAAACGCACAGGTAAGTTCCACCAGGTTTAGAAACGTTTAATATTTAGTGAGTACTTAAGCTCCCTAAAAGATAAAGCCCAAGTTCCAATTTCACCTGCTGTGCTTGTCACTAGTAAATTGGGTGTCATCTGATACAGCAATTCTCACTTTCCCAACTCAGACCTGCCCCTGCATGCACTCTCCCCATGCCCTTGACACACACAGCCTAATAAATCAATGCTCCTCAATGACAAAAAGAAAAACCAAGTGTGCATGGTATGGAAAGCAGGCCAGGAAAAGAAAGCTAATACTATCAGTTCTGAGCAGCCTCGCTCTGCAGCCTCGTTCTGCAGTCTCCACTTACGCATCTTTGCCACCCGATGTTTTTACTTCAGGAAAAGCCACGCTGACTCCCCAGCTCGCCCCGCTGACAGTAGCAGGCGCGGGTTGGCTGTCTTGCTTTCTAACACGTATAACTGAAAGAATTGTGACCTGGAGATTCATTTACATATTTTAAAATTTGATTAAAATGTCTATTATTTGCCTTGCCTACTCGCATACATTTGAGAATATATACTCACTTTCATTCTTTCTCCTTATTTCTTTCTAACATGCAAACACACTCATGCACAAGCCACATGCATACACACGCCGCACACATATGTACGCCATTTACATACACACATCGCACACGTGCACACACCACACATGCACACACCAGACACGCACACTCTTGATTTACTTCCCTTTATTCTTTTTGATAGACAGCTCAAGGACTAGAAGTTGGACTTTATTTATAAAGTGGAATACTATTTTCTCAAACAATTTGTGTTCAACAAAATGCAAAATCTATACTCAATCTTCTTAAGCTAAGGAAAGGGAGCTCACAAAGGAGCCTGTTCGACTTTTTCCAGTGTGTGCATTATCTCATTTCATTCTCACAGTACCTCTAAATCTCTTCAGGATAAGGAGCCCAAGCTTGAAGGAAGTTAATTAAAGGAGCAAGTTAAAAATGCAGACGTAGTTCTGTTTTAAGCCAAATCTATGTTTTTCGAATATACAAAAGTGTCACCCAGTTGCTACGAAACATAGTTTATGAATTTCACGGAAGGAATTCTATTGTCACAGGAGACTGTTTGCCTTCCCTTCTAAAGCAGATGCTTTACCTATGTAACTGCTGAAGGTTTGACACTGCAATCCCTCTGTCTGACACAACAGCATCCTAGGTAGGGTCCTTTGTCTGGAAGAGAGATCCTAGAACACTGGCAGGAAAAGTCAAAAGGTCCTTAAGGGCAAAGCATGGTGACCATTTAAAGCCAATCAGATCCGCAACTATAGGGTGTTTCTCAAGTTGAAGTTGCCCATGAACTGTCACTGCAAGTAAGCAGATTCTGGCAGGTTGGCCCTGGGGAGGAAGAGAGGAATGAGGCACTATCAGCATGTGTGCCCCTAGGCTAGGGGCCAGGTGGCTGTCTACTGGGGTGTATGAAAGGAGGGTCAGATGGAGGAAGACAAGCAGAGACAATTATGGGGAGAGCTCTTCATCTTCAGCACCTGTGGAAGTGTGGGGGTAGGGCCCACTGGGAAACTGCCATCTAGATTTGACCTAACAGACATCTCATCTGGCCCCTAGGACTGCAGAGCTGGGTAGTCATTCTGAGCTGTTCCGAGATGTGACCAGGGCCCAGGCTTTTGTCCCCTGTGTTGCCTGTGCTGTGGATCCAGGTATGACCCTGGGCAAATTCTTTTTCTTGAGTCCCAGAAATCCTGAAAGAAGCTGACAGCTGAGGACCATCTCCCCCCAAGTCTGCCCAGCATCTGGAGGAGACAGGTTCCTATTTCCAGAAGAGGAGGCTAAGTGGTGCATTCAAGTCTCGTCGCAGAGGGGTCAGCAGAGCTTGGACATGTGAGCTTGGCATCCCACGCTTGAATTTGTGGCACGCATAGTAAGGAAAAAAAGATGACATAGAAGGGAGGCAGCCCTTGGGGGAGTGTGGGGTAGCTGGGGGCCACAGACAATTCTCCTGCACCTCTGCTTTCTGGCAGAGATTGCAAGGGATCTAAGAATTCTAAATTCATACCTAGTCACCTTGCCATTAAGTTAGTCAAGTGAATGAATTGATTTTAACATTCCCTGTATTTTATGACGTTTTGACATCTGGACTTTGCTACCCCTCCCTTAGTCAATTGCCAGAGGTAGTAAAGGACTCTGAGAGAGCCAGGCTTCCATATACAGACTAGTCAATCCAGTGTCCACACCCCAACCGCCTCCTGCATGACCCACATACACAGGCTACTCTCTACCTTCCCTTATCCCCCAGGCCAGGGAGCAGATAACTAGGGACTGTTGAGAAACCCCATGGCTCTAAATTACTGAAACTACCAATCCTAACCCTGCTACCCTGCTTCACCCCTGCCTTCCTACAGAAAGCACTTAGCTATAAAGGCTCTCACCTGTCCCCCCTGCCCCCAACCCACCTCCTGGCCAGTCCTGCTGTGGCCCTGCATAGTATGCTCCTTCTTGGGAACTGTGAGCAGCAACCTTTTTTTGATGACAATTGTCTTCTAATCGGGAGGCCCCAGCAGCACTGAGTAATCATAAAATCTACATTTTTAAACTTCAACATGAGACTTACTCTTTCTAGCCACTTACTAGACTAACTGATAACTTTAAATATTCAGGTATGCTGTCTACAGGCTTTGTCTGCATCTTTGCCCCCTCCACACAGACACATGCGTTAGTGATGAGCCTGTTCTCAGCAACATTTGCAGTTAATTCTATAATGGACAAGGAAAAAGAAAGAGACAGGCCTTATCAGCTATGAACACAACATTACGAAAGAGATGGATTTCAGCCTTATCAAAACAGCCGACAGGGAACATAATCCTTCATCTTCCAAGGCCTGGAACACTGTGAGTTGAGATTCCCAGGAGGCACCTTCCCAAGAGAAGCATCAAGGACAATGGCAATAGTAGGTGCCTAGCACAGAAAGCAGTTGGGGATAAGAGTGCCCACTCTGGCTTGGCCTCTGAGGGCGCCAACACTACAGCAAACTGAAGCTCGGAAAGTCTGGCCACTGTATTCTATTTCTATGCAGTAGAGCCGAGAGGTGAGAAAGGCGTGTGCAGGTGTCTAATGGGAGATCAGCACTGTCTTCCAGGCTGTTCTTACTCTTCTGTCTCTCCCATTAGAATTGAAACATCAAGAGGGCAGCAACCCCTCGTGGGTTCTCTGTGTTTATCTGATTACTTATTTACTCTACTACAAAGTGTGTCTGACTTCACATCCCTGCCTGACTGCCCAGTGCCCCTGTGGCTTCAGAAAACAGGGAAATGGCATGAGGGAAACACGCTGGCTCTGAGCATGGGCTGTGGGCATTTGGGGAGAATGTGCAGGCAGCCATGCATGTTGAGAGATGCAGAGACCCTAGTGCCTTCAAAGTCTAGGAGTCAGATTGAAACTCGCAGCTACGAGGAACCCTCAAATTCACCCTGACAGTGCAGAGCAGTTCAGTGTAGGAACGTCTGTGAGAGCTGAAGGTTTTGTGCCCTCTTAACCTGGGAATGGAGAGACAAAACTGTGACATAAGAGGACCTCCTCTGACCACTGTCACCTGGGTGCTAATGAGATGGTGTTTGTCCGTTGGGGGTGCGCTGTCTGCTAATGGCCGTGATGTTATCCACTCCCACCTGCCGTCTGCAGAAAGAGACAGGGGAATGTGTTGGCTGAAACAGAACGGATGTCAAAACTCCCCACCTGACCCACAGTGCAAGCTGGTCATGATCCCTCATTGCAGTGGAGACCATAACACAGCAAGCGCTGGGGTTGAAGCTCCTTTTCAGTCTTTGAATTTGGAAATTGTATTTGGGGTGATGCAACGTGAAACTGAACATATTAAAACAAAGTGTAATAATATGCTGCATCTCTAGTAGCTTCTAGTGAGATCCTCCTTCCACCCTCCCTCCCCGTCTTCCCTCCGTTCTTCCTTCTTTCCTCCCTTCTCTCCTCCCTCTCAAATACACCCTACAGAGCACAAGATCCATGAGAATTTAAAAATAACCTAACATGGGTTTCAAGAAGAGTAAACTAAATGAGTCCAATTTTCTATGCCTTTCATTTTAAATTATGTGCTAAATGTCTAGAAGCATAAGATGTAAGTGAGGAGGATGGGACATTTAAAATCTAATTTTCAAAAATTGGGTCCTAAGGCAGAACAGTGAAAATGCATTTACACATATGATTGCGCCTGTAAATCAATACTGGCATAACAAGTGTCCCTTTGGTTGGTGAGATGGTCTGGTCCGGGCTCACCAAGCTTCAGGAAGCCAATTCACTCGCTCAGTGGGTATTTACTAGCCCCTGCTGGGTAGCAGCTGGTGTGCTAGGTGCTGAAAGAGATGAAGGTCCCCAGCTCATGGCCTCAAGAACCTTGTGAACTAGTGATAAAATCACACTGATAAAGAGATCTTGACACCACTCAGAAAAAGAGGAGACAGGCCAGACAGAATAGCTAGTGAGCACAAAGACAGGCACTTCACCAGGAGGCGGTGTTCTGGGAGAGAGGAACAACTAAGTAGGAATATTACCGATGAGCAGGAAATAGGACAGGTAGCAAGAAGAGATGAACGTGGGTGAAGAAGCACATGCAAAGGCTTGGGAGGCCAGGGAGAAGGTGTACCTTTGGGAAACTGAACATTCAGGCTGACTGGAGGGTAAAGTATGAGGAAAGAAATGGGTGAAAGGGAGTGTAGAGAAATGAGGACAGGGAGAGAAACAGAGGGCATATCAAGAAGGGCTGTCTAAACCCCTGTGGGATTGTGGACGTTAGCCATTCAAGGGTTTGACAAAGAGCATGGTGGGATACAGTCAGGTCCCCGAGTCTGTGAGCACGATTCCCTGCAATGCAGAGTGCAGGTGGTTGAGGCAGTGGTATTAGATGCAAAGGAGCGACTGGACACTGCTATTGTCCTGCAGGAAGCCTGGAATCAGAAAACCTCATGGGATGGAGAAAGGTGGGATGTAATTAGGAAACAGAATGGACAGGATTAACTGTCAGGTTGAATTCATCCATCTAGTCATTCAGCAACTACATACAGAGCAGCTATTCTGGGTTGGCACTAGTTTTTGAGGTTGGAAATACAGCCATGGAAAAGAAATAATGCTAAATAAGTCAATATTTGCAAATATGGTGAGAGTGGTTCCTGGTATTTGAGAACCATTATGTGTGCCTGATGTGTGTTACTGCTTGTTAAATAGAAAGAATAAAACAACACACACAGAGTTCACATTCCAAGCAATGAGACAGATAAGCAAAGAGATATTGGGCACCATATTTATTGGAAAGGGGTGATGTGTTTATGGGGAGGGCTTCCATTAAAAATAGGGTGGTTAGGGGAGACCTCCTTGAAGTGGTGGCAGTTCAAAAAAACTCAACAGAGATGAAACTACACCAGGAGTAAAGTGGAAAGGAGAGGGCCTCCCTGGTGGTGCGGCGGGTTGAGCGCTGCACTGTGAAGCATCTGCTGCACAGCAGCACCAGTTCAATCCCTGGCCAGAGAGGGGACCCACGAGGTGCAGCAGACCTCTCCTGCCTCTCCTGCTACTCCCCTCAGCAGTGTACTCCAGTCGAGCTGTCTGTTCTGCTCGCAACTCTGTCTCTGGTGAATCCTCTCACCCCCCGCGCCTCTGGCCTGTACCCCAGCTCTTGTGTACATAAATAAACATTAAAAAAAATGGAAAGGAGAGAACCAATTCAAAGCCAGGTTTCTGGCTTGGTGAATAGGCAATGGGGGAACATCAGAAAAGAAAGATTTAGGAAAAAAATTAGTTCAATTTATAACAAGTATAATTGGATGTGTCTTTAAGAATTCTAAAGAAAGTTGCCTGGCAGAAGGGATAAATGAGGAGAAGGAATTTAGCAAGGCAGAGGATAGGGAGTCACTATCCTTTACATGGTAAATTAAAGCTATGAGTAGGTAAAGCCATTCAGGATATAGTATTAGTTCCCATTTGCTGCTGTAACAACTTGCTACAAACCTAGCAGCTTAAGACAATACAGATGAGCTATCTTATAGTTCTGTAGGTAGAAAGACTAATACAGCATGTTTCAATGGTTCTCTGCCCAGAGTCTCACCAGCTAAAATCAAGGTGTATAAAGGAGTTGTCTTCAGCTTCTAGAAGGTGCCCATCCTCCCTGGCTCATGGCTGCCTTAGTCCATCTTCAAAACCAGCAACCATATACCCAAATCTTATACTTCAAATACTCTTACTCCCCATGTGCCTTATTTCTCCACTGCTTTTAGCCTGTTCTCTGTTTTTAAAGGGTTTTGGTTTTTGGGTTTTTTTCTCCTTAACTTGGACCCAACTTTATAATCCAAGATTCTCTCCCCAACTCAAGATGCCTGACCTTGCTTGTGTCTACAAATTCCCTCTGGCCAGGCAACATCCCTTATTCATATGTTCTGGGATTTAGGACATGGACATCTTTGGAGGCCGCTCTTGTGCCTAATACTTCAGTCCAGTAACATGAAAAGAAAAGGTGACAGGAGACAGAATCCCAAAAAACAAAGCCTTTAAATGATAGGTAAGAAAGAATGGATTTAAAAAGGTCAACAAAAATAACAGAAATGGAGTGGACAGAAAAATAGCAGAACCCCCAGAGAGGCAGGGTCTGTAGAAGCAAATGACAAATAAATGTTCATAAGATGGTAAACAGGGTTGAGACCTGAAAAGAGGACCAGAAAAAGTCACTTGGATTTGGCAACAGAATTTGGCAACAGAATAATTGTGATGACCAGTGGCCTTCAAACACTAATTTGAGTGAATGCACATCACTGAATGGCATATCCTTGCAAAATACACTTGTCCAGGAATTTTATTGCATAAAGCAATACCTAGCTGAAGTGTGGAGATAAGGTTACCTATATGACCTTGGACTCTCACTAACACACACTCAAACACAGAGTCCACTTGCACATTGTTCCTGCTATGCTGCCAGCCCCTCACATCCTCCCCATGCTGCTGAAACCAGCCCCCCTTCAGTCCCCAAGCTTCTCCTGCCCTCAGTGATCCAAGAGCTGCTGACCACAGCCTGGATATGCCACCATTTGCTCATCTCCTCAGTGCATGGAGGAGCCAACACATCACGCTGCCACACGCCCAGGTATTGGGACCACATCACTCAAACAGACAAGAACCTGGTCTTGAGATAAGCAGCCTGACTCTCATCCCACATGCACATTCTCCCTCCCATGGAAGAAAAGGAAAGCTCTTTATTCGGAAGAAGCAGAGAATGGAGCCCTTTCTTTCTAAATCTGCTGAGATTGATCCCCTGATATGTGAAAACACTAACTGCCTGTGGAAAATCTATTCTCCAATCTCCATCACTTCCTGGTATTTGTTTTCAGTATTTAAAATGCATTAGGCTTGACACTAGCATGGCTAATAAGTTAATGTCCTAGATATTTAAGAGGGGGTAGGTATAAAATTATTGGCTTAAAATGATCCCAGTGAAACCATTTCTTCTGCCAAGATCATAAAATGCACTTTCCTAGTGCATCATATATAACTAGCTCAACTATATAATAAAATGGGGGTACAGGCTTAATGGAAGACAGACCCTGTTGGACTGCAGATTAAAGAGTCATTTCCGTCTCACAGTGCTCTGTGGTTGAGGGATTGAAGGATCTTTTCTCTGACACTCATTTTGTCATCCAATTCAGAGGTAAGCGAGCCAGTGGCTTCTCCTTATTGCAGGGCCACGAAATAAATATGGGAGCGGGATGGTGACACCTTTGACCAAAATACAAAAGGAAAAAAATGAAAAGCCAAAGCCCTGGTTTTTTGATTTTACACTTGATACCAAATAGACCCAGTTACCAACTCAGAATTCCATGAAGGTTTTAAAAGTGATTTTGTTTTAAGGGATTATCAAAATAGATCAGTTGTGTTTAAATATCAGGAAATAATGTGGGGGAAGCTTCTGTTGACTTGTTCTTTTTTTTTTTCTTTTATTAAAATATTTTAAAATTTACATATACTTGCCATTAATTGTAATCCCCATGTATTCCCCATCACCATCTCACCAGTGCACCATCACCTCAGTCCCTCGTGACTTGTTCTTAATTACAGGTGTTGCAGTGCAGATAACAGGAGCGTGGCCTCGGGCTCTAGGACAGCAGCAGTTGCTGAATCTTTGAGAGGAGCTTGCCAGGCTTTATGGACAGCCAGTCCTGCGAGCTTTCTCCCTGCTACCATTTTAGTTGTGCTGTTCTTTCCACCCAAAAGACCTTTAAAAGCTCACTCAAAATGAAGAATGCAATGCTGTCACCTCTCAGATCTTGGAGGGGTGGACAAAGATCAGATCTACCCCCAATCATGGCACGTGGCCTCCTGGTCACTGTGCTCCTTAGCAGAACCCCTCCTCTGTGACATCTCCACTGCCACCTAGGGAATGATAAGAGTTCAGAGGGTCCACTCTGAGGGGATTACACAGGTGAGAATTGGGGTTCGGTGGGGCTAGAGAATGGGAGAACAAGGCAGGGTAGAAACAGCAAGCCTGTGTTTAAAAGGGGGCACAGAGGGTGGCTGGGCTGAGTCCAAGGCCATCTGGGTAACCTCCATACATCCAGCTAGGCAGTTTTTATGTGACTGCTTTATGCAATAAAAATACTCGAAAATGTACTTTGCACACATGTATCATTAAATGTGTGCATTCACTCAAATTAGTGAAAATACCCACTTATATAACACCTTGTATTTTTTTTCTGTTTTTGTTTTGTTTTAAAGATTTATTTACTTATACATACAAGAGCTGGGGTACAAGCCAGAGTCCAGAGAGGTGGAAGATTCACCAGAGACAGAGTGGGGAGCAGAACGGGTGGATTTACTGAAATACACTGCTGAGGGGAGCAGCAGGCAAGGCAGGAGAGGTCAGTCTGCACCATGTGGGTCCCCTCCCTGGACAGAGGCAGGGATCGAACTCATGCTCCAGTAACTGCGGTTTGCTTCATAGTGCATTGCTTAACCCACTGTGCCACCAGGGAGGTCCCTACACCTTGTATATTTTATTTTTATGGGCATTTTATGGTGCTTCATCTTTGTCCTAAATTTTCCCTTTAGAAGCCTGCTCTTACCCAAGGCAAAAGTCCCTCTAACTAACTGAATTGGCTTTATAAGGTTGCCCAGTTAACCCCAGGATTCTATAGGGATGGAAATTGTTTTAAAGGTACGTTCATCTCTTTCCTCATGAAAGGCTTTACACTAATTATGTTCTCTGAAATCAGCTATTGTTAAGCAATTCTCTACTATATATGAAAAATAATCTGTACATTTATGAGACATTCCTACCTGTCAATCTCTGCTCTGAAGATGCAGAATCTGAATTTTGAGAACCACATTAACAAAATTTACTGTTCTCCCCCACCCCTTGTGCAGACTGATTTCCTTTGTATGTATGAGGTCATTGAAAAATAATCTGTTTACCAAAAAGGGGGGAAGAGATCACCCAACAACATCCCCAAATGGCTTGGCTTTCCCTGCTAGATGCCACTTGAACATTAAACTCAAGATATGCTGCCGTCCCCCATAAAGTCGACAGAGCAGACTAGATCATCCTGCTGTATTAAGATGTTCTGAACTCTTTTTAACACAATCCTTTCTTGCCCCCATTTTGGCAAGAGTTCCCTCTGAAATGAGCATACAAGAACTGTGTCATTTATCTCCTGACTCAGGCCCAACCACCAGCTAATCCCTGCAGGCTGTTCAAACAAGAGCAGGAGGGTCTGGGATAAAGCCTTTCCTCAAGTTTCACCAAAGCTCCCTCTAAGTCAACTCCAGTGAAAGATGCAGGTCTTAGAATAAGCTTTGCTCTTCAAACAGGGGTGTTCTAAAACACTCCCTTCACCTCCAAGAAACTTCGACCACCTCTTGGAAGTGGAAGTCAAGCTTCAGTTGGGAAATTGAATGGCAATTAAACTAAATAATTTCCCATCTGATCACAATGAAGAAGTACATAATTACAAATTTCACCAAACAGATCATTCATATAAGACACCTAACAATAATTGAATTAGCTGTTTTTCATCTAATGAGTGACAATATATAAAATACACACACCTTATAAATACAAAAGAGTATTTCTTTTTTTTTTTTAAAGATTTATTTATTTATGCATACAAGCACTGGGGTAGAGGCCAGAGTGGGGGGGGGGGGTGGTA
>JAGFMF010011673.1:4387962-4474156 GCA_019455555.1 Galemys pyrenaicus
AGGGAGCAGAACAGGCAGATCAACAGAAGTACACTGCTGAGGGGAGCAGCGGGCACAGCAGGAGAGGCCTGCTGCTCCATGTGGGTCCCCTCCCTGGCCGGCAGCAGGGATCAAACTTGTGCTGCAGTGGTTGCAGTTTGCTTCATACTGCATTGCTTAACCCACTGCGCCAACAGGGAGGCTCAAAAGAGTATTTCTTTTAGAAAAATTAACACTAAGGTTTCACCTTCTAAACTGACTATTTCTACTGGGATTTGTGTTATGTAAAAAAAAAAAACTTTCCTTTTTATTTCACTTGTCTGTGCTACATGGTTACCATTAAAACTCAGCACAAGCACCCCAAGAGTGTCTTTGCTTGACTACAAAGACCAGAAGACTATCTTTAGGAGCAAAGCCTCCAGGTAATGGTTGTACACTGAGGCTGAAAAATGCTTCCATAATACTGGCTGGCTAAGAATATACAACATTCTTTAAAGGTGTTTATTTCTATCTTTAACTGAAAAAGATAGAATTAGAGATTGGGTAGTAATAGGAGAGGAAGAGGATGGAGATAAAAGTAATCTCCCTAGGCCAGAGAATGTGATTAACTGCGACTGAGTGACACTGCTACTGCTACATGCTATAATTCCTCCTTGGTTCCCCCCTCCTCTCTTCTGCTCCCCATTTACTTGGCTATTTCCTCCATCTTTCGTTCCAGATATATCATGAGATCATTTACAGCCATGTTAAAGATTGGACAAGTAGATCTGTACTGGCTTCTAGCTTTCTGTCCTCTCCTTGAGTTTCTTTCACTACTATAATTTAATGAGGTCTGGGCAGTGGAGCCTGTAGAGAGAATCCAGGAGGTCTCTTTCAATTGGTACACATCCCAGTGGAGGTGCTTGGTCATCTACCTCAGATTTGGGGAGGTTGGGGAGGGAGGGTGCAAGGAGATGTCTCTGGTTAATTTGGGTGTTGTCTTATAACTCTATTTAATATTTGATACAAGTTGTCCCCACTGTGTTAGTCTGTTCCAGCTGCTATAACAAAACTACTATAGACTAGGTAGTTTACAAGCAACAGAAATTTACTCCTCACAGTTCTAGAGGCTCAGAAGCCCAAGATCAAGAAGTTGCCAGGTTTAGGTATCTGCTGAGAATTCTCATCCTGGTCTTTTATCTGTGTTCTCACATAGTGGAAGGGAGAAAGGTCTACAGAATCTCTAAGAATGCTAATTCCATTCTTGAGAGCTTCATTTTCACAACCTAATTGCCTCATAGAAACCTTACCTCTTTATACCATATATTGGACATTAAGACTTAGCATTTGAATTTGGGACATAGTACACAAACATTTACTCTATAGCACCCACCACTGTGCTTAATGAAATACATCTAATTTTAAAAGAAGCCAGGTTAAAATGAGCTTGGAAGTTTTTTCCAAGAAATTCACAAAATATATTACAAAATCAGGAGATACCATGAAATATGAAAAAAAATAGAGAATGAAAATTTTAAGGTGATGTCACTGGCATATCACAATGAAAAGGACAAATGCTTTACCCAGAATTGTTTTAGAGAATGGCAATAAATGGCTGTATGATTTATTTTGTCCAGGATCATTTATGGTTGTATTACTATATCACTTACTTGCTTTTGTTTTCAAAGAAAGAACCCAAAGCTCTTCTTATATTGAAAGAGAGCTTAAAAATAAGAGGTCAAGAGCAAGGCTTTGAACTTAGGATAATTTGGGTCTCTCTATATCATTTCCACCCAAAAAAAATATGACAAATAAGTATATTTCCCTTATAAGGTGTCTATAAGCAATCAAGGACATGATGGGTACTCAATAATTGTTAACTATTTTTTAAAGATTTATTTATGTATGTATTTATTTATGCATACAAGAACTGTGGTACAGGCCAGAGGTGTGTGGGGTGAGAATTCACTAAAGACAGAGAGGGGAGTAGAACTGGCAGAATGACTGAAATACACTGCTGAAGGCAGCAGTGGGCAAGACAGGAGAGGTCTGAAGTGCCATGTGGGTCACTTCCCTGACTGGGGATAGAACTTCTGCTGCAATGGCTGCAGATGCTTCATAGTGCTGTAGCTTAACCCCATGTGCCACCAGGGAGGTCCCAATAATTGTTAATTTTGATCATTTCCTGTTATTCCCGTTATCATCCCTTTTATCATCAACACCAGGATGGTGGTATTGGGGTGACACAGGGACATTAGCCTCTATTTTGCATATTTTTACATTATTTTTCTAGTCTGACTATAAACTGGGCTTAATTTAAAGAAGTTTCACAACTTTTGATAGGCGCTCTCCACAGTTGGGAATGAGAGGCATGCTTTCACAGGTTTGGGGACAAAAATAGAAATTTTGAAATACAGTATTTTAATATTGTACAAATATCAAGTATAAGTACACCTAGTACAGGGCAACATATTATTCATATAGGATTATCTCATAGCCTCATAGCCTGTCACCCATTGAGTTTAGGATACTGAAGAGTGACATAATAGTGAATGGAAAACTGAATACTGACATAAGGGATTGGCTCTTGGAGAGCCATGAGGCACAGTACAAAGAGGATGGCTGCACGTGATTTGATTCCAGAAGCATCATGAACATGAGCTAGAATATGAATGCTGTCCCCTAAATTAGTGAAATCATGGAGGTTCAGAGACAGAGTATGGACTTTGAGACAAAATGGGGTCAAACAGCCTTTCCTATGAACTCACACATTTTCAAATCTTGGATCTACTTCCTAACATGTAAAATGAGAAAAAATATTCCTGTGTGTTAGGTAACTGTGAGAATTACAAGTAATAAATATGCAGTGAGTCTAGCAGTGTGCTCAACAGGTGCTCAGTACAGAACAGCTAACAACATTACTATAACTATTACTTCTGTAATTCCATTAGTTTATAATATCAAATGCAGGACAAACGTTAGTCTGAGAGTACATAAGTAGTTTCCAAATAATAGTATTTCCTGCTAACATATTTTATCATTTAGTATGATAGTCCTGATTTTGTAGCCCCCATACAAAAACCCCAATAGCAACAGGTTATTTTGCAAGACTACATCTTCGTTGGGGGGGAGTGTCAGAGAGGGTGGGATGGAGGGGAGGACCTACCACTCAGCATAACTTCACAAATATCATTTTCACAACATACCATACTATGACTCAATAAGCACTATAATTGCAATTCAGGACATTGTCACTAGGTGTCAGTGCTGAGCAATAACTGGTGGTTTCAGCTGGCTCCCCACAGTCATGGGCAACAGATACGCAGGTGAATACTGAAATTGGGGTATACAGAAAATCCTTAATGGATAGAAGATCATCACGTGGCAGAACAGCACAGACATCCTGTTAATATGCACATATTTCTTATCAGACTGGTTTATTTATTCACTCACTTAATCAATTTCATATTGACCCCACCAGGAACTATTGAGTCAAGTGAAATGTTCATAAGCAAATCCTCTCCTGGTCACCATGGCATGAGCAATTTGCTTAGGCATTTTGTGTAGATCAGCGTGCCGACACACATTCATCAGAACAAGGTGGAGTTGTGCAAACACTCCCACTCCCCCACCTGAGAAGAGGATAACTTCTAATAAGAACTCTGAATGTCATGGTTCTGACTTCTTTCATATGAGAGATCACCATAAAATGAGGACTACCTTAAAGCCAGCATGGGTGCTTAGACTTTAGCCTGGGCAGCCAAAACTACATCAACTTCCTGGGGCTCCTTTCAGAAAAAAACATGAGACTCAGTCTCTGAGCATAAACTAGTTTAGGAACCCAATAACCAGAACTGGATCAAAAGCAGAATGACTAAGGGACAAGACTCACCCAGGCGTGCGTGTAGCAGGTAAGGTACAGAGAGGACAATGACTGGCTACTCATGTAGAATGAAGGGAATTAAGAGTAAATCCTAAAGGAGGCCAAGTTTCTAGACCTGCATTCAGAGCTCTGCTCACCCATGGATCCCTGAAACTCACATCTGACGTGCAGCATTCATCATTACTACATTTGACATCATTCTGTCTCCTGTCAAATAGCTGCAGTGAGCAGCAGCCCTGAGCTTACATGCCATCTAGGAGCCCATCTGTGCTGATGGGTCCCTTCTCTCGCAATAGCTTCTCTTGCATACTTGCCCTTGGGGTGTGATGTTACAAATGACCTTTATATTTAGACCAGCTATCAAAACCTGTGTCAGGCTGAGCAGGCTGTGTGGGGTAGTGGCTAGGAGTACAGTTACGGTGTCACTTAGAGTAGTGCCTGGCACAAACACTGAGAAAATTGTTGAATAAAAACCACACAGAGCAGCTGGAAGAGTTCTACTTGACCAAGGGGTCTCCCGTGACCTCTAACCCCATGACCTTCAACTGTTATTAAACTTCTCTGACCTCAAACCTCTTCTCTGTAATTCTGAAAGGCTAAGTCTCTGTGGTCCTTCCAATTCAAAACACAGCAAAATAATATTGGGAATATTTTGTCAATTTGTTTTTTGAAATTCCCTATTCTATAAAAAATGTTCTGCTTGTTCAGTGATGTTGACATTGAGAGCCTGTTTCATCTCAAATTTGTTGACTTGTAATAGGCCCCAAGGGCTTCTGGGCACCTGTCCCTCAGGCTCCATGTCTAGAACCTGCAGCTGGCCCCACTGGGCTCTGTGTCATCCAGACTCGTACATCTAGCACCGTACATTAGCAGCTGGGTTTGAGCAGCTGCCCTTCCACCCCCAAGTCCTTTACCAAATGCCCTTCCACTCCCAAGTCCTTCACGAAATGCCCCTTAAATACAGAATCTGAGGAAATCAGAAGCAGCTCTCCTTCAAGGAAAAAAAAGTGGCAGCGTGCCCTCTTCTAAAACAACTTTTTCTTGCCAGTCTCAATAGAAGCCCAATCTTACCCTTTTTTGCTTTCCTTCTCATTTGGTTTTTAAGCCACCCAAAGCCCCTTTTTTGCCCCCTACCATCTTTGAGTCACACTGGGCTTACTGTCCCAAGTCTGCAAAAAAAAAGCATCTTTTGCCTGTCCCGAGCGCCTTCCCCGTGGCATGCCTTGAGAAGGGCTGACGACTTGCACATTTCCAGGGTGGACTTGTCTTCCCGCTCCCTGGTCGTGCAGAGCTGCAAGGGCTCATTAGCCTGGGAAAAATAACAACACAGCGGCAGACTAATAGACGACAGTGTGAATGATTTAAGTCATTTTCGAAGTCTCAGGGTTAAAAATACATTCTTTTGGCTGTGAGATTGTGTATTGTGATCAAGACTACTTGGGGGCAGGATTTCCATATTTTGTCAGGAGTGTGGGGGTGCACAGGAGAGGAAGGATGAAGAAAACAATAATGTTACTGGAGGCTGGCTCTGTGGACGGCTAGCACGTTGCAAGCACAGAAGGGCACAGCTCTCCACACTGACCACACCTACGCAGAAAACCACCAGAAGGTCTGTCCTGCACATAACACGATTTACTTTACCTAAGTCTCCGAAGCTTTATGTAATCATGTCATCCCTACTTTTGCATGTACCTCCACTGTTGGCTTTTAATGTCCTGAAAGCAGGAATCAAGTCTTACTCTTTACACTTTCCTGTGTCTTTCACTTAATAGGTGCTTTCCTTATTTTAATTGAATGAATAAACATAAGAAAGGAATGCTGCAGAGATTACAGAAGAAGTTCCTTCTCAAGTAAAGCTCCCTAAACCAGAACACATGCTCCCATGTAGGGCATCTTGGATACAGACCCAAAAGAGAAGTGCTGAAGGGAGCTGCTTGGTCTAAGTGAGCAATTTAGGCAGAATGGCAAAGCTGGAGCTGAAGGGACAGGGACCTGGGACTGTACCTTCAAACTTCAGTGAGATTGTGATGGAAGATCTGGTCAATGCTGGCACTGGGAAGTACCTGAGTCTGCTCACCTGTGACCAAAGGGTCCAGCATTTGGAAATGAATTGCTGGGAGACTTGTCTACTGCCCCTGTTCCCACAGACACCCAACTATATAACTCTTGTCACATTTTATTGGTCTATTTACTTCTGTGCGGCTCTCCATCACTAACACCTTCACATTCCAAACACAGTTCTCGGCACAGAATGGCGCCTCAGTCTGAGGAGCAAAACCATGGGGAACCTGGGAGAAAGGAATATTGGCAATACAGGCAGGTGTATGGGGCGTTCCTGGGAAGGCTGCTTCCCACAAAGAGGCAGATCTCAAAGACACAGCACAGCAATACAGCAAGAACAATACTGATTCCCTAACTATCGAGGCACCAGGTACATTACCAAAGTTGGATCTGCTATCCAGAAAATGTTAAGGTTCCAACCATTTCAACTCCCTGGGTAGAAATGAAGTTATAGGAGGCTAAAGCAAAGGTTATGCAGGATATATCTATGTCAATAGTAAAATTAATATGGTGGTTGTATATTTTACTATTTCTAGCCTAGATGTGAGCATGTATGTCTCATGCTTTGGACTGAGTTTGGTCTTGGATTTACAGGCCACTAAAGGGTTCTAGATTATGTGACTCTAACTGCAGTGGTGTGAAAATCCACATGGGGTATTAAGAGTTTTCAGTCACTCCATCCTCTGTGTCTCAAAGGAAAGGGACTTTTCCTTTGTAATTGGAGAACAGCGAGTTGGTAGGACAACCCATAAGTTATCACCATCCCCAAAGGCTTTGCGATTAGGCTGTGGAAACACCCTATAGCAACATCATTCCTTACTAAAACCATGATATTTAAAAGCCATTGTTGGAATTCTAAGTAAAAATTCCAGGAAACCCACAGACTTCTGAGAAAAATACGTGAAGGGATGAAGACAATGTATCATCCCCTTGGGAAAGACTTGTTGCCCGAAGCTGGCCTTCCTGAAAGGAGGTCAAGAGGGAGCCTGAGAACTGAGTTCACATTTGAAGCTTCTCTCCATCCAGGCTTTCAGCTCTTAGTTTTTAGTGGAGGGTAAATCCCTGCCTTTAAATCCAAGGAGCTGTCTCTCTCTTTTTTGTCCCCTAGGCTTTCCTACTACTGTGTGTGAAGGTATTTACTCTCTCAGACCCATCTCTTCACATTGGGACACAAGGTAGCTATTGAATCTGAGGCATTGACAGATAAGCGAGTCTAAAATGGATCAAAAAGGCTGTAAGTCACACAGCTAACTCTCCAGACCCCACTGTCCTGTGCCACAAGCATAGCAAACTGTTGGGATAAAGAATGTGCCCCGAAAGCAGACTTCCTCAAACCACCCTTGCTCCTGCCACCCCTAACATTTTAATTATGACTTTGCTGACCTGAATTTTGTATTCTATATTTCATGTGGATAAAATGCCAGTGCTTTTTAGGTAAGCTACTTTTTATGGGCTTGGAGCCAAATAGTATTAAGTAGCCCTCCTATATACAAACAACCAATCTGAAGAAGAAGAAATCAAAAAAACCATCCATCCCTGTTATAATAGAAAAAAAATCAAATACTTGAGAATAAATCTAACAAAAGAGTTGAAGGACCTCTACAAAGAAAATTACAAAACATTGCGATAAGAAATAGAAGATACAAAGAAATGGAAAGACATCCCTTGCTCATGGATTGGAAGAATTAACATAATCAAAATAGCCATCCTACTAAAAGCAATCTACAGATTCAATGCTATACCAATAAAAATTTCAATGTCATTCTTCAAAGAAATAGAAAAAATATTGATGAAATTCATATGGAGACACAAAAATCCTCAAGTAGCCAAAGCTCTTCTGACTGAAAAAAAAAGGGGAGTGGAGGTATCAAACTTCCAGACTTCAAACTTACTACAAAGCCACCATAATAAAAACTGCATGGCACTGGAGCAAAAACAGACACATAGACCAATGCAATAGGATAGAAAGCCCAGAAATAAACCTAAGCTTATGAACAACTAATCTTTGACAAAGGAGCAAAGAATATGCAGTGGAATAAAGACAGTTTGTTCAATAAGTGGTGCTGGGAAAACTGGACTGCTACATGCAGGTGCTGGGAAAACTGGACTGCTACATGCAAAAGAATGAAACTAGAATACCACCTTTCACCATGCACAAAAACCAACTCAAAATGGATTAAGGAATTAGACATAAGACCTGTAACCATAAAATTTCTAGAAGAAAAAGTAGGCAAAACCCTACATGACACATCAATGTGTACATGACACATCATACCATACACATCAATGACATCTTTAGAGACACAGCACCTAAAGCAAAGATAGTGAAGGAAAAGATAAACAGCTGGGACTACATCAAACTAAAAGCTTCTATACAGCAAAAGATACACTAACCAAAACAAAACGACAACCCACCAACTGGGAGAAAATCTTTGCACACAACACTACTGACAAGGGACTTATCACACAGATCCACAAAGAACTAACCAGACTAAACAAAAACAAAGTAAACAATATGGTCAAAAAATGGGCAGAAGAGCTAACAAGGCAATTCTCCAAAGAGGACATGCAAATGGCCAACAGGCATATGAAAAAATGCTCAACTTCTCTTGTCATCAGAGAAATGCAAATCAAAACCACTATGAGATACCATCTCACCCCAGTGAGAATGGCACATATCAAAAAAAGTAGCAACAACAAATGTTGGCGGGGATGTGGAGAAAAAGGAACTGTCTTACACTGCTGGTGGGGATGCAAGCTGGTCCAACCACTATGGAAAGCAGTATGGCAGTTCCTCAAACTACTAAGAATGGAACTCCCATATGATCCAGCAATCCCACTCCTAGGAATATACCCAAAAGACACAAAAACACTGATTCAAAAGAATACCTGCACCCCTATGTTTATAGCAGCACTATTTACATAGGTAAGACCTGGAAACAACCTAAATGCCCAAAAACAGATGACTGAATCAAGAAGATGTGGTACATATAAATGATGGAATACTATTCAGCAGTCAAAAAGGATTAACTAGAGTCATTCATAGAAACATGAATGGAGCTGGAAGGGATCATGCTCAGTGAAATAAATCAGAAAGCAAAAGAAAAATGCTGGATGGTTCCCCCCTAGGAGGAATATAAGGGAACCAAATAAGCAATCATGGAAAAGAATAATAATAATAATAATAATACAACAAAAGCAAAGGCAAGAACAAATTGGGGACACTTGGTGGGAAGGGGGGAGGGAGTAAGTTGAGGGCAGAAAAGAGCACAAGGGACTGAGGTGATGGTGCACTGGTGAAATGGTGGGAAATCCATGGGGACTACAATTGATCAAATATATATTAATAAAGAAGGGGGAAATTATGCAAATGAATTATTAATAATGTTTATTATAAATAATCATGCTATTGTCCTAAGTCTTGCCATAAATAGGACATATGAGGTGGTTAATGTCACACAGATAGGGAATCAGGAGTAGGGCCTGCCTAGTTTTAACCTCACACCATTCTGACTCTGCAGGGAGAGAGTTGGAAAGGGGACAAGTTTCTGGATGAGTTCTTAAGTCCATAATAGCACCATAATGATGAACCTCATCCTCAAAGTGCCAGAATAAACTTACAACTTGACTTCATCCAGAAGACAAATGCCGACCTGACAAGTGCCAGGCCAATTATGAGAGCAAAAGAACTGTTAAAGCAACAACAACAACAAAAAAAAACCTTGCAAATCTATTTCTACTGTAACAACAAGGAGATGCTCTTCTTTTCTGCTTGGAAGTGATACCGCCATGCATGTCTCTAAAAGGAAAACTCTATGAAATATGTCCCTTTTCTTCTTCTGGATCCATTTGCATAAACTACATAGTCCTCATTTCACCTACGCAGATACATTCACACCCACACCAAAGTTACAATAAATTTCCCAGAGAAATATTTTGGTCCTGTAACTATGGTACTTAAATGTACCTTCTTTGACAAGAATGTAACTTTCCTTCCCCGTTCCAAGTTGTGGGCAAATACACAGCCTGGCTGTATGTACAGCCTTGCCTGCTCCCCTCCAAAGGGTCTAGAACCACCGAGTGTAAGCTGTTCTCCAAGGGACAGATGGGCCAGGAGGGAAGAGGCCTTTCCTTCTGCCTCTTCTCTTGGTATCTTCTCCTGCCTCTACATTGATTAATGGATGCTCTTACTCATGGGGGGGAAACAGTTCATCTTTTTCACTTCATATAATTTATATGACAAGATTCATAGATTTCATAATTAAATTATTAGTAAGCTCTAGAAGAAAATAGAGACATTGAAATAAGTGACCCTTCGGCCCAGAATAGAGGAAAGAACCAGTAAATGGACACAACAGGGCTTGTCAGATGATCACAAATGAATATTCAGTTTTACATCTTCAGCACCCAAGCACTAAGCCCCTGAGCTCTTGTGAGGCCTCTCTCTCGCCAACAATGTTCTCGCTAGAAGATGAGGCAGTTCAGAAGCAGAGTACTTCCTTGTAGATTCAGGCTGCTCAGGTGCCACCACCTGATGCCCCATGTAAAGTTGTCACAGGAGGATCATGAGAGCCACAGAGCTAACTGCAGACAGCCTTCTGCACGAAGTAACACTGGGAATACACATTAGCCAAATCCATGCCCCAGCAGAGATGTTTTCTTGGGCATAAGCACTAAGAAACAGCCTGAACTGGCCCTCCACATAGCAAGTCAGAAAGGCTATGTGTTTGCAAGTTTTTCAGCAAGTTTTTTTACCATACCAGGTGAGGCAAGGTCTGTGACATCAGCCAGGACATCAGCCTAGACTTCAAAGCAAAGTACTGCAGAAGGGAAAAAACGAAAGGCCTGTTTTCAATCCGTAGTTTAATGGCAGGCACCTTAGAATACTGGTGCCTGGAATGAGAAAGGAGGAAAGAGTCCTCCAAAAAGCAGATGACAAGGAGCCCCAGAGTCCATTCTTCCCACTTTCCATGTCTTCTGCTGTGAGGGAGAGCTAAATGGTGCCTGGCTGATACTGACTTGAGTAAGTATAGTACAGGTACATTAAAACCATTTTGACTTTTGTAAAAAGTCTAGGTTGCATTTTCTTAAGTCACAGCTTGGTGGCCTGAGTCCTGAGTATCTCCTGGTGATGTTCTACAAGCTGGATTTTCTGAGTAGGTTGGCCACACAGACGGTGTTCTGGAAGGAGCATCCTTCCTTAGAGCAGGACTCCAGGGATTGCAAAAGCATCTCCCCTGGAAGCCTGGAGGATGGAACCTCAGGTAACCTGGCAGACTGGGCAGCTGTCACCTCATGCCTCAGCACTGCCTACAAATGTCATGCTGGCCCAGTCTCCTGCAGAAGTGGCATCCCTCACGCAGTAGCACGGAATGGTTAGAACGGTTATTCACTCTGGGATCAGGGTGCCCGGATTCCATTCCCGGGCACTCACTAGACTCACTACACTTCTCTGTGCCTCCCTGTCTTCATCTGTGAAAAAGAATTATGAAGTCACAAGTCTCAAGCCACAATGTGAGGATCAAATGAACCAAAATGTATAAAACTTTTAGGCTTGGATGCAGAACCCTGTAATACCTAATCAATATTGGTGATTATTGCCATGTCTATTCTCTTGAAATCTTAGCTCAGCAACTAACAGCTCAACAACTATCTGGCTGAATATCTATCCAGGGCCAGATTTCCCCAAAGGAGGACCTGATTTTGAATTATTTCCTTAACTTTTCACGGTGATGCCATTAAGAAAAGAAGGCCTTGTGCCATTCCTTTATCCTAGATGAGGAAACTGAGGCAGAGGATAAGTGACTTGCCCAAGGTGGGTGGCAGAGCCAGGATTCACCCAAGTCACTTGGCCTCAGAGACACAGTTCTGGATGGTCACACTTGGCTGTCCTTAATCAAGCAGAAATAAGCTACTAAGTGACTTCCTCTGGGAGGAAAAGAAGCAAAATGGGAAAAGACAAAACCGTTGAAGTGGAAACAAGTAGTCAGTGAAGAACCCAACTTGTTCCTTTAAGTTGACTTTTGAGAATCCAATCATGATATTATTTTCTCTACAAATACCTTCAGAAGCATTAGTTGATGAGAATACAGTGGATGAGAAGCACAACACAGAAATGAAAGGTTAGTATCTCTATCACCTTTCCCAAGTAAGGAACAATTGATTGTAGGCTCGCAAAGTTTAGGGATGTTACAGCGCCCCATTCTGCATGCTGGGAGCCCTGGAATAGGCTAGATTAAGTCACATGTGACAATGCCAGGTATGACTTCTGTCCATTCCAGAACCCAAAGAAAGAAGCAAAGCTTTAGGCCACGGGTCTCAACCCAACCTAACAAAATACAAGATGCTCAGTTAATATGAATATTAGAAAAACAATGAATAATTTTTAATTGACATACAATTAATTGACATACACCAAAAAAATCATTCAAAAGCACGCATGTTCATAACAGTATTATTCACAGTAGCCAAAAAGTGAAAATATTTGACCCCAATATCCACTGACAAGTTCAAAAAACAAATTCTGGTGTAGCCTGACAATGGTATAGCATTAAGCCTAAATAGAAGAGAATCCTGATCCATGTTACCCCATGGATGGCCCTTGAAGACATAGTATGCTAAGTGAAATCAGTCACAAAAGAGCATGATTCCATTTATCAGAAGTATCAAGGGTAACCAAAATTATATAGAAAGTATAATGGTGATTGTCAGGGATTGAGGGATGAAAGGGCAGGAATGGGGAGTTGTTCCTAGTGGGTACAGAGTTTTAGTTTAGTTTTCATCTGAAAACACTCTGGATGGACAGTGGTGTTGCTTGCACAGTAAAGCACTTACCGTCACTGAATTGTACCCTTAAGTATGATAAAAATGGTAAATTTTATGTTATGAATACTTTACCACATTAAAAAAAATCCAATTCAACTGAGTGTTCTGTCTTTTTATTTGCTATTCCCAGGGAACATCTACCAAGGTCTGGGGACATTTTTCATTTTCATGGCAGGGGAGGGAATCCTACCAAGATCTACTAGGTAGAGGGCAGAGATGCTATTAAACACCTTTGGGTATACTAAACAGCCTTTAATGACAAGAATTATCTGGTCCAAATGTCAATCCTGTTGAGATTGAGAAATCCTTCCTTAAAGGGAAGGCAGAGAGACCCTACAAATATTTTTGCCTGGGTTATTTTGCTTAGTATAATCCCTTCCATATCCATCCAAGTTGCCACAAATGGCATGAGTTTATCTTTTTTGATGGTTGGGGTAGCATTCCATTATATGTCCATACCATGCAATGATGTAAACCAATGGTACTTCAATTAAAAAAATTCACTATAATAAAAAACAAAAGATTTTGCCTGGGACTTGGAAACATAAACTTCAGCCACTGATTATTGCAAACAATAGATTCCCACAGGAAAATAAAAAGTACACAAATCCTATTTATAATAGGGCACACCTAAAATTATTTTTAATTACTTTGCACGTGATTTTTTATAACAAAATTCTGTTTGTGTGAGATTGCAAGCCAAAAATAGACACCCAAAGAGAATTCATTTTGACTCATTCCAATGAAGATTAGAGCTTATCAGAAAAGGTCTTCTGTCCACAATCAACAACAACATACTTTAACCACAAAAATAAAATTAGCTAGGAATTTATTTAAACCGTATCCCCACAGCAAAGTTCCTTGCACAGCCCAAAAAGACATGCAATCAGGCTATTCCCACTGAAATACCCCATGTCTGTGTGGCAGGGAGAAGTCTGGCCAGCCCCATTTGACCTCAGACTCACTTGTTACGTAAGCCTTTTAAAAGAAAAGGCAATCCACCAACAACTTGAAAACAAGCATGATGAAGCCTCCAGCCCATTTTTCACTACTATCAGTGATAACACAAAAGGATGGTGCTTTAGTAATGCTGAATTAAAAATCAAAGACAGAGTACCAGTTTATTGTCAAAGCTGACTTAGGAACAACAACAAAACAAAATCAGTATCACTATATATAAATTGTACTTATGACCCATCAGGAAAATCAGTGAGATGAAATGGTATTAAAACAGTCAAGTTCATCCATCATCAAAAACTTTTAAGGTAAACTAAGGGTAAAACCTAAAGGAAAACAAATGCTGGACAAATTAAACACTAGGATAGGAAAATCATAATTTTTGTAAAATGGAACGTCTGTATGGAAAGTTATACAAGGAAAAACTCTGTGGAGAATGGAATGTAGAAAACATATAAATAAGAAAGGAATCTATAACCAAAATTAGGTCACAATGGGACAGCTGCTGCTGAGGTTTCCGGAGGCGGAGTTGGTGCACGCTGCCTCCGGACTATGGAACTTTGCATTTGTTTCCTTCTGGCCACCCCCATTTCTTTCCTTCCTTCCCCAAATGTCTCTTCCTTCCTGCTGGCCAAGGGTCTCACCGCCCCTGTAAACATTCAAAGAACTATTAAAAAATATTTAAGGATCAGCCTCCCAAAAATGTTCTCAGACTCTTCCCAAGATGTCCAGACAGGCTTTTTCAAATACACATGACCTTGACATACAGAACTATGCCAGGTCAGTCAAGGCCTACAGGGTTTAAGAGAAACTGCTACCATTCCCTTAAAGAAATAATGTTGTTTTGTTTTGTTTTTAAAGATTTTTATTTATGCATATAAGAGCTGGGGTACAGGCCAGAGTCCAGGGTGGTGAGAGGATTCACCAGAGACAAAGCCAGGAACATAATAGGCAGATAGACTGAAACACACTGCTGAGGGGAGCAGCGGGTGAGGCAGGAGAGGTCTGCTGTGCCATGTGGATCCCCTCCCTGGCCGGCAGCAAGGATCGAACTTGTGCTGCAGTGGCTGCGGTTTGCTTCATAGTATATTGCTTAACCCACTGTGCCACCAGGGGAGGCCCCAAGAAATAATGTTTTTAGTAAAAAAAAAAAAAAAAAAAAAAACCATCTATGTGGTTTATAGGACAAATATCTAGAGCATTGGATTGAATTGTATCAGATGAGTCACCCTCCCCTCATCACATGCACCCCCTTTTCTCTCCTTGTTTCCCCGGGCCCATATTCATTAGCTTAAGAATAAAAAAGTGTGTCTCGTTTAGTCCAAAATTTACAGTCACATAAGCTGCCACTGGCCTTTTCTCTTACTAATCTGTCTGATGTTAATGTGTTTGCTTGACCAGCCCAAGTAGAACCCAGGATAGTAGGAGAATTTTCCCTCTGAGCCCCTACAACTCAAGGAACTTTCAGAGAATAGAGATACACTTCTCTTAACTGAGGGTCCTACAGGATAAATGCAGGTGAAATAAAACTTTAAAACCAGACTTATAACTGTTGTACTCCAACATAAGGAGACAGTCTAGTAAAAGAAATTGTGAGCTGGCAGGATGAGTTGTCGCAAATTTGGTGGGCTAAATCATGGACTGGTGGCTCAGTCCAAATAATTTGGCCAGCCACACTGACCATAAGTTGCCATGCTAGACAAAATGTGTTAGACCCTGACAAGTGGTTATTTCACACTTTCCTGGAAGAGGAGGCTGAGAGCTTGCGAGCACAGTTGGGTGAAACCTGTCTGTACATATGCAGACATAAGAACAACCTAAAACAAGCTATAATGCTGTATTTTGCCTCTCTGCCTCATGTGAGCCTTAGTGTTTCCAATGCTTGGGGTTTTACAAATGATTTGATGACAAAATGTTTGCACTTTAACATTCTGATTAATGCCTATAGTTTTTTTTTCATTGCCATTTCTATGTCATACCCCAAAATAGGAAGTGGATGATCCAAACAGTCATTGAAGAGGGACAATTCTGACATAGCATAATCAATATAAAAACAAATCAAATCTTGTGAAAACACCAAGAGCTTATTACTTATGAAAAGAGCAGGAAAGATTTCCAGGTGCACAGAAATTTGCCTACCCTGTCCACGTGCTGGTTCAAGTAGGTGTCCTGCTAATCAACTTGTCCAACTTCTCCACTAGAGTTAAAGCGAACTGCTCTTCTCAAGAATAAATTCACCATCCACAGGATTTGCATCATTAACAAAAGCAATGAATTAAATACAGCTCTGGTAACTTTTCTAGACATAGGTAAAGACTGTGAGTGTCCGAAGAAAAGGAAAATGTAACGTGTTCATGAGGTCACAGAAGGCTGGTGTGCTGTGTAAATACTATTTGGGCAAAATATCAAAAACTTGAGATGCAAGAACTTGGATTCCTTCTAAGAGATGGTCCCTGATGATGCTACAACACTCCTGTGGAGAATTCAGTTAAAGTAACTTTCATTTGAAAACTATCTACTTCTTTTTTCTACCTAAAAATTGATCAAACTTCCTATCTCTGCAGAGATTCTTAACTGCTTTGTGGAGAAGAGCTGGAGTTCAGTCCAGATTGTTTTCAGCAACTCAATCCACCCCCTTATAAGAAATGACCACAGGCTGCTTGAAGGGCAAGTACAGATTCATGTCAAGCAGGTCTTCCTGGGACTCCTAACTTGGTGATCCCTGTGGAAACCTTTAGACAGAGTGCCTGGGAAGAGGATTGTGCTTGGCTAAAGACAGCTAACTGCATCCCAATATCCATCCTCCTCTCTGTTAACAGAACAGAAAGTCACTTGGTCTCCCTAGGTGTAGCCATATGACCAAGACCAGAAACGGTCCTAAGAGGAAGTGTCACCGAGCAGTTTCTAAGACCGTCCTTCAGGGAAAGCGTGCATATGCTTCCAATGCTTCATCTGCCTCCATGCTACTGCCTACGTCAGCGGGCTTCTATCGACCGTGAGGTGGAAGCCACACATGAAGAAGCAAGATGACAGCACCTTGGGTCCCTGAAACAGTAAAGCGATGTGCTGACCCTGCACTGCCCACCTGATCTTTACCATGAGAGAAAAAGAATCACATCTATTTTAAGCAACTGCAAGAAATAATTATTTGGGCTGTTCTGTCCTACCTGGACCTAATGCTAATTAATATAATGTCAAAAACAAATAGGATAAAAAAGAAAGCTTGAAATGGGTATTTTGTAAATGTAGCATTTCTCCTTCAGGCAGAAGACTTCAAACAACCGAATTAGGGAGACTATAAAAGCTTTTCAACTACCAAGCAAGCCCTCAGTGGCTTACTTATCGCCCCCTTCGTTACCTACCGCCTTCCACAGCCAACCTAGGTTGCTAACGACAGCCAGTAGGCCCTATTCTCACATTCCTGCCTTGAAGATTTTCTCTCCACCTGGACAGATTTCTCCTTTTGTTTTGCCGATATGCATCGATCACGTCTTTCAAAATTGGGAATAGAAATTTAGTGAACTATAAGACTAACTATTTTCAACTGCTGCTGTCTTGTCCTTGGAGAAGTTACCCTTCTCCCTGATGGTAAAGCTGAGATGAGGAGCATGGTTCACATGCCTTGAAATCAAAGGGATGGACATGCCATCCAAGATGACCTACAGTCCTTCGAGAATCTTGAACCCTACACCCCACTTACAGAAAGCACCAGGACCCCAGGTGGTCCCTATTCACACCCATATGAGAGAGTTTAGCAGGGACACCGACATCAAGAAAGGCCAAGCCACTCAGTGTGCAGCTATGTTCACGGATCCAGGCGCATACCCCCAGCGAACTGATTTTAAATAATCACATTTCGGGGAAGTTCCAAATACAGTACGAAGAACATTTCTTCCCCCAGCACCCTTGGGAATTGTGGATCCAAAACCCTCTCATTCCTGAATACTTCAGTGGCTATTTCCTACAAACAAGCGCATAACCTACAATAACCACAAGACGACCTCCCAAATCAGGAAATGAATACTGACAGGTTACTACCATCTAGCATGCAGGTTTCCTTGAACTTTTGCCACAAGTTCCAGTCCTGTCTTTCATAATAAAAAGCTTGCCCGTCCCCTCCAGAATCCACACTGCTTCCAGTTCCCAGGTCTTCAGTAGGGACTGGCTCCCTGGTCTGCCCTGGACGTTCATAACCTTGGCACTTTTGAAGACCATGGGCCACTAGAGTTGCCAGTGTTTCCTCATGATTAGATTTAGGTTTGCACTTTCCATAAAGAATAGCACAATTGTTCTCCTCGTTGTTTCCTATAAGGTGGCACGGAATTGACTGTGATGTTACAACAATGTTCATTTTGACCCCTTAGGATGGGGTCTGCCAGACTTCTCTCTTGTAAAGCTTTTCTCTCCATCTTTGTATTTAATGAGTATCCAAATAGAACGTAATCGAAACTACATAAATGTCCTGCTTCTCAAGGACCAATCAGCTTATTTATTTGTTTATAGGTAGACTTCCTCTTTGATTATAAACACTGGTACCATCTTCATTTTTTATGCTGAAATTATGCCCACTTTGGCCAGTGGGAGTCCATTCAATTTGAATTCTGGATCCTTCATTGTGCCCCACTGTTCTTTAAACACTTCCTTGCTTTCCTGTCCCAACATATTCCAGGCCCACCTGGTACTTTCCTTGTTTGTGCTCAGCAGTTGCTCCTAAAATCCTGGATTCCTCACAGCGTAATGTGTAGACAGAAGCCAAGAACTGGATTCTGGGTAGGTTTACTGCTGTGGGGTGTCACTGCTCATAGTTTCTCTCAGTGGTAGAGCCAGAATGTGTATGTGAATGCACAAGCACACACACATTCACTTGGTATCTGTGCCTAGCTGCACATTTTGAAAACTTTGAGTTCACAATGGTAGTCCCAATTTTACTCCCACACCATGAGGTTCCTTCTATCTTTCTCCCTTTCCTTATTTGTAACTCCCTTCTCCAACTTTGAGAAACTGAGCTTTCAGAAGGGACACCACAGGCAGGACACTGCAGGTTCTCCATCATGGACACCCACTTGCTTTACCTCATCCTATTTCTTTAGCTCTTAATTGTTGGAAGTGAAAGGAAAGGAGGAGAAGGGGAGGGAGCAGAGAGAAGGAGGAAGAGGAAAGAAAAACAGAGAAGGGAAGGGAGGGAAGCAGAGGGGAGGAGAAGAAGAAGGATGAAAAGCTCTATTGATTTCTTGAGGTAAAATATAATATCCAAGAAAGCCTCACCTGCAACAATGATGTGTGACTTCAATCCCTGAAATAACTTTTGTGTGTCCTAACTTGTATTTACAGGACTAGTGAAGCCTCTAGCAGAATAACTATACCAGAGATGCCATCAGGGGAAAAGGGTCAGGGCCTAACCATGATGGAGAAGAAGAGAGAATAGGGTTTCTAGACCTGTTCCCCTGATAATGTGTGCCCTGCAGTGGCAGGAATTTTCACTCCACACTGACCATTACCAGTAGCTGCATATGTAGTCCCTTCTATCTAGCCTGATTACCTAGAGTCTACTTACCACAAGAACAGTGTCTATTTAAAATATGGATCGGATCATGTCACTCATCTCTTAAAAAGTCTGAAGTGTTCCATCTTAATCAGAATGATTTTAACATGCTAGCATTCCCAACCCTATTTCCTCTATGTTCTCAGCTTCCATTCCCCTCTCCTCATTGAGGTTCTTCCACACAGACCTCATGGCAGCTCTCTGGATGCCAAACATGTGAGCTAGGATTTCTTCAGTGTTTGCTGCTAACAGACAGCTAAGGAAAACAGATATGAAAGGCAGCATCAGGATACTGAATTGAAATCCCAAACACAGGCTAAACTACTCAGGAGACTGTGTCTTGACTTAATGCTACTGTTCTAGAGAGGAAGCGTCATCATGAAAAGGGAAGTGCCATGTTCCCTGCCCCACCTGATGAAGGATGGAACTGAGTGATGAAGGGAAGCTAGAAAACACATGAGAAAGACTTGAAGAGAAGACTTGGAGGACTCACAGAGGAGAGGAGCGGCACAGAAGGACACAAGCAGAATTAAGAGATGAAGGGGCACTTGGAAGAGACGTGGGGAGGATGACAATAGCAGTTGCTACCTTGATTTGTACTTTGATTTTGCTCCTTTCATCCCAGACTTGCCCCATCTCTTCTGCCCCTTTCCTGTGATTCCTGTCAGAAGGTGCCTTAGACTTATGGTAAGTTTTCAGGCCTCAGCAGTCCCACTTTGAGCCAATACTATTTGGCTGGGCAAATACTTACCCCCAAAGAGATGGATAACTTTGGGTCTTTAATTGGGAAGCTATTACCCTTTCTTCTCCTTCTATGCACATTAATCCTATTAAAGTTCTTTTGTACTAAGAAGACGCTTTGCCTTTATGTGGCAGGTGACAAAACCCCTTCAGAGCATGCACGTGCAGATTTGGGTGGCCCAGGGTACCCCTCAGTCTGCATTAACGCTATAATAAATGAATGAATTTTATTTTCACTGTGTAACTTCAGAAACTTTTACTAAGGGACAAAATATTTATCCCAGAAACACTAAAATCATTTATCTTTTCCAGTATAATATGACCAAAACTGAATAAATCTAGTTTTCTATATTATGTGTCTATTTTGGGAAGCAGGAAAGAAAAGGATGCATAAAATAACAAAATGGAAAGTCTCTATATTTGGTCACTGTGAACAAATCTACTTGGCACTATCTGTCCAAAAGTATTTTTTATTGGCAATTACTGGAACATATGACAAACTCCACAGAAAACAATAATCAAATGTTCATGCTTAGATACTAAAAATACACTGGGATGGTTGTGATTTTTTTCTCTCTAATTTCAGCTCTCATGATGATCATTATTAAAATATATGTATAAAGAAATCAAACCACTGGTTTTGATGGAGAAGGGAGCAAAGCTCTAAATAAATACTTCTTGCTGTAAGAGTAATTTCATCCTCAAGTCAGGTTATCATATACAGCATTTTAATCAGGTAAAATGTACAGCCACAGTGAATACAGTAAATACACAAAAGAAAGGCAGAGATCAAGTGGTAGACCAAGACCCTTGACTTGATGTTCCCAGAGTTATCTTATTGGTGAGAAATCCAATGCAAGTGACCCAGAAGAAGGTCATGGGCCAAACTCCCTTAAAAGCAGTCATTCTCAAAGTGTGGTCCCAGACCAGCAACATCAGTATCCCCTAAGGAACTTCCTAGAGATGCACCTTCTTCTATTCCCTAGCCCAATACTTCTGGAATCAGAAGCTCTGGAATCAGAAGTCCAACAACTTGTGTTTATAACAAGTCCACCAGCTGATTCTTACATACACACTAGCTTGGGAACCACTGCCCAAGAGCTTCCAAAGGGGGTGTGAGGTAGCATTCTAACTTTCTCCTGATTCCTTGGAAACCAGAGTAAAAATGCTCAGGACAGATAAACAGTTTGTGGTTGGGAAAACCCACATGGCTTAGCCAGTGTTAGGAGGATTTTCTGGAGATCCATCTGGCTTAGTCATTTACTGATGTGGAACATTCAGCAAACTACTTCCAACTTTAATTGCTGGCTTTCACCATCAATCTTCAAATTAGATTTTGTTCTATTAACTCCAAAATTTTCCAAAATCAAGGAATAAAAATCCAGGTTTTCTCTTCTCGGTCTCCCTAGCAGTTCAATGAAAGAAAATCTTGTTCCATCTAAATACTCTTCCCTGTTCTAAGTATACACCCTGCTCAGCATACACCCAGCCCATGTTGGGGTGTCCCTCACCTTCTAGCAGTCTGTCCACTTGCATGGATGCAGTTCTCCCTCGATAAAAAAAAAAAGTGGGGAAAAAAGAATATGCAATTCTTTCTAGAAACTGTGTTATTTTCTTTAGTTCCTAAGTACATAGATGTGTATGTGTTTGGATTATTATGTGTGATTATAAGAAATGTTATTATTTCCATTACTTAATATTTTTCAGATGTCAAAGTCATGACTTACCTAATTGGAGAGAGAGTGAGAGAAAGAGAGAGAGAGATAGTTTTAACACTTCTCCATCACATTTCTGTGTTCATTTTGTACTGCTTTACTTTATTTGATTACATCTGGCTATTTTATACATCATGCTGTTTTACCTAACAAGTATGGATGTTTCTCCCTGATTTTATTATCAGTTCCTTGAGGGCAGCAACCACATATTTATTTCTCATGAACTAGAAATGTGCTTGTAATGAAACTCAATACACATTTGCTTGTATATATTTAATTGAGTGCCTCCTCTCCCCTTTGCCCCAGGAATGAGTTTTTAAAACCCTACTGTTTATTCCTGGAAACTAGATATTTTTGATTTTAGGAAAAACAAAACAACAAAATAAATAAAATAAAACACCCCTGAGTTAAGTTAACTCCAAAAGGAGCAACTGACAGAAAAAAACTGCATCTGTCCCTGAAAGTGGCAATGATCGGGTGTGAAGTGAGCAGGCTGTCACAGTCACCAGGAGGTCTGCCAATCGCACCAACACATGGCCCACAACTCAACATCAGCAGCAGGACGTTGCTTTCAGGAACTGACAGCAGCCCAAGGCAGCAGCCGGCTCGACAAACATGACTGCATGGTGTCGTGTCGCAGTAAAGAAGTTTTTCAGATGTTACAAATCAGCTGAAGGTTGTCACAGAAAAAGGAAAAGGAAGAGGAAAGCACAATTTAGTCACTGCTATATATGTGGAAGAAATATTTTGGCCTTGCTCCATAAATGGTAACTGAAATACTATCTGGACCAGCCAATTTATCAAAGGCAAAGAAAACAACCTGCCACTCTAACTTGGAGAGGAGAAAATAAGAACAAGGGATGAAAAGCTCCATTCATTTCAAAGAAAAGACAGTGACAAAGAAACTAGAGCAGGGTGGACGATTCACACGCGACCTCCAGTTATCCTGGCAGAAGCCTGCCCCGGTCAGCTCACCAATGTCCGGCAACAAGATGCCTTCCCTTCTGTGGCAAGTGCCCTGCCCCACCTCAGCTGTCTAATGAAATTCCACTCATCCTTCAAGCTGTGCCTGCAGGGCCTCCCTGGTGGCTTAAGGGTTAAAGTCTCAGCGCTATCACCACTGTGGCCTGAGCTCCACCACAGGCCACCACCCACATGGCACAGCAAACCTCTCCTTTCTCATCCACTGCTCCCCTCAGCAGCATATTTCAGCCGGTCTGCCTGTTCTGCTCCCCACCCTGCCTCTGGTGAATGCTTTCACCCCTACCCACCCCACCTCCCATACCTCTGGCCTACACCCCAGTTCTTCTACAAAAAAAATAGAAGATTTGCGTGCAGTGTCACTTTCTCTCTGAAGTCTTGGAAACTCTACTAGACAACGTTAATAGCCCCTTATGTCCCCCCTGCACGCCTACTATAGCCCTGGCCACCTGGGGTCATGTGCCACTTTAGTATGATTCTCACTTCCAAGCAAGTCAGCAATGCCAGAGGTGAGGCTACTAATCAATCATCTTTCTCTCACCCACAGATCCTGCCCATAGGCAATATCTCGCCAGTCAGTGCTCAAGAAGCTACACTGTTCAACGTTATATAGACAGTACTCCAATTTCCATAGACAGCCAGTGGATATCTATGACAGGTATAAGACTTATTGAACAACTGAGTGCCAGACACTGTATTGATGATTTACGTACACACCATCTACTTTAATTCCTTATATCAATCCTATCAGGAAACTCGTGTTGAAAGAGGTAAGAAAACTATGACACTGAGATCCAATCGAGTCTGACCACACACATATTTTTCACCCTGCCCTACTGCCTGGACTCGTGCGCCCCACACCGCTTAAATTACTTGGGTTAGCCTCAAAGTCCTCTGTAAAACTGCACATTGGTAGTTTAGTGCATTAGCCATTCTGAAGCACATCAGGAAGACAGATGATATACTACCAACTACTGAAGAAGGGGGAACAATGAAAAGCACAAACTGAAATGGAAAAAATATGGCACATGACCTATTTCCTTTACAAAAGTTTCAGAAATGGCAACTAAACTGCTTCTCCTGACCATCCCTTGGTAGAAGGTAAATATAAATGTCCTGACCTCTGTAAAAAGATAGCTTTAACATGGGATGATTTTTATGTATTTTAAAGTTCTTTTTTTTTAATTTATTTTATTTATGTATACAAGAGCTGTGGCATAGGCCAGAGGTGTGGGGTGGGGGGGAGTTGAGAGGATTTACCAGAGACAGAGCAGGGAGTAGAACAGGCAGACTGACTGAAACACACTGCTGAGGGGTGCAGCAGGCAAGGCAGGAGAGGTCTGCTGTGCCATGTGGGTCATCTCCCTGGCTGGGGATCAAACTCATACCGCAGTGGCTATCAATAGCTTCAGAGTGCTGACATTTAACCAACATGGGATGATATTTATACCAATTATTTAAAATACAATATAACTGTTATGGAAGTCAAACCTGGGTCCCAATCCAGGGAAAATGCACAAAATGTCAGGGCCACACTCATAACCAGCCCCTAAATGCTTCCCAACTAGACTCCAGTTCTCAGCACACACATGTGTCTGGAAAGTGGTGGAGGGAAGTCAGCTGTTACTAGGCAACTTTGGCGCCCAAGAAACTCCTGAAGGAAGTGGGAATCTGGCAGTAGAAACACTGCGGTCACCCAATACTGGCCTTTTGATCACTTGACCCCACTTCAGCCAGTGTGATAACAGAGAAAACACAGGAAACAAACAACGTGTCCTGAACTGTTTCATGTTTTAGGCAAGGAATGTGAGTTTTAGAAGAATCAGCTGTGGAAAATGGGCAAAGGGCAGAAGTGTGAGTTAAGACAGGAGTGAATGGGTTAAGACCAGCTCTCAGGTTACTGCAGTGTTCAGTTAGAACAGCACAGTGGCCAGAGAATACAAAAAGATGGACATTTCATGAGTCATTTATGAGACTGGTATAGTCTTAACCCTAAGATTTGAAAATTGTAGGGTTAAAATCAAAATTATAGCTAAGCTAATTTATTAAGATGGATACAAACGTTAGTAAAATTCCAGCCAAGTATTAAAACATACAACACTTGGGAAAATTATTATCCACAATAACTTAAAAAAAAACTTAAGATTTATGTTATAAAATATAGAAAAGTAGAATAACAATAAGTACAAAAGATAGGAAGGGAAAGATACAAGTATGTTGTTCTAAAATTCTTATCATATATAAATATATATTATATATAATAAATGCAATTAACATAAATGTTTAATATTTAATTATAGTCAAATATATAACAAATATAATATATAATGTTGTTTGAATGTAGACAGTATTAAGTTAAAAATGCTATTTGGAAACCTTAACAAACACAGAAGAAAATAAAGCCCAGTGGGATCATAATAATCCAGTGACAAGATCAAAGAGGATATTAAAAAATACTTAAATTTAAAGTAAGACAGAAAAAAAGTAAAAGAGATTAAAAATACTAATGGAGAAAGAGAAAAAACATTACTAGCAAGACAATAGGCAACAGACAATGTAATTAATAATTACATTCACTATGAAGAGATTAAAAATTCCAGTTAAAAAAAGACATTGTCAGTATGGACAAAAAAGGCAACATCAAACTAAAATAACTTTCAAAAACCCAATTTAAATTTAAAAGCACAAATAGGTTAAATGTAAGTGAATGGGAAAAAATAGCTCATGCTTATATACAAAAAAATCTGGGAGAAATATATCCATGCCAAAGTAGGAAAAAAGAGTATTAACAGAAATAAAGAGGAATATTTTGTAACAACAAAATGGGCAATTTATTAAAATGACTTAACAATCTTTAATGTGTATGATTTAAATAGAGCATAGACATATTTGAAGCATCAAACTACTTGAATAATAGAGCACTGAAATATATTTTGGAAAGAACTGGAAAGAGAAACAGACATATCCAAATTTGTGGTTGGAGATCCCAACATAGTCTTTTGACTGGTTGATAGGTAAATATTAAGACTAAGATTTGAATACTATCAGCCAGTACATTTATAGGACACCACACCCAGCAATCACAGACTTGACCTTCCTGTGAACATTAGACTGTTACCCATGATAAACTATATACTGGTCCATAAAACAAGTCTCAATAACTTTGATTAAAATCATGTCCAAGAATGCTTTTTGTACACAATGGAATTAAATTAGAAAGCCATAGCAAAAAGATATCTGAAAAATCCCCAAATGTTTAGGAATGAAGCAATCTATTTTCAAAATAATTCACAGGAGAAACCACAAGGAAAAATATTTTACTTGAATAATAATGAAAACATAACAAATTGTGTGGGCATCAACTAAAGTTATACTTGAAGAGAAATTTTTAAGGAAAAATTTAGGGAAGAAAGTTTAAAGAACATATTAAACCCAAAATTACTAGAAGTAAGGAAATAATAACGCAAGTGAAATATAAAATGGACAAGCAACAAAAAAAGTTAATAAAACCAAAAAAAAAAAAAGTTTCCTATCTAGACAGTATAGAACAATAAACTCTAGTTGGGAGATTCTTGGTTTTTCTATTATAATAGGGAAAACAACCCAAATTAGACATAGGATAAATTTAACAACAAAATTATATTAATAATAAACAATATATAAATGTAGCTGTATGTAATGTTCATGAAGGAAAGTCAATAACATAAATTTGACTTTCTCCATAAAAGCTTAATGTATAAATTCAGTGCAATCCAGTTAAAAATCTCTATTTGATAAGTTGATCCTAAAGGACCATGAATAGCCATGAAAATTTTGAAGACAAAAGAAATTTAATACTGGTTGTATTTAAAGGGAATGTTCTACCACTTATAAAAATATATTTAAATTATAATGCTATAGGAATTAAACAGTGTGGGATTAGTGCAAAGAGAGACAAACAGCTCAATAGAATAATACAGTGGTCATACAGATGGGTGTGCATGCACACCACACACACACACACCACACAAACAAATGGAGGTACTAGCATATAGTTTCTTAATAAAGTGGAAGCTTTTCTCTTATATCTGTTTATTCAGATGAAATGATCGATGGATTCCAGAGGAAGTATGTCATGTCTTCATGGCATTTTTGAGACCATATTTACCTTCAGGGATGGACTGTGTATTCTGGTGACAAATTCTCCTGTCCTTCTTACTCTTCACCAGCAGTGTCAGCCATTTTTCATGCCTCTGAATTAGACCAGGCAACTTGTTCTGGCAACTCTACCATGAGAATAACAAATCCCAGGTACCCCCTCCCAGAATGAAGAGATTACATGAGACAGTTCTGACCCCCATCCACAAATACATGGCAGATCCACAAAAAAATCCACAAGATTAAGTAGGATCATAATTATGAGTAGAAATATAAAACCACTGAGATTAGGTTGTGATACTACATTACCAAAGAACAGGTGACTATTATACATCTTTTTATTAAAAGGCTAATTTCAAGATTATATTCTGTTACTTTATGTTGAAAATTTTAATAATTGCCTGCTTAACTAATGTGGCCCTTTTTATATCACATTTAATAGTTTTCTAGACTATTAAAGTTTACTAGCCACACACATACACAAAACACAACAGCATTTAAAGCTGGGTTCAAGTTTTCATTCTAACTTCATTTCTTGCTGTTAACTTCCCACAATCTTCCCTAATTGTACTCTTAATTCCTGAGTATACTGTATTCTTAAACATTAATTTAATCAAGCTTACCAATCATTTATGTGGGATATTCCCTACTCCAAGAATTGTCTTCCTCCTTTACCTACTCAGTGCTTTCTAATTCATTCACTAAGATTTAAATCAAATACCCTAATGGCCACAGAAAATGCTATGACCCTTCCTCTATGTTTCATCTGAACAAATTCATCATGTTTCCTACTTTTACACTTCTTTCCCCAGTGGTTCCGTGAGCCTGGGAACCAAGTCTGAATCATTTTAATATCGAACACATACTACATGGTAAATTTCCATGGACCAACATGTATAGTTCTAATCTTTTCACAGGTGTTCTCCTCACAATGAAACCTACAAGCTTGGTATTATCTTCTTTTCAGGTAAAGATACAAAAGCACTGCAAGGGTTAGCAATTTTTTCCAGGACACAATCTCTAAGTGAGAGGAGCCCCCCATACACCTTTGTGACTTCACATCCCCCGCCCATAACAACCACATGTGGTGCCTACCATGAAAATGTTCACGAATGAATAGATCAACCAAGATTTCTTTGTTTCGTGTTTTACAGAAAAGAACACTTAAATGGAATCAACATTACTGAGAAATCCTCTGGGGGAAAGAGGCAGAAACTGACTAAATATTGAATTACTTTTGTGGAAAATATAGTCATCCTTCTGGTTTCTGATATCCACTAGCTCCACCTGAGGCATCAATACTTTTTACCTTTGGGTGGTCATTCCTGGGTGTGTAAATATTCTATCCGGTGTCATCATTTTCCTCAAAGCAACTAAGGCCAGAAAATGCGTTGAGGAGAGAACATGCTTTGAGGGGACAAGGAAGAATGGTTCTCTTTCTAACAGGAACTTCCTATTGTGATAGTTTTGAAACCTCTAGCCAGAAACATTCACAGCAACTGGGTCCAATGACTCAGCTGGACAGTAGTTAACTTAGGGAAACACTTAAAGAATTGTGGGAAATCTCTGTTGTGCTGAGGTTGAAGTCTGTGTTGTAGAAAGGGGAGGCCAGAGGTGGCTACACTTTCAAGCATGGAACACTCAAGGATTTGTGGTGCTGAAACACCCAGAAACGATCAGACTTCCCATGTGAAGAGACTGCCTAGATGCAGTGCAGGTTTTTCAAATGTTCTCTTGACCCAGGTTTGAGATCCTACAGAGACTGGTCAGCTCTTGAGCAGCCAATTAAGACCCCCAACTTTTCACACTCAAGGTCACTGTTCTCCTGTCCTAATCACCCAGAACCAGGTATCAGGCAACTAGGGACCTAAGATTCCTAAGTCCCAGAACCCACTGAACTGAATCAAATTAGTCATTCCAAAGCCTGTTCACCTGCCTCCACCATTCCTTCCTGCAAAACCACAACATAAGCATGTGTTCATGGTTCCCCCCTCCTCTCTGCTTCCCAACTGACCCTGGGGCATCCCGGTGGACCATCCCATGGCATTATACTCACTTTGTTCTTGGGAGCTGAGGCAAGCTCTCTTGTCAATAGCAAGTGTCTCCTAATCTGTTGCCCTAACTCTAACTCAAATTTGTATTAACCCACTATATTTTAAAACACTGAAAGACAGCTTTCCCCACAGATGTGAGCACCTCTACCGATCCGTTTCTACCAGGCTTTGGCGGAGCTGCTAAACAGATGGTGGAAATGAATACCCCACACTTATTCCTACTCTTTATCATGAGAGGAAAACGTGAGCATAGCTTTAGCTATTAAAACATTTTTAAATGCTGAACACAGCACCCAGAGGAAAAGAATAGAAATTGCATTCAGTAAGGAAAGAGAACAGAGCTCAGGTGAGATTATCAACAAATAGATTTGTCTGAAACTATGAGCCTATATTTTCATATTTTATATTTCTATTGTGGTAAAACATGCATAAAGTAAAATTTATCATTTTATCCATTTTTAGGTGTAAAATTCAGTGTCAGTTAGTATATTTGTATTACTGAGCAACCATCACCACTCTATAAGTTCCTTTTATTCACTACTTCTATTCATCATTCAAAACTGAAACTATTAACTCCCCACTCCTTCCCCCAGCTCCTGTTAACCATTCTGTCTTATGAATTTGATAACCATTCTGTCTCTATGAATTTGATTATCCTCACTGCCCCTTGTAAGTGGAGTTACAGATAGTATAATTTCTTTCTTTTAAAAAAATTTATGTATGCATGCATGCACGGACTGGGGTACAGGCCAGAGGTGTGGGGTTGAGGTGGTGAGAGGATTCACCAGAGACAGAGTGGGGAACAGAACAGGCAAATCTACTGAAATACACTGCTGACGGGAGCAGCAGGCGAAACAGAAGAGGTCTACCGCACCATGTGATTCCCCTCCCTGATCAGGGATCAAACTCATTCTACAATGGCTGCAGATGCCTCATAGTGCGGTGCTTAACCCCTTGTGCCACCAGGGAGGTCCTAGATAGTGTAATTTCTAAGGAATCCCAAATACTCCATGGAATTATTTTAAAATTTAAAAAAACTGATGTGCTACCTCTCTGACATTTATTTTTGCTTTAATTGATAAGTTCTGTATAGACAAGTCTATATTTTGTGTATGCTCAGTACATTATTTCAGTGAAACTTCACTGAAAAAGAAATTTCCATCCCTACATTTCAGTAGTCACTATGCTTTTTACTTATACAAGGTCAGAGCTGTTAAAACCACAGATCACTGACATGTACATAGTTAACCTATGCATATCTTACATTAAAGCTGTGTACCATAGAAAAGCAACTATTGGTGGCATACCATGAAAAGAAATCAAACTTTCAGCAAACCAAAGGGGAACAGAATCCCTAAACAAATTTTGGAGTCTAAGAGAAACAATTTCTCATACATCAATTCCAAAAAGCAAGAAGTGCTAGCACAATAAATATGAAACAAACCTCAGCTCCCTTTAGTATTAACCAATGTCAGCCTTTTTCTGCACAACCTGGAGTATGGACTACATGTGCTAAGCAACATCACTCTTCTAAATTAAAAAGCTCTGGGGAAGATGATTTTCAAAAGAACTTCCTAATATCCCCACAGTTAAAGCCATCACTATTGGATCATATAAGGTCTTCTATTAAAGCTGCTTTTGTGTGTGACAGAAAGACATTATGTGTGGTAGATGGGAAGAAACAGGAAAGAAAAAGAGGAAAAATGGCAACCAAATGAACTGTGTATATACAGAGTGAGAGAAGCTGTGGCTAGCATCAGAACTCAGGATTTAACATGCTAGTTTGTCAGTCTGTCACATCCTGTGCATTCAGCTCAGCCCACCCACCTCACAGGGTCTCCATTCCCTCAAACATGGAGGGAAGGTTGCTCACGATTCCAGAACAGAGTGACTTTGTCCTCATCTAAAAACAAAAACACCATCCACTCACCAAACACATTGCAAAACACCCTTCAATAGCAGTTTGTTTCGATATCTTATCACACTAGCAATGGTTGGAAAAATGATACACTCAATTCTGAATGTTTTGCTCTCTGACTTTGATTTTACATCTCTCTCTCAGCCCCTCAATTCAACATTTCTATGCATTCATAAATACCCTAGTGATGTCCAGGTTTCAGCTTCAATGTTTGTGAAATGCACCCCATACATGACTATCTTACCTGTCCATGTGTCCATGTCTTCATAAATCCATCCCTGTCCATTCTCCTACCTTGTCCATTGCCTCAGCTTTTCTCCTTTTCTTTAAATATGTTACATAATGCTAAAGATATTCAAGGATGAAGACTGTAAAATAAACAGCATAAGATAATCTTCCACTTCATAAAAGCAAGCTGTTGATGAGTCCCAGCTTGCACTGTGCACCACTGCCTGCCCCCAAAGTGACAACTCTTAGGTGATTATCATGCCTGTGCACTTATTCTTTTCTGTGGACTTATTATTTTCCTCCATATGCATGTATCCTTAACAATACAAAATGGTGTTTGCACATTTTTAAACTGCATATTCTCACAGTGTATGCATTCTCCTGGTACTTGCTTTTCTTGCTGAAATTTATATATATGCGGTGTATTTGCATTGAAATGTGTAGCTACAGTCCATTCACTTTTCACAACATACACTATTTTGTTATATAATTCACTTAGTCATAAAAGAAATACTCATACTATAAAGGAACGGCTCACCATTACCTGTAAAGGATCCTAAATTGGAATGGAAGTGGCAGTAATTGTCAATCCTGATCTATTGTCTCTACTCCCTTCATATTGATTTGATATCCATAATTTAAATGCTCAGTAAATTCAGTTATGCTTATGTATAGAGTGATGATTTACAAATAATTCCACGTTGCAAATAACAGAAATAGCAAATAGGACCTCTCTGGTGGCACAAGGGGTTGAGTGCCACATTGTGGGGCTTCCACAGCCATTGTAGCACAAGTTCCAAGGAGGGGGTCCCACATGGTACAGCAGACCTCTCCTGCCTCACTCACTGCTCCCCTCAGCAGTGTATTTCAGTCAATCTGCCTGTTCTGTTCCCCACTGTCTCTGGTGAATCTTCTCACCCACCACGCCTCTGGCCTGTACCCCAGCTCTCGTATACATAAATAAATAAAGTCTTTGAAAAAAAGAAATAGAAAATAGCAGAAATCCTGGACTAGCAGCCACATGTAACCACCTGGTCCTGTATATTTAATGGCATAACACACAACATACCAGTTTGAGAGAGACTCTGTGGAAGACAGATTACACATTCATCTAAAGGATATTCCAGGGCTCAGATAATTTCTAAAAGGAACTCTACATGAATGGAGCAAATCCATCTGTCAATGAATATAAGAATCCAGTCTGACACCTTATGTTCATCTTTCCATCATCAAATGGAAAGGAAAAAGTGAACTCTAGATACCTATTTGGTGCCAGGGAGAACAGAGGTTGGCATGTGAAGAAGTCGAAGCACTGAGAGAAATGGAAAATGGCAGCCACAGAAGAATCCAATGCTTAAGGAAATGGCTGGCCCATCTGTCTTTCAGAGTTGCTTCAAGAAGGAACCAGATGTCTGATATTGGGAGAGTAGAATAATAACTTGCAATTTAAATAAAATTAAATTAGGAAGCAGACATGTCTGTTCTGTTTTGCTTGTTTCCAAATCATGTCCAATGTCTTCCTCCTGTTTCATTGACTTTTGGAGTTAAGCACTGGATATCTTAAATCACTTTGCAAAACTGAGCTAAGGGGAATAAGTTATAAAAAATTTAAGGAGAAATTCATATAATTTGCATTCCAGAAGACACAAGTCTAGAACTACTCACACAAACAGAAGAGACTCTGAGCCTCTAGGGGAAGGGAGAGAGCTCGTTTTGATGACCTCCTTTGTATTCTTTCTTGAAAACTCTGACACACCTTTCCTTCATGAAAATTCTTTTCTTAATAACAAACCTCATCTGGAACTTTAACCCACAGAAATTACCCAAGGGTTTTTCAGATCTACAACAAGCAAACCATAATAAGGCAGCCACACCTGTATTGTTTAATAAGCCATACCATAGGTCATCGTTACAAGGGAATCAATGGCTGGGTAAGAATAATTTGACTTTGCTCCATCAAACAAAGGGAGGTCTTAATTTCGCTGATTTAGCTCGAGCACTCAGTGGTTCTTTCTCCTTCTTCCTCTTTCTCTCCCCGCTCCTCCTCTTGCTTCTCCACCAGCACCAAGGACACCGTCAGAGAGGAAACTCCTCAGAGACTCATTCATTCATTAAATGAATATCCCCAGGATCAACACATAGACTTATTGTTCAAGAGAGACCCAGAAAATGGTGAAACAGGCCACACACATCACCTAGACCATCCACAAGTGGCGCAAGAAGATACTCTTATAAAGGGTCTTTTTTCAAAAGTATTCCTTTTAAAGAAAGGAATCTAGAACCAATCTCCTGGTCTTCAGTTAAGACTCACATCTCCTGCTCTGACCAGCCTACATCAGGCTTAACACTCATTTTCAGGCCTTACATTTTCAGAGAGACAAAAATTCTCCCAAGAATATCATAGGAACTCACTCACCTGCTTTCTTCAGTCTTATCCTGATTGTTCAAAAATGCTAAAAATATAAACTATGATTTAGCTTTTAAAACTTCTGTGGTCCTGTCATAATAACAGCAGGCTAGACGCAAGAGGGCAAGGGAGAAAAACCAATTAATCCTTCCCCCATGGGCAAACAACCTTATCAGATATTTTCCTTTAGCCCTTGCAGAAGTTTTGCATGAAAGATCCCACCTGTCATTTTTTCATATGTTTCAGTACAAAATCTCTGAGGCAGCATTTTTATTTTAGCTCAAAGGTAAATTTTATTAAAAATGCCTATTACCGCCAGCTGGTGTCAAACTGTTGGTTTGCTAACTAGGCATCAACAGGAGAGCCTATAACCCTCTCTGTTTCATAAAGATGAGCACTACCAACTATTAATAACTTCTAAAGCTGGTCATCCATGAAAGCAGGAAATTCAGGAATTCCAAGAAAGCAGGAAATCAGGGATCAAGAGGGGGGCAAAGGAGAGACTGCAAAGACTTCCATGACATTCCCCCTCAAATCACATATTCCTGTCTCAAATACTCGTTGCCCCAACTTGGTTGATTCCCTCTGCAAAACTGGATCATTTGAAGTCACAACCCAGAATTACATTCTTGTATTTGCTACATTAGCATAATATATTATATAATAATATATTAGCATAATATATTAGCAAATAATAATATATTAGCATACTATAACAAACACCACATCATTTCTGGTGATATCAAACACCAAGAATATATGTCAGACATAAAATGCCCCAGGAAAGACTCGGGTTCTCTCACAGTTAGAGGGGATCTGCATGTAGTAGGAACCCAAAGAAGCTAACTATCAACTCCAGCATCAATGTATGACTGGTCGGCATAGCAATCTGGAAGACAATTTCACCACCCCAGAGGAGATACTGAATCCAGGATTGCCCTTCCCCTGACACCTCCATAAACAAAGCACCCTCAGAAGTTTATATCAGGCTTAAGTGTTGACACCTTGGGCTGGCCTCCACCAGTGTCATTCTGAAGCTGTACTATGCAGCAGAACTGGTTACACCATTCATCCCAGTCCCGGGATGTGGACAAGCCTGGAACAGACCTGAACCCACTTGAACAGCCTGGAACCCACCTGGGTTCAAGTGAAAGAGCACTAGATGAGGAGTCTAACTCTGTTCAAGCTCTGGCTTCCTGTATGCTGTATTTTTAGTAAGTATGAAACTTAGTTTATTTTCCTTACACCTTGTATGCTATGGCCACACAATGTTTTTGATTAACCCACTTTGGAAGAAAGCTCTGCGAACACACACAATGTACTCCGGTGTGGGCTTCTTCCTCTGTAGTAAGAAGGCCCTCATACTTCTGATATGCTCTCAGCTGAAACCTGCAGGATTCTGGGACCCAAAATGAAGGAGAACAAACATGAATGTATCACATTTTCCCCAGACCTGACCACATTCCTCTATCTGACCCCTCTGGCAATGGCACCATCACCAAGTAGAAAGTCAGAAAGTGGAAATCACACTTCAGTCCTCATCCTCCTCTGCCCTTCCCACATAGAGCTGACTGTCAAAGCCCACTGACCATTCCTCCAGGTGTTCCTTCAATGTGTTCACACTTGCTTTCCCCTCCTCCAGCTTGTATCCTGAGTGGGCTCCCTGTCTGAGGCCTTGCCCCCTCTGTCCTGTGCATAGCTCTCTGGTCTCTAAGATAAATGCTATGACCCTGCAGAAACCTGTGTGGCTCTTTGCAGCCTTCAGGAGAAAGTTCGAGTTCCTTGACTTGGTGCAGATGTCTCACTTGGGACCTGGCCCCTGGCCCCTGCCTGTGCCCCCTCTGGCCCACCCCATATCCACGCAGGCCAACATCACTCTGAGGTCCTGTGCCCTGGCCTATTCTATTCCTGTGCCAGGCCGACCTTTCCTTGCCTGGCGGTCTGTCTACCACTTATCTATAAGGATGTGAGGTCTCTGAGGGCACGGGGAGGGGCTGGATGTCTTGTTTGATTATTGTTCTACTTCTTGTACCTAGAACGGTGTCTGGTAAATAGTAGTAGATGTCTAGTGAATATGGCTGAAGACTGAAGGAATAGTTAGTCAAGACTCATAATAAACATCCTGTTCTCTTGGGAGCATTTCCTGATTCTCCTTAATCACAACAATCAAATCTGTTATCTTTCATGTGTCTGCTCACAGCATCCTGCAGGGTACCTGCCTTATTCCATCTGTCATCCTGTATTCTCATTGCTCAGCGTCCTGTGTGCTTTCAGCACTATGTTAGGGGTCCCTTGGGAACAACAACTTTTTGCTAGAAGTAATATTAGTTTGTAACATTTCATAGATTTCAGGTGTCAGTTATATGTAAACATCTGTATATATTACATTAGGCTCATCACCAAAAGTCTAGTTTCTTTTTTTCATTTTTGCATAGAAGAATTGGGGTACAGGCCAGAGGTGTGGGGAGTGACAGGATTCACCGGACATAGAGTGGGGAACAGAACAGGAGGATCTATTGAATACACTGCTGAGAGGAGCTGAGGGTGAGAGAGGAGAGGTCTGCGGCACCATATGTGGGTCACCTCCCTGGCCAGGGATTGAACTCCAGTCTCAGTGATAGCACTGAGACTCAACCCCTAGGCTACCAGGGAGGCCCCCAAAAGTCTAGTTTCTATTGATAGTGCTAAAATTCAACAAATAGGCCACTAGGGAGGCCCCCAAAAGTCTAGTTTCTATTGATAGTGCTGAAATTCAACAACTAGGCCACTAGGGAGGCCCCCAAAAGTCTAGTTTCTATCACCATGAGCCAGCGAAGGAACTGTCTTACATTTGCTCTGTCTCTGTCTCTTCCTCTTGTTCCTCGTTCTACCTCTCCACCCCATCCCACCTTCTGCAGATCTGATACAATCAGGTACCAGCTCCTATATCCTGTGTGTGACAGGCATCTTTAGGGTTGATATCAGCCACGGGGTGAACACATAGCAGCTATCCTTAAATTTTAGGCCATTCCACTTTCACACTAGATAAGGAATCTTCCTAGCTAATTCAGAAGGCTAAAGTTATCAAGGACGTGTTCAAATGCACACCATCCATTCAGCTCCCTGGTGGGACTTTGATGAGGACAGTGATTAAGCACTTCTTACCCAAAGACAGACAGCACCTCCTTGTGCAGACAAGGAATAATATGCAAATTACGATGCCCAGGCACTCCTGTGAGATACGACATGATAAAACTACATTTCCTATGTGATACGCTTTGCTTATCCAAAGGCCACCTGAAGGATGTGTGCAAGGAGAAAGCTACAAATGGACTGATGAGAACAGTGCGGGAACTGCTTGGAGGTATACACAGAACAGAAAAATCAAACACATTGTCTCTGAAAGATATACAAGTCCAATTCCAGTTGAGTCGATTTTTCTCTTTCTTGTGCCTGAATGACCGGCACAGGACAGAAGAGATTCCAGAGGTCAGTTAGTTATAGATGACGGGAAGCATCACCTGCAAGAAAGATGCCTCTTTATCTGGTCATTTCTCACAGCTCTGGGGGTATTTAGAGATTATCTCTTCCCACAGCTGTAAGGACCCTGACTACAGGCCCTGCAAATAAATCACCTGGAATGGAGAGAATAGTACATTTTCCCCAGAAGGCAACTATTAAAAATCACTGTGCCAAGGCTTGCTCTGTCCAGAAAAATTGTTTTCGTAAAATCTGAGCAAACAGCAAAGACCCCTGTGTCCACTGTGCCCCAAGCCTGCAGCTGGGAGAAGGGACTGGCCAGAAGGCCTCGGTGCGGATGCTGTGTCCCCACCAAACAAGCTGTGGCCTGCGTGTGTGTCCCCAGTCCCAGCTGGCTGGTCATTCAACAGAGTGGAAAACAGCACCAACATCTGAGAGCTGTCATATGAGACTTCGCTGGGAATTTGCAAGGATGTGAGTTAAAGAACCTGACATACAAGAAATGGGGGTGATTATTATCATCATGATTTTGTTTCACCTTTTCTGCTGGTTTAAGGAAACTTGTGAAATAAAATATTCACTGATTCTGGAAGTTTAACTGACTATCTTGATCACCAGGATGTGATGCAAAGGGGGTACCAGTTAGAGTTCTGTGATGGGGTACATGGTGAGGGGCAGGCAGGATGTGGCATGGAAGTAGGACCTTGGCTGAAAGGGTGCTATTGGTTAAACCACACCCCTCTAGAAAAGATATGTTGGGGATCTCCCTGGTGGTGCAAGGGGCTAAGGCGCAGCACTATGAAGCTCTCTGCAGCCACTGCAGCGCGAGTTCGATGCCCAAGCAGCAAGCTAACCCACATGGCACAGCAGACCTCTTCTGTCTTGCCCGCTGCTCCCCTCAGCAGTGTGTTTCAGTAGATCCACCTGCTTTGCTACCTACTCTGTCTCTGGTGAATCTTCTCACCACCCCCATACCTCTGGCCTATACTGCAGTTCTTGTATGCATAAATAAATCTTTTTTAAAAAAGAAAAGATATATTGGGGTTCTTAACCACCAGTGACTTTCTTAGGAGATGAGGTCCTCCAAGGGGCATTCGAGTTACAAGGAGACAATGAGGATGGTGAGTCCTGATCCAATCTGCTGGTGGCCTTTAAAAGAAGGGGACAGTGACACACAGAGGGAAGACCAGGTGGACAGCCAGGGAGAGGCAGCCATCTTCACGCCAAGAAGAGAGGCCTCAGAAGGAACCAAATCTAGACATTAGATTTCTAGCCCACAGAATTATGAGGCTAAACACTTCCATGGCTTAAGTTACCCTGTCTGGGCACGGGGTTACGGGAGTCGTAAGAAATTTCTACAATGTGGTACACTATCTCCACCCTGCCTTATGAGATTGTTGCCTAATGAGCTTCAACTTGAAATAAAATAGAGCAACTTCTTCACATGTTCAAAACTTTCATTTGAAAAGCTGTTCTCAAACTAAGAACAGAATTGAACTGAACCTTCTCTTCTCACTACTCTCATCCAGGTGACATGTCTACGCATGATACGGAGATGATTCAGCACTGCATGTCACTAGATGTCCCTGAATCCAGGCCATCATGTCTAATTGCCTCTCTGATTCCTACTTGGATGTCTCCACTGTACCTCAAAAATCCAAACCCAATACTAGGAACCACACCTCCCCTATCCTGGTCCATCACCAGAGTCCAGGCCAGCACTACCACCTAAACCACTGTGCAAGGAAACAATATAGGGAGTTTCTTGTCACCTCTCCCCACTGTCTCACCCAAACATCCCCCTTCCCCACCAGACTCTCTTGAGTCTCTGTATTCATCTCTATCCCAGCTGGCCTTACCAAGTCCCCATCTGCCCTTCGCCTGGCCTACCATACCAGCCTCCCACAGGGGTCTCCTCAGGGATTCCTGCCTCTAATGCCCATTCTTCCCAGAATAGCCCACGTGGTCTTTGCAAAGCAGACTGAATCATGTCAGTGTCAGCAGAAAACATTCCACAAGAACTCTCCTGCCCTGCTGATGGGGCTGGAAATCAGAATGTCCACATTAGAAAACTGCATGGCAGTATCCATTAAAGTTAAATATATGTGAACCTTAAATCCCATAAATTCCACTCTTAGGAAAACATCGAACAGAAAGATGAAATAGAAACACCAAGTATTAGTGGGAGTGTTTCAAAGGGTTAAACAGGAAACTACAGACAAAATGATAAAGAAATGGTGCTATGTTCATGCAGTAAATGATTCCTACATGAGCAGCAAAGGGTTGTGTCATACTGCTGAGTGAAAGAAACCAAGAAAGAATAAGACAGTATGAATCCACCTATAAGAAATCCAAAAATGGTCAAAATTAATCTGTGGTCTTACAAGTTAGGAAAGGGTTTACCATGGTGACTGAGAGGCAGCACGGGGCAGGGGCTGTGGAGATGTTAATAATGTTCTGTTTATTGACCTGGATTCACTGTGAAAATTCATAAAATGACCCAATGGGCACTTTTCTGTACGCATATGTTATGAACTAAATGTTTGCACCCCTGCAAAATTCACATATTGAAATGCTACATCTCCAATGTGATGATAATTGTGGCGGGACTTTGGGTCAGATGAAGTCACGAGGGCGTGAGTGGTATCAGTGTCTCTATAAGGTTTGGGGGAGCACTCACTGCTCTCTGCTCCCTGCCTGTGAGCATACCAGTCTGCAGCCAGAATTCAGCTGAGAGCACCCTGAGCTTGAACCTCACAGTGTCGTAGCTACTGTCTTCAGCCAGTCCATACATTTGAGCATCACCATCTAAGATGACAGTTAACCCCTAAACCATGCTGGGGTTAGTGGTACTGACCAAATGCACAGCTGAAAAATCTGCATATCACGTCTGACTACCCATAAACTTAATTACTAACAGCCTGCTAAAGACTGGAAGGTTCACTGATAACACAAGACAGTTGACTAACACATGTGTTGTATCTTTTTATGTCCTATACTGTTACAACAAAGTAAGCTGGAGAAAAGAAAATGCTCAGAAAGCCTAAGGAAGAGAAAATGCACCTACAATACTGAACCGTGTTTTATCAATACCAAAGTTTACATCAACTGTTTAAAAGATGGATTGCATGTCAGTAGCCATATCAATATTGTCTTATGATACAACATACTGTACATGTTATATGTATTACAAACATTAGACAGCAAATCAGATTTTCCAATAATTTATATTTCTTTAATCCATGTATTGACGGGCCATGCAGTTTAAACCCGCTCTGTTGTTCAAGGGCTCAAGGGCTGAGACACCTTTTTCCCGTAGTAGAAATTGAAATTTTTAGCATTTCAATGTTATTTTCCCCACAGAGCTGATCTATGACTTTTTGCTCTGTGAGTCTTGCTCCCCCATAGAGAGGACATTTGCAGGAAAGACCTGACCTGATTGTAAAGTTGAACACATTTCCTCAGTTGTTTAAGATTAATGATTTGAATTTTCCTCAATGGTATTCCTAATTTGCTTTACCATTGATAAAACTTGCCATTTAATTACTAACCCTTTCAATCTAGCTCCTTGCATGAAAACTCCATTTAATTTTATGAACACTCTACACACGCTAGTTTTGAAATCATTAATAGACCGCTGTCTAAGACCTGACACTCTGGAGGTGCAGAGGAACGTAGGGGAGAGACATCACAGGAAGGGGCTGAAGTGCCTGTCTTGTGTGCCCCAGGCCAAATGTTGCTCTGCCTCCCGTCTGTAGCTGTTGGGATTGCTTACTGCCCTTGGCGTTAAAGTCCTCTCAGGTGAGAAAATTAAAATAAACAAATAAATAAATGTAGACTTAAATAACTAAATAAATACTATAAAACCACCTCTACGCTAATTGTCCTTTCCCACGTCTTACAAAGACCCTGATAAGAAAGGACCCCCAAATATTTTGTGGTGAGCCCATAGTAGATAGTGAGCTTTTCCTCCTTAGAGCTCCATATAATGGTGATAAACAGAAGGTGGTCTCTCAGGGTCTGAACACAGAGAGGGCACTCGTGGATTGTGTCCTGGGTGTGAAGCATTTTCCATGACCCCATGAAAAATCCATCAAGGCCCCTCACACAATCTTCTTCCACAACCATCTCTCTGCATGAAATAAACTGAAGTTCATGAGTAGATGCCTGGAATACATCTTTATATGTGGTAGTGGGAAATTACATGCAACGAGAGATTATTTTAGAATGTAAAAAGAAATATTAAAACCGAAAGCAAATGTCAAAACCAATTTCTTAAATAATTGCTTATCTGGGGTACAAGGAACCTGCCTCAAAAATATGCACTTATCTCGAAATATGCAGTAACCCCAACAATGATTGTGTGTGGAAAATGGAGTTGAGTAGATGAGTAATTTAAGGAGAATTTTCTTCTACCGGTTTCCACAGCATTGTCAAGATTATGCTCCTGTCATCTGGATTGGTTTAAAATAAAACTCAGTTGGTTTCTTTTTTTTTAAGAACAGATGGAAAGAGGGACACAAAGGCGAACAGTATGCAAACAACAGCAGAATTTCAAACAGTAGTGGGTAAAGAAATGGAAAATAAACATAAGTCTAGGAAATAGCTACAACTTCAGTCCTAGAAAGATATTTTCTAGCCCTTCACACAGACAGCCTCAAGATGAAGATTCTCTGTTACTCTGTCTTCAGCCAACACATCAGACTGTGGGTCTGTTAGGGACTAGCAGAAGGGGGCCTGGGGCCCCGCCAGTGGGAACCAGGAGACCGGAGTTCAACTTTCAGGAGCTTTTTATACAGTTAAATCAATAAAAGAAGCTGGGAGTAATAAAAAAGCATTTTCAAGCAAATAGAGAGAAATAACCCTACAAGAACTGGTGTGACACATACATTTTTTTTCATTACTAAGATGAAGAATATTTTAAAAGAATGAAAGAAAGCCAATGTTAAAGAGAGTAAAATGCTGACATAATTCAATAGAGTAAATGATCAAGTACCAAAGAAAATTCTCACTGTTGCGATATCAGGATCAGTCTGTACAGGCAATAGCACACTGTGTACTGCATCCATTGGGTTGTTTGGGGTCGCTGATCTGGGTTCTGGAGAAGGCTTCTGAGGCCTCGTTCACCCAAATGTCCCGCTACTGAGGTGAGGGCCTCAGTGTGGCACAGTACGACAGAAATGGGAAGTAAAATGGGAATCTCAAGCCTCTGCCAGTGAATCTATAGCAAACAACCAGCGGCTCTCCTTTCTGACGAGGACAGGCAGCAGAGAAGAGCACGACCGTGAAGAGTAGCTGCAGGTGCTGAGGCAGGATTTGACTGGGTGTCCCTGAGGGCTCTAGAAGCAATTCAAAATTGCTCCCACTCTCCTCCCCACACACACCACAGACACATACACACACACCCCGCCCCATACATAATGCACACAGACACTCCACACACACATATGTATGCATACCACACACATCACAGCACACCCAAAACACAGGCAAACATATATACACAGCAGGGGCCACACACATGCATCACACATGCCACACATGCATATGTGGTTATGTACACACCAAACACACACAAACACACGTGTGGGGGTTGTATACGCACACACGTGCTCATACACACTTTAATTCCTCTACCAACTCCAAGTATTCTTACTGCCTCTAATTTCTAGTCTCTCTAGAGGCCACCTCTTGTCTGTCCCACCCTGAGTGGACTTCCAGCCTAGAGTCAGCCCTCACAGGCGCCAGCTGGCCCTGCCGATGTCATGCAGATTTGAGGTGAACTGAGTCCTGCTTTCAGTACACAGAACTCTGCCTGGAGAAAACTGGGGTGGGAGGCTGAGACTAAGCCCAATGGGCGTGCGACAGCTCAGACCCCTGTGGACCTCACCACCACCCACTCCCTAAGACCCTTGCAAATCCAGGCCACTCCCTTCATCCCCTTACCTGAGGGGTCCAGACACCCTGTCCTGAGGGAAAAGAAAGCCCACAAGGTCCCATCTGGCTATATTAATAAGATAGCATTTAAATTAATAATGAAAGCGAGATAATCAGACATAGTCATTAAGTCCAGGCCAGTTATTAAAGATAAATAGGAAGTATTCATGAATGGTGTAGAATTATTCATATGTTCTATGTTCACGTAGTTGATATATTTTAAAAGTTGTTTTTTTAGGAAGATGGTGGTATAGGAAAGATCATCCACTGCAGTCGCTGTTAATACCAAATATCTTTGACTATGTGATAACTGGAACTTGCTGAGTTCAGGTCAGGGGTGGGGTACAGGGCAACAGCAAGGTCACATTCCCCGGCAGCCTCAAGTTTCAAGCCCAAGAAGCCATATTTACACTGTCAAAGTCAGCCACGCCCATACCAGCCCAGATGCTACTCCATGGCATAAAGTCACAGGTCAAGTGGGTCTGATCAGTTGGTAGAGAATAGGCTGAAATTGCCACAGTCAGTCCCTACAGAAAGGGTCTACCATGAGCCACCGGAGGGCTCGAGGTCAGGGGAGGGCACATCAAGAATCGTGTTCTCCATCTCATGGATGTCTTCATGGAGAAGAAGACATTGGGCCCTGGTGGCAGAGCCAGACAGAGGCAGTTCTGAGCCAGGCTGAGAATGAATTTAGTTCTCACTCATTCCTTGGGCCAGAGCAGGCACCAGGCAGTAGAATGGCACGCGCCGCTCCTTGATGGGAGTCTGAGCCAGAGTCAAGGGCCTCCACTCTTCATGGACACAAGGCTGGGCGACCCACCAGGGGGATGGATAGAAAACTCCATCTGACAGAGTGACAGGTTGGCAGCCTACCAGTCAGCACTGACAATGGCATCTGGGGTCAGTTCACCATACACAGGACCCGAGAAATAAGACTTTTTCAGACCTTACCCAAAAGTGGAGAAAAATGCCAGGTCAATTCTCATTGCTTCAGGGCATGGATTCAAATGAAACTGTAAAAGCTAAAGGGTATAGGCAGATCCACTGACTACAAAGGCAACCCTCTGCTGACTTGCACTCTGCATCAAGAATATTACTGGGGGGGGCCCTCCCTGGTGGCGCAGCAGGTTGAGCGCCACATTGAAGGATACACGGCACAGCAGCACGAGTTCGATTCCCAGCCAGGGAGGGGACCCACATGTCTTAGCAGATCTCTCTTGCCTTGCCTGCTGCTCCCCTCCCTGGTGTATTTCAGTCGCTCTGCCTGTTCTGCTCCCCACTCTGTCTCTGGTGAGTCCCCTCACCTCCCACGACTCTGGTCTGTGCCCCAGCTCTTGAATGCATAAATTTTTTTTAAAAGAATATTATTGGGCCATTTTTACAGATCAAAATAATAATATTCTATATCGACATGCCATAGAAAGCAGAGGTCAAGGGCTGCATGTTGCCGGTGCCCCAGAAACAAAGGCTGCAGAAATCAAACAAGAAAACCTGACCGTGGTTTATACAGTTTTTGTCAGGGGCCATGCCCACCTTTTTAACAACTAGCAATTCCGCTTCCAAGTTAAGAACAGAGACTCCCTTGTGATGGTTTACCTTTTAGGCCCACACTCCTCCCAGGTCCCACCACCTGCTTACTTCACTACTTTTCATTCACTCACTCCCTCCCACATTCATTCCAGCAACCTGAAAGTTTTGAGTATGCTGGATCCTAGTCTATGTCCCCTCAAATCTGCACTCTCTCCACTAGCCTAAGGAGAGTCCCATCATGGATCTAATAGTCCAGCCCCTCCTTCCATTCAGGGAGGGCTCAGGGAAGGCAGTAACTTCCTCAGCTCCTGTCCTGAGTATCACTCGCTTCCTGCAGCATTTCCCTTACTATAATAGCTTCAAAGCTGCATAACCACTGACACTTTCTAAAGGCCCTAGATTTGAGTTCATGTTATTTGCTTCTTTACCTCTCCCCCAATGAGAACCAAAAAAAAAAAAAGTATTTTTTTAGACTAAGCTAACAGCTGCTTTGAGGACATGTGGCCCAGTCCAGGAGCAGGACACACACAGGAGAGTCAGGATGGGCGCCCAGACTGCCCAGTAGACCTACGGCAAACCCTGAAAAGGAGTAAGACAGGCATGAAAAAGAAAACAAGAAGATGAAGGAGGTGAAGTGGAGAGAACAATAAAGGATAGAATGGAAACGATTTTTTTAAAAAAGGTGGAAATGAAGGAACAGACCAGAAAGCAGAGTGGAGTGTTGAGATCAGGTGCTGATGGGGTGGGGGGGGGAGAGTCCCTGGTCCACCTCTGAATCCGAGGCACAAGCCCCAGTTGTTTTCAAAAAAAGAAATGTCTTTATCTTTTATTCTGTAGACATAAGTGTTCTCTGAGGTTCTGATTTCCCCCCTTGTCTGCCATCCGCTAAGCAGGAGCTTCCTCATTTACTCAGTACCAAGACACTAATGCAAAATGAAGAGAATATTAGCAGAGGGATACGAAGGGGACGGGGGAGGCTTCCTGCTCTTCCTTCCAGGCACAGGGTCTCAGTGTTCTGTTCACTTTCTTCTAGAGATGGTCCCAACCAAACAGATGATTCAAGGTTTGCTGGACTGAATAGACTGTCCTCGGATTAAGCGGTACACAGGCAATTTCTTCCTAGCCAGACTTTCCAGCTCGTCGGCTAGAATCATTTTCCAGAACTTAAACTTTTTTTTCTCTCCACAAATACAGCTGTCTAGAAGGTTCTATTTTCCACGCCAACAGAGTAAGAGAGGAGGGCTGAGAGTAAAAGCACCACCGAAACATACAGGCCACGGGCTGTGCATCAGAGCCTCTTCTTTTCTCAGATTTGAAAATGTGCTCCCCCTGGCCTGCACACCCAGGAGGGTTTACCAGCAGCCTGACTAATTAAAAGCTTCTATATATCTGCCAGGGATTCTCCCGTGCTGTGAGCAGGAGCTCTCTGCTTCTCCAGGGGACCATGCAATTCCCTCTATTATTATTTTTAAACACAGTTCCAAACTGCTTTTACCACCTCCAGCCTCTAGCCACGGGGAGGAGCCTCACACGAGCCAGCCCTGATTCTTCTGTCACTGCCTATTCTTATCTAAAGCAAAATCAATGTATCTGTTGAATATTAAACAATTACTTCCTTTAACTCTGTCTCATTTCCAATCATATAGCATGGTGATGCGATAACTAACCATCATTGTGAATCAGTAATGAAAGATAAAAAAGCAGATTTAAATAAAATATCCCTTATGATGGTGCTGAGTGCTAGAACTGTTAAGACGGCCATCTAGAGCATGACAGGAAGGTGGGTTTAAGGGGACACCCTCCCCAGTCACGTAACAGAGCCAAAGATCCAAAAGCAGACCTTAAAGACGAGTGCTGTCATCAAGGAGCACGATTGTGTTGGCTTATCTGTTATTTTTATTCTGAATGTTACAGGAATAGTGACTGATTGACCCAAGTTGATAAGTGAAGTTTTAGGCCACACTGCTTGTGCACTTGATCCCAGGAAGTGGTGCCCTCCTATGGCCCATAGAATGTGCAGACGGTAAGCTTTGCTACAGCGCCCTCTTGTGTCCAAAGGATCGCAAAGACTCTCTTCCCTGATCCCCTCCAAGTCTAAGAAACCCTGTTATTATTTTAATTACAGATTAATTGCATCCTTTCATCAAGGTTGAAAAAGAATCCCTACAAAGCATGACGGCTAGAGTAGAAGACATGCTTTTTGCTTTTCCCTTCTTATTGTGACATCATCTCTTTTCAAGGCTCTTTCAACTTAGTTGTAGTCGGGAATTGGCTCTGAAGTCAACCTGGGTTGAAGTCACCATTCTCTGGTTCATAGGTGTCCTTAGACTAGTTACTAACTTCTCTGTGCCCAGGACCTGTCTCCCAAGGCAGTGGTAACAACAGATGCAAAGGACACTGGAAGTGCCTGGAAACTTGAAACAAGTTAGCTGTTGGTCATTATTATTGTCATATTTTTTAACAAATGAGATAATTATTATATTTGTGCTTGAAGTGACTTTGGAGATAATTAATTCCTAACTCCTCATTTGACAGGTGAGAAATCTCCATTCCGTAGGAACAAAGCAACCAGCCCACCGTCATTTAGCCATTTGACATTGAAGCTGAAATGAGGGTTCAATTCTCCTGCTCTGCAGGGTCCAGACCATCAGTCCCCCTGCAGAACAGCACTCTCAGGAAGAGTTCCTTTTCCCCTAAATGTAAAAGGTGTGAACTGTTGGAGCATGGGTTTGGGGAGCTTGTAGGGTGCTGCAGGAATGGTTCTGAGTCTTACTCACAAACCAGTCAGAGTTCTGTGCACAAGAGGAATGGGAGATCCCAGTCCACTTTCTACTAAGATAGAGCCAAGATGAAGAGAGCTGTAATCCAAGACAGAGCACAGAACAATGGAAACTACCACCTACCTAGAAGGACTGGCCTCACGCACTTCTAGGACATCTAAAATGACCACACACACAAAAAAAAATTAAAATGAACTCTAATAAAACTGTCCCTAGAGTAGAAGATTCTTGACCCTTCACACCTTCAAGGTAATAGCCAATACATGGCCAAGAAGACACTTGTAGATTCCAGAGAAACTTGTACAAATGTGAAACAAAGAAGCACAGTGGTTATGGAATTGATAGCTCTCATATAAAGGTTCTGTTCATTTTGCCTTTAAAGAAAATACTGTACCACAAAAGGACAGCTGCTGTATGTTCCATTTACATGCAGTACTCAGAATAAACAAATTCACAGAAGCAGAAAGTAGAACAGAGGTTCCCAGAGGAATGACGGGATGGGGAATTATTATTTGAAAAGTATGCCAATATTACCAAGAAATATTTGCCAATCTGCAGACTAGTTACTTCTTAGAGTTTTAAATCTCAACCCGATGATTATTTCATTGAACTAAAGATTACTTTGTCTTAGATTAAGACACACAGTGCAATAAAGGCTTAAGAAGGCATGCCACCTCACCTCTTGGGTGATCCTCTAGGATTTCTTAACTTCCTTCTGATTTCCTGAGCACCTAAAGCTGACGTACAGTCTAACAAGTGTAAACACGATAACAGTCAATGTACTTGGTGGTCTTTGGCAAATGGGGAGCGTAGCACTAGAAAACTCTCTTCCAAAAGACACGCTTGACTTCAAATAGGAACTATCAGCATATGGCAATTACTCCATTCACCAAGTAGGCATGTCTGCATCACAAGTGCTCCAGGACAGAGGTCAAAGACACAGTTCTCATCACAGCTCCCCCACTCACTAGATGTAGAATGTTCATGAAGAACTTGACTTCATGGGGCTCAACTTGTTCCTCTCCAAAACAGACTTCCTAGGTCTCTGACAGCTTTCAGTCATCATACTGTGACCTGAGTTCCAAACTGTCCTAGAACAGACCACAGCCTGATTGTCACATACTACTCACAGTGATGTAACTGAAAAGCTTCCCCAAAAGATCAATTATGATTAGACTATATTAGACACCAAATAAAAAAACAATTATCTCTTTTTGAAATAATCTGAAAATACAGAGTGAAAGACTTCACATATTAAAAACAAAAAGAAAGTAGGAACAATGGACACTTTGGGGTTTAAGCTATTCTTAACAGTCACCCATTCTCTTTCAACACCCACACACAGTGCAGTGCCATAAACTGCATTTCTGCCCCTCTGGTTTTCCAATGACAACACCAGTACGTGGACAATAGACAAGCTCTGATAACTTATATAAATGAAAGACCAAAATCTATCTTCACATCCAGATTGCGCTATGAGGGTAAGGTGGGGCAGAAAGAAGAACACTTCTAAACTTTCTACCTGTTTTCATCTGAAAATTTCCCCCGAGGAATGGGATAGGTGGAAAACAATCAGTATCATTTTATAAGTATGGTGAGTTACATGTGTTTCATATGGTTAATCTTGTAAGGCAAAAAAATATTTAAGCTCAGATGTTCATAAATTGTTAGCTGGCTATCTCTGCAAAGAGATGTATGAAAACATGTCTGTTGCACCCTTTTCTATGAACAGGCACTAAAACAGAAATCCCCTATGCACGAGCTGGAGCATTCTCTCTTCAGGGGGTACAGTGATTTCTCCAAGAAAAGGAAGAATTGAATCCCCTCTTTGATTCTGAATTTCCTCTCATGGACTTCCTTCAGAGCTGGAGCTTTCTTTCCCTCCCATCGAGCCTCAGGGGACTGGGAATAGACTAGCCCTTGGCAGCAGCATCTTTATTATTCTTACAGAAAGTAGAGTCAAGGGACTCGTTACCCTATTTTCTCAAAAAGTTCAGGACAAAGAAACAAATGACAGAGTCTAAGAATTCTGGTATTGGAAAGATACTGTGATCTGTCTCTTGAAAGTTTTATGAGTTTAATCTCCACAAAGGGGCTGAAAGTACCATATTGTCTTATGAAAAGTAATGGTTCAAATTTATCTGAATTTGACATGAACTAGACTTTCATGAAAATAATGTTTTATAAACCATGTCAATCATAACTAAATTCTTATTAGTTCGACATTTTTGTGGCAGTGAAACTGCAGGCCCCGAGGGGCATCATTATGCCCTCTGTACATGCTGCTGCTTGGTGCTGCTCTGTAAGCTGATGAAGTCATGCTTGTCATTTATTATCCCTTATCAAAAAGAGGTGACCAACTTTATCATATAAAAAATATAGAAGTCTTCTGGAGTCTTCCAATACTGGCTCAAATGTTAGCTCTGTCCCTTGTCTATATGAATGTGGGCAGATGTCACCCACACAAGTCTCGGTGTTAGCAAACTGAAAACACTAGGTCTACCTTCAAGGTGAGAGACGAAGTAAATAACATTTACAAAGCACTTTCAGTCATGACCGGCACACGGGAAGTGCCCAGGCAACAGCAGCTGCTGCCACCACCACCAATATCACCCTCCCCTCATCATCATTCCACACTGCAAGTCGTTTTGAGATGTTCTCATTCGTGATATAAAACTGTTGTCAAAATGTTTCTCCAAATGCAACAAAGATGTCTGAATGTTTCCTGGATCACTCGAAAAGGCTCCAAGACATTTATTAAACCCTCTGTAAGAAAAGAGGAAAGAGGAAGTCCTCTTGTTCTTCTCCTAAAGCATTAACTAAGGGTTGCCTATCTACCCCCCTTTACACTAATAAAATAATAAAAAACCAACCATAACAAAATGCTTTATCTGGAGATAAAAATGACCCCTAAATATCAAAATGGAAACAAATCACCAAGTTCTTTTTTCAATAAGCAGGTTATTATTCTTCAAGGATACTCTCAAGTAACTAAATAATAAGTCAAAACAATGGGAAACTGGTCATTTACTGAGTGTCCCTTTTTAGAGCTCAAATATGTCACTGCCAAGGGACCTCACGATGGACACATGCGATGAATGGCAAGAGCACCAAGACTCTCACCCCACGTGGCCTGTGACGCTGGCAGAGCTACTTTCTCCTTCAGGAATCTGAGTCTGTTGATCACACATACCGCTGCCTCTACGGATATTTTGTAAAGCAGAAACTAAATCATGGTTATAAAACTTCTTGTAATCTGCAAAGTAATGTAACTGCTGTGACTTATGTGTATTTGGGGATCCAGCTCATGACCTGGCAAAACTTGATAAATTTCCAAGAAATTTTCAAGCTACTTATATAAATTTGATAGCTAGAAATCAGCCACGATGATCAGACATTGCAAATCAGTTTATCAGCGCACCACTGGGTTTAGTCAATATTGTCGTTTCCTAAGTCTATAGATGAATGAACAACAGTTCAGGGGAAAAGGAATCTATTGTGAGGCGATGGATCTCCATCAGATTCTGAAAACATCATTGTATTCTGAGAGAATGGACACAGTGTATCACATAATTAAATATGTTCAAGCCTAAAATGATAGAACAAAACCCACTTAATTAACAATCAAGTCATATGAGCACACAGTGGGGCATGAAAATGGAAAAACGATGGCTGGAACCGCAACCTTTGGTGTATCCTGCGTTCTGCACTGATTCTGAGTTACATCATCAGACTGCACAATCATTAAAGATCAACTAAGATATAAAGACAAGAGCTAGGTAAATGTTACAGAAGGTACAAAGGGTCTTTTATAGTGAAACCAAAAAAAAGTAATACAAAGAAGCAAATGATTAGAGTGTGAGGGAAAATTCAGTAGGTGTATTCTTTCTGAGAGAGGAGCTTCTGAAGCGACAAAAACAAAAAAAGTTTTAAACTTGTCAAAAACAATGATAGGAAAGATTCTTAAAGTACCCCAAAATGTAAGAAGCCTGCCCCTCAAGGAAAATTTCTTCTGGCATCCTTGAGTCTTTGTTAAATAATCAGTCTCCACACTCAAAACTTCCCATCCAGATAGGGACTTCACCCGAGACCCCCAAGTTAAACACCTATTGTTAATCACTCGGTTTAGGACACAGAAATGGAGAATTTTTTTAAGAAACAGAAAATAGATGGTCCCTACTGATAAAATGGCCTTAAAAATATTGACAACATCCAGAACCTTTTTCAGCTGCTTGCTCCAAGGTGATGTCTGGATTTCTACCAGACAAACCCAGGTTAAATCCTAAACTTCCTTCATCACCAAGCATTTTATAGGTTATGACAGCAAGCAGTCCCCTTGCCATATGATCCCTCAAATGCTTTATCTGAACTGAAATACCAGAAATGGGCAGGGAGGTGGGGAGGTTGGCTGACAAGGAGCTGAGCTGGAGTCCACTTTAGACCCTAAACCTCTGATTAAGTCTAACTAGGAGGACCCACATTCCTGACTCCCCAGTGCTCAAAGGTTTCCATCTTCTTAGGGTTCTTCTTATTTTCTTAAGAAGAAAAAGACTGACTCAAAATGCAAAAGAAAAGAGAAATAAGTTACAAAGAAATCTGCTTTCAAGATGACGCAAAAGAGATCTTGAGGCAGCAGTGAAAAGCTCTGATGAAAACAAATCAACAAACAAAACAATAAAACTCTTAGGTTGCATGAACAAAATGGTGGCTACCATAGTGCAAAGGGGGTGGTAAATTAGATAAAGAGGTCAATTTTAGGGTGGTGGGTGGGAAGTAAACTTTTGGTGGGGACCATAATACAGTATAATATACAGCTGTTGAATTATAATACTGTACACTTGAAACCATTAGTATGAAACCATTGTTACTTCAACAGAAACAAAAATTTTAATTCTGAAGCAATATAAAATAAAGATGAATAGAAAAGAAATAGAGCAGGGTAGACAGATAACTGATGAAGCAATAACTAAAAACATGTCAGATAGAAATAGAGCATGTTGCAAAAATCTTGGAGAAAAAAAAACGGTACAAGGAACAGAAGATTGAAACAGAATTCTCAAAAGAATGCTTGTTTCCAAAATGTCTCAAATAAAAAATACACCTTCCAAAGATAAGACAGTGAGTGCAGATGCCATTCCCCAGGGCCACCCAATGGGTAGTGAGCACACAGAAGAACGTATTTTAAAATAAGAGGTACCTTCTGGATTTGGAAAACTTCCTGAAAGTTGCTGAGAGATCAATACCATCTGTCAAGGTCACCCCACAGCTCATCAGTGTCGCTCCTTGGAGACTCCTTCTCTGACATTTCTACTCTCCCCAGACACCAGAACAAGAACGTCTTAAGGAGTTGAGCAGCAGATATTAAAAAAACACCAAGGAGGCCAGAAGCAAGAGAGTAAGTAACTCCTACAATATTCCCCCAAGAAATTGAGCACAGGGAGGAAAGGTGGGCTTTGCAACATCTTCTTGAAAGTAAATGGAAGAAGGAAAACTACAGACATCAGCTTCAAGTTATAACCTTCTACTGAACAACAACAAAAAAGTAGTCTACGACAGTGAATGAGTGGAATAGTAAGCAGGAAGACTGGAAAAGAACAGCAAGGAGGCAAACAGGCAGGGTGCAAACAAACGAGAAAGAAGCCGTCCCCCGCCCCCCACCATAAGCAGGGGTAAAGCTTAGAACAGCACTCCACCCTCTTAATGAGATTTTCCATTCAAAAGAATGCAAGGAAAATTAACTGGTTTTATCCATATGAAACTTAGCAATCAGCTATAAATTAATTCTAAACTGACTAAATATTGGAGACCCAAAAAGCTCTGGAAAAAATGCTGAATCGGGACCTCTCAGCCCCAGGGCATGGGAGGTGGTTCTGATGTTGGTCCAAAAGAGACCATAGGGCTGACCTCCTGCCTCAGATGACAGAACAGCAAAGTCAAGCTCTTTTTTATGGGGCAACTGAATTATTGAGTTAATAAAAATCCAACTTCTTTTATTTTTTTGTTTTCGGTTTGTCAACCAAATTTACACAGGTGTCTGGGTTGTTTTGCTGAACTGAAGGCTCAATGTAAAATTTACCTTCTACTTTTACCCCCCTCTTCCCTGGTAAGCACAGTTCTATTGTCAGAATCCAAAGGTTTGATTTTATGTGTGTTTTGTTTGTTGATTTGTGAGCATGATGAGATGTATATAGTTGCTGAAGTAAAAAACTGTACACTTGAAACTAATGTTGTAAATTAATATTGCCTTAATATTTGTTAACTGTTACCTCGAGGAGAGGGAAGAGAGAAAGAGCGAGGCAGGAAGGAGAAGGGGTTGGAGAGAGGGAGACAGAAGAATGGAATTGAGATCAACTGTGTTTCATTAAATAAACTGATTTCAAGCATATAAAATCAACACACAAAAATCAGTAGCCTTCCTATATGCAAACAATCAATATGAAGAAGAAATTAAGAAAACCATCCCTTTTATCATTGAAACCAAAAAAATCAAATACTTGGGAATAAACCTAACAAAAGAGGTGAAGGATCTACACAAAGAAAACCATAAGACACTGTTAAAAGAAATAAATGAAGACACAAAGAAATGGAAAAACATCCCTTGCTCATGGAATGGAAGAATTAACACTATCAAAATGGCCATCCTACAGAAAGAAAGTTAGAGATTCAATGCTATTCTGATAAAATTTTCAAAGACATTCTTCAAAGAAATAAAACAAAAATTGATGAAATTCATAAACATTTTTTTATTTATACATACAAAAGCAGGAGTACAGACCAGATAGCAGGAGATCAGAGAATTCACCAGAGACAGAGCGGGGAGCAGAACAGGCAGATGAAATTCATGGAACCACCAAAAAAAAAAAAAAAAAACTCAAATGGCCAATGCTCTCCTGACTAAAAAGAAGGAGAATGGAGGTATCACACACCATTACAAAGCCATAATAATGAAAACAGTATGGTACTTGAACAAAAACAGACACACAGACCAATGAAATCAAATAGAAAAACCCAGATATAAACCCACATATTTATGGGAAACTAATCTTTGACAAAGGAGCAAAGAATATGCAACGGAACAAGAACATTTTATTCAGTAAATGGTGCTGGGAAAACTGGCCTGCTACCTGTAAAAGAATGAAGCTAGACTACTACCTCACACCATGCACAAAAACCAACTCAAAATGGATCAAAGACCTGAATGAAAGACCTCAAAACATAAAATATATAAGAAAATAGAGGAAAATCAATGTGCAACATACATCTCAGTAACATCGTTAATGACACATCCTCCAAAGCAAAGAAAGTAAAGGAAAAAATCAACAACTGCAATTACTTCAAACTAAAAAGTTTCTGTATAGGTCCTCCCTGGTGGCACAACGGGTTGAGAGCTGTTCTGTGAGGCATCCGCAGCACTGGTGGTATACCAGTGTGAATGGCACAGATTAAAAAAGCAGGCAACAACAAATGTTGGTGAGGATGTGGATAAAAAGAAACTGTCTTACACTGCTGGTGGGAATGCAAACTGGCACTATGAAAGTTGTGTGGAGGGTCCTCAAACTACTAAAAATGGAACTTCCATATGATTCAACAATTCCACTCCTAGGAATCTACCCAAAAGACACAAAAACATTAATTCAAAAAGATATCTGAACCCCTATGTTTACTGCAGCACTATTCACAATCGGTTAGATATAGAAACAACCCAAATGCCCAAAATAGATAACTGGATCAAGATGATGTAGTGTACACACACACACACACACAATTGAATATTATGTAGCAATCAAAAAAGATAAACTCATGCCATTCGCAGCAATATGGATCAAGCTTGAACAGATCATGCTCAGTGAACAAAAAACCTGAGAAAAAAGAAAATTATAAAATAGCTTTACCTATAGGAGCAATATAGGGAAACCAACTAAGGGATCAGGAAAAAATATATAATAACAATAATAAAAACAAAACTACCAGGCAACCATAAATAAGAGACATTCTGCAAGGAACGGGGAGGAGGAGGAGTCAAAACAGAAGAGAGAAGAGCACAAGGAACTATAGTGATGATTAACAGGTGAACTGGTGGTGGGAATTTTATGGGGAATACACAATGATGTAAAAGATATAAATAAAAAATAAATTCTAAAATATAAATTGATGTTATCAAAAATATAAAATAATCATGTGGGCCTGAAAGGACTCTCCCTCTGAGATTTGACACACAGCTGAGCAAGATGCTCTGTCCTCATCCTCCTTAGGAGGAATTCTGCCTCATGGTGGGGGAAGGATGAGGAAGTGGCACTTAGGCATCTCTTTCTGTGCATTTTAGAGAGTGCTTGGAAAATACAACCACAGAAACCAAGCAAGCAGGCTTTTTGACTGTGTGATGCCACCTGCCCCATAGTCCATATTCAGCATTCTTTCTCAGGATGGTATGTCTAGTTCCAACAAGAACTCTCTGCAGCATTCAAGCTGAGCCCATTCCAGGAGAGAGTAAACCAACTTCCTCTAACTTCATGATTCTAGCTAGCAATTCTAGGTTAAGGTTTGACTGTAAATTCACAGCATCTCAAACAATAAAACACTGTCAAGGTCCTTGCAGAATATCTGGTATAAACGCTTTCGCTCACCAAGAGTAAACCAAAGCCCTGAATGTTTAAGTCATGTGGTCCATGCCACTCAGCTGACAGGCAACCTGGGGCAAAACCCACAGGTCCTGAGCCCCAGGTGAGTGGCCTCTCCTCACATTGGGAGAATTGGCACTCGGTGGTCTTCTTTCCGGGAAGTAAATTCAATGAAAGTAATCTGGGTCAATACATACAAAATTTTAAAATAAATTAAATAGACAGGAGTTTTCAGTGACTTTAATAATTATAAAATTTTAAGAATATCATATTCATTTCTTGAAATGAAAGGTTTGTGTTTGAAAGGCTGAAACTGACACAGGAGTCTCTAGATTATGAATAAAGCTTTGTGAAGACAACGAAGCAAAATACCCCCTTCGGTTCCCAATGAGCAGAGCTGGGAACTTTCACCACAAATTGCTCACCCAGGGTTGGACAAGCTCCTATGGGTCAGGGCTACAGAACCTTGTGGCCTCTTTGGGCAGATATCCAACCAGAAGGTCATGCTTCTGAACACAGGAGACGTGACCTGAGCAGGAACTGGGAGAAGAGCAATGTGTGGGAACTAGCTGGGTTTTTAGCAACTAAGATTGCATACCAGTAAATTCATTACTACAATAATTGAGATAGATTTCCACCAAGTTGTTTGAACTTTGATTTTGAGAGAGTTTTTGTACTACCAATCCCTTTTGAATAAGCAACCCCTAAGAAGCAGAGGGAATGCAGAGTAGAGAAAAGGGATGTTTAACTGACCCTTGTTCGCTAACTTAACACCATCTAACTCCCTCTTCATTGCACTGAGTTCCTGCTTTTTCCCCTCCCACAGGTCACAGGATTCTTTCAGTTTCAATACACTGTGACACACAACTATGCAGTGCAGCTAAAAGTTCATCAAGGTCACCATCCAAATTGGTCAACCCACCTCCCACCCAATAATTCTAGCAGTTAATGAACTGTTTAGGCTTACACAGCTGGACAAACATCTGTATGAATTTATATTTCCCAAGCCTTTGACATACACGCGAAGCTGCAAACAAAGTTGTAAGTACAAAAGCCAGATAATTACAGGAGAGTTACAGTCTGAGCTTCAAAACACATACATTGTAAAGGTAATTTTAAGAGTGGCTGTTTGATTTCAAAGTAATGACCTCACAATAAGAACCTTTTTTAGGCTATATATGGGAACATGTCCAGTAAAGAGAGTTGTTTTTTGTGTTTTTATTCCAAATGCTGAGTCAAGATCCAAGTTGGAGACTCACTTTTGTAGACTGTAAAACAGATGTATTGAGGAAAGAAAGGGAGCCCCTCCCTTGAGATAAAATCGCCCATAATAAAATCATGGTTAGCATAATAAATCACACTTAAGAAATGGTTTAAGGATACGAGTAACATCTTGATTTTTATCCTGCCTTCCAATATTTGTAGCTTAATTTTTACACTGTGAACACAAGACAAGAAGAGAGTTGCCTTTTTGAAAAGAGATCAAAAGAAGTAAAATTTCAAGCTTTGAAGGTAATAATGTCTTAGTGAAAATGAAGGCTAATTGCTTTTGTCGAAGGGAGAAAATTTTATCACTAATGCAACGTGATTTAAGCTCATTTATAGAAAGGCATTATTTGCAAGCATATTCTTTTGTGATTCTTTAAAGCATAGTAGAAAATTAATGGCAAAACCAAGAATAACGTGAATGTTTTCAGAAGTGTCATTCAGAAATTTAAAGAATTTTTAAGGAAAATGCATTGACATTAAAAACCACAATTATCTCCAACATTTTAAAAACCAGCTCAAGAAATTTTTTTCCTTAACTAAAAAATTCCCTTAGAGTCTTATATCACATACCACCAAGAATATGGTGACATACTACACATCACATAGGATTATAGAGACAGCTTTGAAGTTTCGGACACAAAGTACATAAATTTAGGGTACTAGTGCAAAGATTTGCAAAAGGATGAGAGGCTGGAAGCAGGCAGATACATAAAAATTCATATATCTAGCCAGTTATTACACTGGCAGTTTTATATATATATAATAAAACTGTATATTAAATGAGAAAAGTAGTCCTATATGTAATTTACATAGTAAGTATATAGCACATGTGTGAAGTACATAAACAATATGGATATTATTAGGTAATAGCTAGTACTGCCAGGAGCTATACACATATTTTACAACTTAACAGACATTTTCCTAAATGTTTATACGCTTTATATTATCACACTGATTATACTTTACATTATCATCTATATCATACATCACATATATACATATAACATACTACACTTCAGTTAACACTCACAGTGACTTTAACAGTGACTATACATCCTCCTTCTCTAGATGAAGAATCAGAGAGAAAGAAGTTAAATTATTTACATATGATCAAACAACCTGTGAGTGAGAGGCTAGCCAAGATTAAAATAACTTGGACCCACCAAGCAACAAAACTCATGCAGAAGCTGCCCTTGCTTTGTTCACTTGTTCGTTTGTAGGCTGGCTGTCAGCCCCAGGGTCAATGTCTTCCATGTGGCATCTTGGGCTTTGGACCAATACACTACTGAGGGTGGGGTTTGGTTCCTTCCTCCTTGCTACACTCATCTCCACCCTTTGCAATAGACAGCAGATTGTTATCATCAAGGAAGCTGGTGAAGAGTTCTTACGGGAGGATTCTCTGTCTCATCAGGGCCACCAGGCTCCCCAAATTTCACGTTCAACCATAAATTCATGGATGCGGGCACAGAGACCCAGATCTGGCACGAGGCCAGGACAGGGCATCTGGTGCTCTGACCCCACATCAAGCTCAAGTCCAGCTGTAGCACAGGTCCAGCTCGCTACTCACCCACCTTCAAAACGAGAAACTGTGCCTGCTCCATATACCCTCTCCATTAAGAAGTATTTCAATACTAGTGTTTGATTATTTTGTCTCTGACAAATATTTTTCTCTCCAGTCCTTTTTCCAAGGGCAGCACCATTTTGTTAAAGAACTCTAAATACCTCCAGAAAGAATGCTAAAGGCAAATATCAGCAAAGATGTTAGCACAGTTTTCACGCATCCCCAAACAGCTTTACTCTAAAAGCAGAAAAGAGTGGAATTAATTTGGTTCTGTTTAAAAATCCAATCCAGAGGGCATTCTTCACTGAACTACAGTCTAATCTTTTAGAGTTGCTATAAGGTCAAATATTGGGCTCAAATCCAAAACTATCTGGCATAATCCCTTGTCATTTAGATGGGATTTGCACAGTAGAAAAACTTAAACTTAGTTACAATTCTATTTCCCCTTCACATTTGGGGGAGGTGGGAAGGCTCCTACTCATTATTATTGCTAGTCTGACAAATGCATTCTCTATAATCTTCACTCCTGACTTCACCCCATATAGGAGATGGAATTGGTGGTTGTCTTCATGCTGATGGGCTACATGCAGGATGCTGATGCCAGATAAGCAGAGGAAATACAAACTGAAAATCATATATAGCTGGTTAAACTCTGAAGCCTGAGTAGTTAGAAGTAACCACTCTTGCCAACTTACCCGGCTTAAGACAAGGAGCACATAGTTCCCCAAATGTCAGTACCGGCATGCTTTACAAAGTATTAGAAAAATCAATAATGATACTCTCCCTTTTTTGGTTGAAGTTAATGCACACAAGGGAGATGCAAATAAAGCAGCGTATGTTTTCATGTCCTCTGAGCCCTGGCTGTTTTCATCCCTGTGCAAAGTTCTACTTCTCTTTCACTCATGCAAAGGAAAGTGAACCAATCAATAGCTTTTACAGACCTCCCCCAAATCCAAAAGATAAGATAAATAATGCTAAGAAATAAAGACTTCAAATAAAGAATAAGAGATCCATTCCAACTGTAACCTCTAAGTATTGTAAAACGAGATCTCCCTAGTACACAAATGAAAGGTAAAATAACTTGAATTTTTTTCAAAATGACAAAAAGTTCTACCAATTACTAGCTGTATGATCTTGAGCAAATCACTGAGACTTTCGAAGCCTCAGTTTTCACTGACATAGAATAAGAATAATAGCTGTACCTCCTCATCGTGCAATTGTTCAACACAACTGGAAGCTTCTAGAACAGTCACACACCTACACGGAGAAATCTCCTAATTACCCTTCCTGACAAGGGAGAACGTGCTGGGTCCCTGCCCATTCTTTATCTTGTTCTCCAACCAGTCAGTCAGCCTTTTCCCAGGTGAATGTTTTGTTCCTTCCTACTCAAATACAACATCCCAATTTTCTATTCCAAGCATCTTGTAAAATGAGACTCAGAAAACTAGGGGATTCCCACTCTTCAATTGATGTTCTGAGGTGGTGCCTGTTCCTCCCTCCCCCACACCTGCTTTCCCACCAACTTGGCCCGCCCTGGACATAGCTGTCTTTACTGACCTGCCACTGTTCTTGATCTCCCTCTTTCCAAGTCCTGTAAGTCCTTAAATGGGCATAACTGTGCCAGGGGAGACCCTACTCTTGGGTCTTCAGTTTCACTGGAGGTATAAAATAATCACATTTCCACCCACTTGCAACAAAGGAGATGGTCTCCCTCTGCCTGGCTTGGGCTTCATGAGGGACCAGATACAGTTGCTTGCACTGACCCGATGTTACACCAGATTCTGCAACATAGTTGTCTTCCCAGCTCCAGGAGAGCACACTGTTGGGGTGAGGGCAGGCATCTGTGTGTTCCCAAGTTCTCAAGGAATCGGAGTTGAGGAAAAGAAGAGAATTATCTGCTCAGAAGACATGTGAGTCTAAAAGTAGATAGCTAGACACAAGTGCATTCTCACATGCTTAAAATTGTCTTAGAAAAACAGTTCAGAAATATACTCAGACATCCTTGCAATCTGAAATAGACATGTACGGATATTTGCGGTAACAACTACTAATTATGTATTGAAATGTATGAAAGGAGCAGAAGTAGCCCCTGGGAGGTCTTACCCTCTGAGAAAGAAGAGAGAGCCCTCGGAAACTCCGAGACCTCACCAGATGTGCTCTTCTGAAACAAGCTTGCCCTTGTCATGACCATCATGCACTGCCCGTGCAGGTTTCCTTGTAGGGGCGTCTGAGATGACTAGGTGACAGTGATAACCTAAGGAAATCTAAAATTAAAACAATGAACTATGTGTGGTTCACACTCCTGCTGATGACTGACTGAAACAGAGTAAAAAGACAGTCTTAGATTTTCTGGAAAAGCTTTCAGAACAATGCAAAAGAAAAAATAAACCAACCATGCCTTGAAATAAGTTTCCCTACTCTTACCATATTTAAAAGAACTCTGATCTATTACTCATTTGCAACTTCACAAAACACAGAGAAAGCTCCTTTTTCCCCCTTTTTTGGGTGCATTTCTTAATAAACTGACAATGTACTTTGCATTCCCATCGTACCCACAGCTCCAGTATCTCTGTCGTTTATTTTTCCAACTCACCATCCACAACTATTTCCGACTATGCCCTGTCAGGGTCAAAGCAGAGGCTCTATTTCAGTGAACTGTGCCATACTGAACTGTGCCATATTTTCATCACCCCGAAGACATATGAGAGAAATTTATGATTTACTGGTATTTTAAACAACTCGAGTTCAAACTTGTTTGGGATATGCATTTCACAGACAGGGACGTCTTTCAAATGTCAACAGACTCACTTGATGGCAAGCTCTGGCCTCATTCCTGACGCCCTAAGGGCTGTCTGTCATAGGATCATAGCTTGTGCCTCCGTCTGTCCCTGACTTAGCCATTGGTGATGCCAGTGGGGACGGAATAAACACTACATCAGAGAAGCACCTGTCATTTATCCCTGATGCTGCCCTTTACTGCTATCCCCTCCTGGAGTATGCAGCAAGCGCCAATCCAGTCCCAGCTGACTCTTGCTCTCAGCAAACTGCAAGGCCCACTCTCCACATGCACCTGGTCCTCACAAGCACTCATTCATAGAAAACAGGGTAAGTGAGTGTTAATGAAGACAGAGAAACCTCAAGAATTCAGAGATTTGGTGACCTTCAAACACTGCCATGAGCACAGTGGGGCGATTTTAGGGAGAAAGCCTGCCCCACGCTTCCAAATTCGATTCAATTCAAACTTCCCCAGAGAAACGGTGGTTGAGAACTGCAGGGTACAAAATGGAAAATAAATCCCAACCCTTGTTCTTACATAGCCTCCAGGAAAAAACTATAATTTGTCTATATGTATATGAAATTAGTACCTCAAGAAAAATTCAATGGGCAATGGTACTGAAAAGATAAAGATTATATTATAGAGGTCCAAAAAAGTATCTATATTCTTTGCAAGTTCATAGTTAGCTATAATTAGCCTTTGATGTAAAATTATGCACTTGTATAGAACCTGAATGATTATTTGTTTGACAAGCACACACACATCATCATCATCATCATCCTCATTATTATTATCATCACCATCACCAGCAGCAGCAATAGTAGTAGCAAAATCTTCAGAATCCTGCAGGTTTTGAACGTGGCATCTGGGCCATATTGTTTAACCTCTCGGAGTATCAGTTTCTCTCTGTAAAAAAAAGGATACTGATTCTACCTGCAGGACTGTTGTAAGATTAGGCACCATGTGTCTCAACAGTCTGGCAGGTAGTATGTGCTCAAGCGCTAGTGTCTGCAGATCTCTAGACCAGGTCCCTCCAAAGTGGTAACTGAAGGTTAAGCAAAGTTAAGCAACCTGTTGAAAACTGTGTTATGTCATTTTTGAACAAACTCGGCACCCAGATCTTTTGACAGACAACCTGTCAACTCACAAGATTGTCTCTGACCCTGCAGGCTGACTATCTAGCACAAGTACCAGAACCCTGCTGTATGCAAGAGGTGCAAAGACAACCAGCCACAGCATCGCCCAAAGGCTGTTATACTGCAGACTCCTGGGCCCCCCTAGCACCCTTCTGAATCAGAACCAACATTTGAACAAGCCCACCCAGTGATCCAGATACCCATTAAAGTTTGAGAATCACTGCCCTAGGAGACAGTCAAAAGATTGCCAGCTCTAATCATTTAAATACTCATTTATTTATTGTTTCCCTCTGAAAACTTTTTTGGAAAGTCTGCTGCATGGAAGAGAGTTAAAGGTATGAAAACAACATATTCATACCCTTCAGAGTAAAAGCTGCTGGCTGTGGTTAACTGCTGCCCAACTTAGGATCCAATAACCAGTCATCATATACATGGGGCTGAGGAGAAATGAGGCATTCATACATGTCTGCAAGTCATACCTGTGTACAAAAACGCATCTGCTAGTTTAAATACTAATGGCCACAGAAAGGCTAATCACCTGAGTCAGGTCAGCCCCAGTGCTGTCTCTCCCCAGGACGGGACCTGTATGTGAGCAGAAGACCCGGAGTGGGTTAGACACAATCTGATTTTTAAATTCTCCTATTATAAAATGTAGCAGTGAATTAACTGCTACTGTCTGAGGCTACTTATGTGCCTCCTCCACTTCAAGTTCGTTGATTTCTTAACCCCAGTACCTCAGAATGTGACTGCATGTAGATAGAGGGTCTTTATCTATATAGTCAGCTATATAGGTAAAGAAATCATAGGGAGGACCCTAATCTAGTAAGCAGTGCCCTTATACAAAGTGACGAAAACACAAACGCACAGAGGGAAAACCGTGTGAGGACACAGGTAGAAGCAGCTAAATACAGGCCAAAGAGGCTCTCAGAAGGAAGCAACTCCGCTGACATCTTGGTCTTACAGCCTTCAGACTGGTGAGAAAATCAATTTCTGTTGTTTAAGCCCCCCAGCCTATGACACTTCGTTCTGACAACTGCAACAAATTTATATATGCTCAGCCCTCCTGCCAGGTGGCACACCAACAGCCCGCTGACTGATCACTACAGTCCAGTTTACCCAGGCTGCAGATGAGTCCTTAACGGAGAGGGAACCAATGAACAAAACAACCCACACTCCTCACTGCTTCACAATGTCACACTCTTGCCTGTCCTCCTACTTCCCTGTTATGGTCCCTCATGCTGCCTTGTGGCTCCAGTTCCTCTGCCCACCCCCTAAATGTTTTTGGAATTCTCCCTTAGGTCTTCTTTTTCTGCACTTGCTTTTCCTGTGCACTCTCATCTATCTCCACAGCTTTAATTACCATCCATATGCTGATAACAGCCAAAATCCGCAGGGTCAGTCCGGCTCTCCTTCCTCAGCTCCACAACCAGCTGTCCATTCAACCTCTCCACCTGGAATCACATGAGAACTGCAAACTCAACTGGCTAACGGGAAATGGATAATCTCTTCCAAATCTGCTGTTCATATCATCTTGAACATGACCAAGCTGCAGGCCAGACCAGGAATCTGACCTTCAGTCTCAACTCCTCACTCATTATCACCCTGCTGCTCCCATCTCTAAATATCCAAAAGCAAGTCCTACTGGCAGTAAGTGCTGAAGATCTTGCACCCTACTCACTGCTGTCAGTCCTCCCTATCTTGTTTCTAGTCACCTTCCTCTCTCTCCAGGACACTATAACAGCTCCACTCATCTCCCTGAAAGAGGCTGGCCCTCAAGCCAAGTGTGGAGTCACTCTACAGAACACAGTTAGATCTGCTGCATTTAAGGGATTTATTTTTGTTTTGTTTTTTTCCCCCAAATGCAGATCTGATCAAATTGCTCCCTGCTTTAAAAAGAAAAAAAAAATCTGTTAAACTGCTCTATATTGCTCTTACAATTATGCAAACACACTGGCCCTGCCTGATTCTAGAACTTAAGCACCCCTCACTCCTTTCACATTAAAGAACCAGCATTAACACAAGAGTTCATCTTTTTAATAGCTGCATTGTATTCCACGGTGTTTCTAAAACACACCTCTTTACCCATTCATCCACTAATGAAGATTTAAGTTGTTACAAGTTTTGGCTATTGTGAGTAATGTTGTAATGAAAATGGAGGCGCAGGTATGGAATTTTTTTCATCTTCATTTTCTTCATTGTCACGGTGTAAGTCATACTCCTAAAACTTATATGTATCATAAACCAACATACCTCCATTTAAAAAAAAAAACATTAATAGTTACATGGAAAAAAAGTTTCACTGAACTTACAGCCTCTAAATGAAACATGTTCTTTCTCACCTATAGACCTTGCCTTTGCTTCTGCTTCAAAATGCTTTCCATAGTTTTCTCTGTTTTAACTTTTCCATGTCTTAAGTCACAGCTAACGTATCACTTATTCACGAAATCTTTACCTAGCACCTATAGTTCCCCTTCCTAGCACTTCTCCTCCTGTATTCTACAGTTGTCTGTTTTCTGGTGGCTTCTCCCAGTGTTTCTCCCATCTCTAAGGGTTGGGCACATAGTAGCGCCTATAACAATGGGTTGAAACCCAGGGCAGACATACCATTAATTTAATGACATGTTAATTTCAATGTCCCTCAGCTTTGTGGGTCCCTTCCAAGCCCTGCACCTAATTTAGATTCATAATTTTATATGCTTTTACTTAAATAACCTGCCTCCAAATTGCATAAACTTTGGCATCCAGAAAACCTGGATCCACTGCTGGTTATATGAATAAATGAGGTAGAAACTTAGCCTCACAGAAATGAAACAACTACCCCAATTCCTGTCCCACTTCATGATGTGATATGACCAGGATGTGAGTTTGTATGTATCGATACATGAACCCGTGCTCTGTCCAGGGCACCTACTGAGAAAGTCAGGCTCGTCGTGGCTGGCCTCAGTTTCCTCATTCAGGAAAACCAGTAAATGTTTCATAGGATTTTACAAGAAATGATTCATATATCATTGTTGGGTGAATTCCTGTAACCATCACCACAAACAGAATACAGAACAACTCCAATAATCTCCGAAGATTTCCCTTATGTTGCCCCTTAGTAATCATGCCCTCCCCTGACCCTTTGGCCCTATCCCTAGAGGAGACTCTTCTCCAGAGTGTCATACAAATGGAGTCAAGCAGTATAAAGTCCTTTGAGTCTGGCTACTTTGACTTGGCATAATGTATGGGAGATGCTTCTGAGCTGTTGTACATGTTAACTGCATGTTCCTTTTTCATTACCAAGTAGTATTCTTTTGCATGGGTGTACCACAGTTCATTATCCCATTCTTCTTTTCGACATTTGACTTGCTTTCAATTATGGATGGTTAGGATTATTGCTGCTACAAACATTCGTTATGTGTTTTTTGTTCATATTTCTTTCTCCAAGATAAATATGTGTAGATAATGGGATACTTGGTGAGTGCAATATTTTATTTTAGAAGAACTGCCAAACTTTCTCAGAATAACTTCACCATTTTACATCCCATCAGCAACATATAAGGAACCTAGTTGCTCCAGTATCTACTCTAAGTATTGTTCAGTACTTCCAATCTCAGCCACAATAGGTGAATATGCAGTAAATAATGTCATTTTTAAGACAGAAACATTTACATAAGATTATATCTAATCATCCTCATGAAAATGTTCAGGGGCTTTTGACATCACATAAATTAAGTTTCTTTAATGGCTAGCCTCCACCTACAGAAAATCTTGAAAACTCCAGCAGAGTAAAAAGGTATCTCATGGTCTGGCTTTTGCCCATTTCTTCCACCTCGTCTTCTACTATTGTCACTCCTGAGTCCTTCAGTCCTGCCAGATCAATAGCAATGTTAAGTAAGATTGATCGAGTCCTTGCTATGGGCCAGGGCTCTGAGCCAAGTCTGTGATATACATTATTTCATTTCAACCTCTCACCACCCTGAGAGGCCCACATGAGTAGTAGTCATATTTCTAAGCTGCAGAGGAGGAAACTGATACTCAGAGAGATGGGAATGTATTCAAACTTATACAGCTGCTAAATGACAGGGCTGAGATTCGATCCCTCATCTCGTGTCCCTAATGTGTCATGCTCCCTGACTTGTGAGTCTGTGCTGTCCTCTTGCCTTGAGTTCCACAGTATTTCCACCCTCACATACCTTCAAGCCACAGCTCATTTTTCCCTTCCCTGTGAATCGCTCCTGTCTCTTTCAAGGCATAATTAGCTGCCCTCGTCTCTGCTCCCCTCACCTTTTACCTGTTTCATCCCCACCACCTGGCACCCTGTGCATTGTGTGTTTGCATCTTCCCCCAATGACTGCAAACTTCTCAAGACGAGGAATCAGATCTCTTCACCCTTATGTTCTCCACTGTCTGGTGCCCAAGAGGTGTCATGTGCCAGCAAAGGCTTCTGAATGAGAGACCAGGCAGTCTCTACAAGATCCACTGCTACACAGGCATGTGAAACATAAGCTGATAGTCCTTCAAGACCCATCCATGTAAGTGTTTTACATGCACAGTAAAAATGTAGAATCCAAGAAAGGATGTTATACAGTCATATACATAATTCTAGATACAGACTCAGATATCAAACAGAACTTGGGAAATATAACACAAGATGACAACAGGGACACTCACTCAATCATTGCAGCTTCAGGTAATGAGGGGAAAAGAGTGGAAGAACTAAGGAAAAAGCCCTTTTACATTTTCATGCTAGAGTTGTTTTCCTTCCTACTTACATGAACATTAAGGTCTCTTTTCTCCATGTATGTGTAACAGAGCTATTAAATGTTCATACTTCTCTTTATATCACTCTCAATTAAGAAAGATCATTTTTAATGGTAAAAATAATTAAAATAAATCCATTAGCCCAGAAAGCACCTGGAGGGATGCAAATTAATTATTTGCCTCTGGAAAATATGGCCACAAATCACTCCAGAGATGGTGAGTCAGCTACCAAAGCAAAGCTTAGACCCAACAAAGACCAGCAAACAGCAACTCTCCCCATGGTCTGCATTCCATAAATATATGTTGAATTAGCAGATAAAGTTTTAAACTGAGACATTTAATAGTATCAAGTGGCAACATTCAGCTGTTTCATGGGTCCCAAAATCTTCTCCAGTCTCCTCCAAAGGAAGGAATTTAAAAACTATGGGGACTATGAATATACTCTGACAGTTCCAAGACTTTATCTGTCTTTCCCATCTATTGATTAAGTGATGGTAAATTCAAAAGCTTGAATACAAAAGTTCAGCCTTTCATAATTCAGAGCTAAGCAACTAATTTTTTGTTCCCAAGTCAGATGAAGGACCATTTCCCTCAGCACCACCCCCTGACCCACTCCTCCCATCCTGGATCTGGCTCCAAGAATGACCTATTTTGGTTCTAGCAGAGATTTATTCTCTCCAGGCTCCATAGGAAGCCACAGTTTCCTGCCTCCTCACTGACTCGACGTCCTTTCATCAAAGATCATACATGGAGAGTTAAACACAGTTCTCCTACTTTAATGCAGATAATCATTTTTTTTAAGTAAGGCATAAAAAAGATCAGAAACAACCAATGTCTTAATGTCAAATTTCTCTTTCCAGTGTTTTAGGAACCCCATTACTTCATGCTTCAAGGAAAAACTTCGTATAATTTAATCAGTGAGAACAGAGAGCAGAGAATACTTTAGACATTTCCATTTCTGCGTCCATGTACCATTTAAGGCCAAACGCCAGGCATGGTCTTTGCTTGGTAATTAGATGTAAACAACCACACTTTGGACGAAGAAGTATCATGCCTCCTTGTATTTGCACACAAATGTCCTGATACATTTCACACTGACAGCCACGAGCTGGTTTATATATCCAACAGAGCTTGGCAAGACAAGATGACCTTTCTAATTGTCATTATGAGAAGCACAATTGCAAGTGACTTTGAAACATATGGTAAACTTCATTATGCTAAAATATAATAGCTTCTACTTTGGGGCTCATGATGAATATTAATGTCAGGACTCTGGAGGAAAAATGTGCTCTAAATTTTATATTGTATAAAACCCTTTCAATACCAAAGAGCATTTATTTATAGTCTTCAGGCTTCTTCATAGATGCTATTAAATATTCCATTAAACATGGCAAAATGGAATGAATAATCATGGAACATTAGTGGGGATAATGATCACCTTCGCAGTAGCAGGCCAACCTCCAGGCAGGGTAAGAACAAAGAGACTATGACTATAAACATGGGTGCAAGCAGCACAAGCAATCTACTTACAGGAGTCTGTAGGTTCTGTGAGGAAAGTATGTCCTGGCAATGGAGGTTGCACCAGAAGCCCCTCCTGGACAGATGTGGGGTTGGGCTTCATACCCTTTATCCCAAGCACATGGAGACCGTGGGAAGTTGAGTCAGTTCAAGGGAGCGGTTGGGGTGAAGCTTTGAAGGAATGTAGGAGTGGGCACATGTGTGCAGAAGGGTGTGGGATATGACAGAGGAGGAGAGGAAAAAAAACAGGAAAGAATGTAGAAGCCAGGGGATCGGACAAAAGCCGCGTGAAGTAGTCAGGGTGGTAGGAGACTCTGATACCCACTGCAACAACAGGCCAGAGGTGCCTTCCTGAAACCTAAATCACAGTAATTTATTATGATTACTCATCACCAAGGCAAAGAGATCTTTGACTTAATACCCAGTGCTGCTTATTGTCTGTGGAGAGAAGGGGAGGGAGCTATGGCAAGCTCAGCATATCTCCATGAAAGGCTGGTGACAGTTTGAAAGGTCATCCCATTTGGCCTTCTTCCAAAACAGGGAAGCCCTTTATCTCCCACGTCCTTTAACTCTCTCCCTCAAACTGCAGCTTCAGCGGCCACACACACCATAAATAGACACTCTCCTTTAGTCCCTGAAATAACAGCAGGCTTTGGAAGAAAAGTTCCTCTGGGCGGGAGGACCTGTTTTTCTACTGAATCTTTTGAAGAAAATGGAAATTTTTTTTCTAATAAAAAGGCCAAAATAGTGGAACACTTAACACAACATAACCATGCAGAAAAAGGTAAGTTTCTGTATTTTAATAACTATGAAATTATAAAATAATACCTTCACAGATTTATTGTAAAAAGAGATGGATTTATTAAGATCCCAATTTCAATATTTCCCTAAAGATCGGCATTGTTTTGAAAGTCCAGGCCCACTGAATATTAACAAGCAGAGTGAAAACACAATGCCTTTACTCCCAGAAGTGCTATCTATTATCTACTAATGTTGCTTGTTAAAACATTGGTACCCAAATGCTTTGAGAAGTTTCAGCTGGTGAATCTTTTCAGCTCTTCCCCACCTCTAGCCTATACCCCAGTTCTTCTATGCAAAAATAAACTCTTTTAAAAAACGAAGTTTCAAGTTTCAGAATTCATTTTAAACTGTTATCGCAACGTGCTATTCTTGTTTATAAAGATTTCTTCCATTGATCCATTAGGAATCATAATAAGGGATTAATTTCACACATACACAGAAACATACCAGTAGGAGAAAAAGATAATAGGCATATTATAGTAAGATGAAATAATCAAGTCTCTCCCTTTCCCCCCTTCCCCACACAAAAGAAGAATAATGAGAAAGGGCATGAACAACACACAATGAAAAAAATTTATAAAGGCATGAAAAGAAGGAAGTCAATCCCATTATTAGTTAAATATATGGATAATAAGGCAGGCATGCATTAAATGTCACTATTATTATTATAGTAATAGTTTTTAAAACATAACTTTGGTATTGGAAAGGCTGTATTGGTAGCAACAATTAAACTCGATAACCCTTTTGAAAGTCTATTTGCATCATGTTCCTCCGAGTCATAAAAGTCAGTCGTACTCTTTGACCCGGGAATCCCAAGTTGGCCCTTTATCTTCAGAAAAGAATTGGCAAGGTGATCATGAAGCACACCAAAAGAAAAGGATGGTTAAGTAAACCATGGGAGTTGACTCTGGGAATGCTGTAAAGATGACAAACAATAAATCTGAACTCTGTTGCAGCAGGAAAATATAAGTATATGGTGAGGAGTGTGACAGGTCTGAGTCGGCCACCTTGTCACTTTCCATCCTCAACTCTCTCAGTTCACTGAGCCTCACCATCAGCATCTGTGCTAGGGAGTCATGAACTCAGAGTCGTTGCTTTCATTATCAGCCTATAAGGCCAAGGGCAGAGAAAGTGTGCATAGCTGTGTCCACACTCTGAGTACAGTACTTATGTGAAAGGTCTGCACGTTTTCCAGCTCCGAGGAGACACACAAAATGTTTCCAGCAGCTCTGTTACAGAAGTTGTATGATGGACATGTTTTGTTCAGTTCTAAAAATATGTTTTATTCTTATGATAAATGATACTATAGTCTTTGTGGAATAAGTTAAAAATTAGAGGGGTGAGGAGGGGGATTCCACTAAAATAACTCCAGGAATGTCATAAGCTTCAACTTTAGAGGATCCTAGTATCACCCACAGGAAAAGTTACTTTGCTTCCAAAAGTTGACATATTCTCAAGATTCCAGACAACTGGAAATTTGGGTGTTTGGTGACATGGAGTTTGATATTCAGTCCCTATGGTTCCTCAGTCAATGAAAAAAATAATGGGGTTGGGTGAAGGGCAAATAGACATTTGCCAAATTGGAATGTATGTCTTGCCAATATAATTGGTGTATATGGACCAATGTCAAGTGTTGGGATAGACAGTATTACAAAGAAGCTCAAGACTCCAGTCACCTGGTCCAAGCAAGATCAGGCTTCCTTTCACTAAGCATATCCTGTTATCATAATATATCTTTATTAGATTCTTTCTCAAGGAAGGGTAATAAAATATGTGGGGATACGTGAGGTATAAAGCAGCTGTAGCAACACACTGGAAAACAGAGATCTTCAAAACAGGCTAAAATAACAAAAAGCTTAACATCATTTGGCAATTGAAAAACTAACAAAATAGTTTGGTTATAATTTTTCCTAAGGCAAAGAAGGCAATTGGTTAAGAAAGAATAAAGACTCTGGAAAGTTTAGTGCCAAAATAATAAAATTACATTCTGTAAGTATGTGAGCATGTAAAACGCTTCCTATATGACTTATAAATTTTTGATGATATCAAGTCAGTAGATCTTTAAGCAGCTTTTGATGGTTTCTGCCATGCTATAAATATTAAATTTCAGCACACTGGCTCAAATTTTCCACCCCTACAGTGATCCAATCCTTCCCAATTATATACAGATCTGGAAGGAAAGTGTATGGAGACAGGATGGTCATTCCCAAATATAAAAGTATGAGGGGTCCTATGGAGTAGAAACTGGTGCAATAAAGCAGTCAGGATAGGAACACATTTATCAGCATATTCTTTTTCCTTTACAAGAGCTAAGAAAACTTGAAAACTCAAATTAACAACAAATGATGACCTCTCAAATAAGTATTGTCTCTTTTGGGTTGCTAGACATGGGGTAGCTTCAAAGAGGAGGAAGCACACAGCAAAAGTGGCAGGGAGCCATAACTCATGGCAATGCCAAAGAGGAAGGCAAAATATTTCTTACAAAATTAATTATTGAAAAATGTGTAATAATATGAGATGTCATAGTTAGCGCCAACAAAATTCAATGCAGCAAACCCTCGTAAAATTGGACTGAGTCAAATAAAAATCAGTCTTAATTCCTCAAAGTCCCTAAGCACAGAATTTCTAAATGCTGCTTTATTTAAAGTTCAAAATCTCATTCCAAAGAAGCCCAGAGAGCTTTCCATGATATTTTGGCAAGTTGAATTCCTTGTAATCAATAGGATGACATATTAGTAACTCTTACAATCAAACAGGCCTTGCAGTTCTCTACTAGCAACTAGTGTCCCAATCTACTTATAGGAATATAAAGGAAAATGATGATATTTAAGCATTTTAGAACAGAAAGCATAACATTCAAATGTTTTTCTAAAAGTTATCTAAAACCAATTTAACATTAACAAGTAGCTATTCAATAACATTGTTATTGCTGAACTTTTTCTCATTTGTGGTAGTATGTCAAATCCCTCTTAGTTATCCTTCAAAAACAAAGGATTTGGGGTTTTAATACAAAAAAATGATTTCATAAAGGTGGTAACCTTTAGAACTTCCTATGGAATCGAAACATCCATCTGGTATGAAATTACAGCAAGTGCATCATCATTTCAGGCAGAAAAAAAACTTTTCAGGGCACTTGTCATCATAGTATGACTATGAGTGAATGCAGTATTAGGTTAGGCGGGGTGGTAAAGTTGAAGGGTAGGTAGAGACCTCATGTTAGGAATCAAGTTCATAAAGAACATAACACAATGTGAAAGGTAAAATTCCAGAAAAAAAGAGGATTCAAATCCTAGTCCAGGACCTATGTCCACACGCTTTTGGATAAGGCATTGATCCACTCTAAGTCTCAGTATCTTCACCTGTGAAGTGCAAACTGTACTGGATCAGCCGTACAAAGTACCAGAGTTCTCAATGGCTAAATATATGTTGAGTCCAGCACAGTGCCTGACCAAGAATAAGGCATAAAAACAAAAGAAAACTGATCATCATTTGCTACTAAAGAGAAAGTGACAACATAAAGAGGATGATTTCTTTCTTTCAAACTACATGCTACATCCACAACAGATAGAGTTAATACGTACACCCAACAAGGTTCTGATAAATGCATGTTTTGTTTACCATAGAGCAAATAAAGAGGAAATCTGAAAAGAACTCATTTTTAAACCTATAAGAAGAAAATAGGAGAATTAAAATCTCCTTTCAATTAAGTTCAAATAATCATAATAATTCTTTATGTTTCAAATCATAACATTAAGTCATTCAACTAACTGAGGATCATATATCTTCCAATCAGGGACATATTAAAATGGGAGGGGAAAAAGAGTTGTACATCAGGACCCTGGCATGTTCTTCCTACACAGGGCTGTCCCATTTAACAAATAATTCCCTCTCCTAAAGCACAGTGGATGGGCTCTCCTTTAGGAATCTAGGAATCATGAGGTTCCACTTAGCACCATTTTGAATTTAAGCCTCAGAAGGGAGCGTATGAGTGAGTGTGCATGGACGTGTATGTGTGTGCATGTGTATGTGTTTGTGTGTGTGTGCACATGCATTAAATGGGCTAGGACAGACAATGGTTTCTAAGAATGATTTACAAAGCAGAACATCTTACAGATACTTTAGAGTCACATGTACCAGCCATTATAAAGAATCAAGTTCCTGCTCCATGAGCATGTTTAAAAAAAAAAAATCCCAGCACATTTCAATCAATATGCAATATAGTTAAATCATCACTGCATTCCCACCTAGAGGGTATGTGACTGAAATATTGTTAAGGAATTAAGGAAAGCAGAATAAAGAGGTAGATATAAAAAAAAGTAACAGAAAGAACTGCTAAGAAATTACATGAATAAGAATAGGAAAAAGAGATCAGGAACAAATGAGAGCAAGGTAAAAAAAAAAAAAAAGTGTGTATAGAATCCAGAATTCAAGACCAGATGGGAATAAAGTTGACTTTAGTAGCTAGCTTCAAAGACTAGTGTGATTCATTTTGGACCACAAAGATCTAGTACAGTAGTTGGAAATATTGTAAGTACTCAGTGAATGCTTATTGGAGGGAAGGAGGGAGGGAGGCAGGGAGGGAAGCAGGGAGGGAGGGATAGAAATGAAACAGAGATCTGGCTCTATTGAGTCATACATGAAGCAAGAGAGAAGCAGAGAAAATTCAGTGACTTGTTAAAGATCATTCATTCATCAAATCTTACATTGTGATGCCTATGTATGCCAGGTGCTATGCAGATAATTAATCAAACAACAGAACAAAATTAAACCACAGCTTCCTATATCCTAATCCTGGCATTTTACACTTTTATGGAGATGTCCCCCAATAGAATTACCACAATTATTTAATAAAGGAGAAAGGAAGTTAATTGCAAATTTCAAGCTTAGAAATTCACAGGCAAAAGTACCAGTAGGGAGACAACCATGCTAATAGTAATGCAAGGACGGTGCCAGAAAGAAAAAAAAAAAAAAAAAAAAAAGAAATTAAAATGCAAATATATGTTAAAGTGGGATCCTGATAAAATAATTAACTTTTAAGATGAATCAAAATAAATTATTAGAACTGGGAAAGTTTAGATCAAGGAAATAGAAAAGAAAAAGGGTTTTCAAGTTTCAATAAGAAATTTTCAGCCATAAATTCAAATTATACATTTTTTAATCTAAACAAAGATGTCCAGTTTAGAAAGATAGACATCAAGAAGATATTTTTCATATCACAATCTCAGTAGCTCCACGTACCGAACCTGCCACGTTCTTCCAGTTCCATGAGTAGTAGTCTGGCGAAGAGCTTGGTCCTCAGTTATTAAAACTTCTACCACCCTTCTGGCCCAAAGAGAGCCTAACACTCAAAGCAAAGAAGTGCCATTTGGTAAACATGCAGAATATGTACGCTGGTCATTCTTCCAGGCAAGTGTCACCTTTAAATCACCTAAGATCACTGGGAGATTCCATACTTAACCTCAATTAGCCTGAGTTCTTACTAAACCACTTCAATGGTATTACACTTTAATATGATGTTTCTTAAAATTTGGAAGATCTTAGCATGACCCCTTTAAGAATCTATTGAAAAACTGGATCTTTTGTAGAAAAAATAATGTATATATCCACAGGTCTAAAATTTAGACATGGGTCTCCCTGGTAGCCTAAGGGTGAAAGTCTCAGCACTATCACTGCTACTGCCCGAGTTTGATTTCCAGCCAGGGAGCTAACCCACATATGGCACAGCAGACCTCTCCTGTCTCACCCACCTCTCCCCTCAGTAGTGCATTTTAGTAGATCCGTCTGTTCTGCTCCCCACTCTGTGTCTAGTGAATCCTCTCACCCCCTGCACATCTGGCCTACACCCCAGATCTTCTATGCTAAATAAATAAATTCTTTAAATATAAGTAAAAATTGGACAGATTCACAGACCATCCATGAACTCCTGCTTTGGAAGACATCCTCAAATGTCTTACCCCAGAGGTGATTTGGTAACGGCCCCATAATACATTTCTTATAAATCTGTCCATAAAGATTTTGCATTATGCTCTCAAAAAATATTGTCTTTTAAAATTTACCACCACTCCATATTCCTGAAAACTTTGTGCTTTAAGTTGCTCATGAGGTAGCAGATGATGCTTCAACTGTCTTTTTTGTCCTGGCTCCTAGGAGGCTCATTATCACATCATATTTCCAACCAAACTAATTAATACAGTCATTAACATTTTCTTCTGGCTAAACTTTTAGATTTTATTTTTATGAAAATTTGTTGGCTGTGTCTTTGTTTATGTGTTTTTCCAGATCTCTATTCCCTTCCACCTGCCAAAAAAAGAAACAGATTTATTCTAATGTTTCTTGAAAAATTACTTCTAGACATATCAATAATGTGGAAAGGTAATTATTGCCTATACATATATAGAAAATGTAAAGCACAAAATCTCCAAACTGAAAGACTTCTCTTAATATAATGCAGAGACAGCATTTGGAAAGATCCAATATTCATTGATCAAAACTCTCCACCATATAAAGAAGAAACAGACTGCAATATAGTAAAGGCTATATATACACACATATATATGTATGCATTATATGTGTATATAATATATATCATATTATATATGTGTATATAGATATATAAAACAATCTACAGCTAACATCATACTCAATGGTGAAAAACTGAAAATGTTTCCTCTAAGATCTGGAACAAGACAAGGATGTCCATTCTCACCACTGTCATTCAACATAGTAGAAGTACTAGGTAGAGCAATTAAGCAAGAGGAAACTATAAAAGGAAAAGAAGTAAAACTATCACTATTTGCAGATGACATTATAAATGTCAATAAAATATACACTTCCTTTTATTAGTTATTTCAATTTCAAAAGTTCTGAAGTCGTCCAAAATATGGGTTTTCTCATCTAAGACAAAATGTAGATTCTGCCTCAAACCACAATTGAAAAGTTGATTTCATGTCAACTTTATTAACTTTCTCTTTCTCTTTATTTGCCTTCCACTTTCTCCTTACTGAGAGGCAAATGATTTTAAGCTGGACACAACCGGCTACAATTCCCAGAAAAAATTAAATTCTGCCATTTGATCTTCACACTGAGAATCCCTTTACGTATTTTACGAATCCTCTACATGAATTCCTGGCAGTTCAGTGGACCGCACACCCAGGCAGATTTTTGAGCTACATCTGCAATGTCTTTTCTACTCGGGCAGCTGGCATAAAGTGGGAAAATTCATTAACATGCTAATGATGTCCTATTTAAAATTCTAGCCCTGATTATTCTGTGATTAAATCTCTCCCCTTGACGTCTGCTTCCTTTATATCAGAGTTACAGTGCAAAATCAACAATATTAATAAAGTACAATACAGATTACCAACTTGTACACAAGGGATAGAAAAACAGTTATGTAAATCTCAGGCCTGTGTTTTTTCTGAAGAGCAGATGTAGCAAACTGTAAAAAAGTTACTGATTTTTAAATCTCACCCTCCCTTAAAAAAATGGAATCCATAATAATTAAAGGTTTGTAGTTCATTTCCATAAGTATTGAGGGGCTGAAAAATAGATTTAGCTTTCCATTCTATTCCACGGCACTTAAAATTGCTCAGAATTCAAAAGTGTTCTCCTTTAGTCTTAAGAACAGCTCATGGGGGTAAAGCACATCCCTCTCTCCCCACTTCACAGAGACTGTGTCACTGGGACAAAAGTCAGTAGCTTCAGTAATGATTTCTGTCTCCCTTTGCCCTTGAGTACTTTGGCATAATTCAGTCCCTTTTCATCATACTGTTCTGTCTGCTGACACCTCAATCTGATTATTCAACTCAGACAAGCCAAGTATCTTCCATGAAAGACTATCAAAACTTTACAATTGATGTCAAATATATATAAAGGGAAAAAATTAAAATAAAATTAGTTGGCTATATAAAAAAAAGACTATCAAAACTATCACCACTCACATTAATTTAGAAAATGAATTTTTAAGTTTTTTTTTAAATAAGTTCTAAGGTCTGTGTCAATAATACAAAATAAAAGAAGAAAGAACTACTTTTTTAACATCTGGTCCCAGCAAACGAGCAATTATTTGTGGTATTTTTACCATTATTAAAAATACTACACCATACATCAGGAGAGTGGAGGGGGAGGGGAAGAAACAAAGCATGGAAGAGAAGAGTATCAGGGACTCTGAGGTGATGGAGCCCAGGTGATATGGTGGTGGGAAAGTTACATGGACAATACCAGAGAAGAGAATCCAATATTATCCAAATATTAACAAAGATGTAAAAAAATTAATAAAATTTTAAAAGAAAGCACTTCTAAAACAATTAAATAAAGACACCGTGCCAGAAACACAACAAAATAAATGAAACATAGAAACAGTGCTTTTTTAAACATAAGGACTTGTAATCAAGCCAGGTACATAAAATGTGATAATACTGTATGTGATCAACAAAAGAAGTTCACCTGTCACAGGTCATTCTTCTTTAAAGATTTATTTATTTATGCATACAAGCACTGGGGTACAGGCCAGAGGTATGGGGGAGTGAGAGGATTCACCACAGAGAGCTGGGAGCAAAACAGGCAGATCAACGGAAATACACTGCTGAGGGGAGCAGCGGGCACAGCAGGAAAGGTCTGCCGTGCCATGTGGGTCCCCTCCCTGGCCAGCAGCAGGGATTGAACTCCGGCTGCAGTGGCTGCAGTCCGCTTCATAGTGTGTCGCTCAACCCACTGCACCACCAGGGAGGCCCACAGGTCATTCTTCTTATTCCAGGAATAAGAGTTCTCTGCATGAAAGAAACTAATCACGGTCCTTAAGACTGCAAACCTCCCCATGTCCTATAGAAACACGACTCTGGGTGGGCTTGGTCATGCACAGGACTGTCAGCTCTCTTGGAAGGAAAGTCATATTGAAAAGCACAAAGTAACAACAGAGAAGAACCTGATCCCTGGCCAGCCTGAAGTTGCCTGTCCATTTCTCATTGCCTTTTCCCCCTGCATGCCACATTCTGCAACCATTGCTGGGAAATCAAAATCTGTTTTTAAGAATACTACATATTGCTCATTCCTTTTCTTATTTTTAAATGTTTTACTTGAGAATTTAAAAAGTCAGCTCATGGTACATACATGCACACAGATAGTATTCCTTTATATTTGTTCTACAATTAAACTGTACACAGAGATCCCTCTGAATTTTTAACTCTCAAAACCCAACAAATGACACAATATGGACTTTGGTCTAGTTTTATTACATTTCAATAGACAAGAGCTTCAGTTTACTAAGTAATTCATCATTTATTTACTTGTCTCCTACATTCTTTCCTGCCCACTATTATTAATTTGGCTCTCTAACAGCCAAGTTACCTCAGGTTGGTTAAAAATTAGCTCCAACCTAAAGAATAGGAAAGAGTAGCTGATGCAGCAAAATCCACATATAAAACATAAAGAAAGTCTTCATAACAGTAATGAGCCATCTGCAATTTAGAATCATCCATGGTAACAATCTCTTATTCCATTTGTTTATGTTTTATTCATCATTTTGAAAATACTTAGTGAAGTGACAATGATGAGATTCAAAAAATACTATGCAGCACATTTTGTTAAAGAGATATTAATGGCTTTCAAGAGCTCAACATTCAAATGAAAACATTGCTGGACTAAATTTGCCCAAATTTGTTCATATCTTCTTTATTCTTACATATAAGAGATTCCTCATTTCTGTGGTGATAACATGAAAATTTTCATAGTTTTCATCATTTCCACATTTTTACAAATCAATAAAATTTGTTTCAAATGTCTAATGCCCATTATGACACTATATCACACCATGATATATGGGGGATGGGCAGGGGGTTGTCATTCCTCAGTACTATAGTTACATACTAAGGCTCAAACACACACTCTAATCAATGCTTGGAAAAACAAGACTGTACTTGCAGAAATGAAAAAAACAAAAAGAAGCTATGAGTTGCTGAGCCAATGCAGATGTGCCCATTGCTAAGAAGACACAACAATTGAACATTCCAAATCTGTGATTCAAGTAACTCTGTGAAGAACCTCTCTACACAATTCAGCAAGTCTTCAAAACAAAATGTATTCATTGTGCAATGTCACACTTAATTTCTGCTAGCTGATTTCATATTTCTTTATTTGGTTCTAAACACTAACCTTTGCTTCTGTCAATTTGTGGAATGTTTTCAAATAAAACTACTTCAAATGTGGTAGCTTCATATAACCATTTCTTTCTTATTTCCTTTTAGATAATCACACTATGAAAATACAGTTAATAGTAATTATGTCTTTCATTTTCCTAGTAAATAGCATTTATTAAGAGGGCATGATATGCTATATATGACCTCTTCCCTAAATCAACTTCTCAGTCCTAGAAGAAATGCAAGTGAAGCACACATGTGCACACTCATACTCACACATATGTGCAAACATCTGAGGATCTCTATATTACCTCATTCAATCTGTACCATGTATCAGCCTACAAATTGGATATTCTTCTCTTTTTATTAGTGAAGAAATAGCTTCTAGCATCTAACATATTTTACATCTGAATTTGCATCATATGTCATTCTGCACTTAGAAACTGATTCATCAGAAATTCTTACATTTGTTGTAAGAAATAAGTTTTTATTTTATCAATTTGTACTGAACTGACACCTTCTCAGAAAATCCCTCAGGGAGCAAATTCAAGGAGACCTTAGTTACTACTGTCAACTAGAACAGGAAGAGAACATAAGAATACTGAACTCCACTGGTAAGCAGTAACTTACTTCAGCCGTTACTGAAGCATCTTCTATATCATTCTTCCTGAGAAAGACAGTCTTAGAAAAGCTTACTCATGAAAGAGCCAGTTAAGGGTCTTGTCTCAATTTTTTGAGTCAGCCTGTTTTACTCTATAACTGTGCAAGCAAGAAGACTGGGTCAAAAAACAAAAGGATGATAATTGCAAAACACATAAAATCCTCAAGGCTTATACTAAGGGAGACACTGCTCTCAGTAATCAAACTATGAAAACAATCTAAATGCCCCTAAAAAGATGAGTAGACCAAGATATGGTACACACACACACAGTGGAATACTACTCAGCAATCAAAAGAGATAAACTAAAGTCATTTGTGACAACATGGTTGGAGTTAAAAAGGATTATGCCAGTCGAAATAAGTCCAAACAAAAAAAAAGATAAATATAGGATGGTTTAACTTATATGTGGAATATAGAGAAACCAAACAAAGAGTCAGGAAAAAAAATACTTGCAAGCTAAGCTAACCAGAGATCTGAAGAATATAGCAGGCAAAGGAAAATATGGGTCAAAACAGGGGCAGGAAGAGCTTATTAAGGGACTGTGATGGATCATGGTTACTCTGGTGATGGGAGAACTATGGTGACTATACCTGAGGGGAGAAATCAAATACTGTCAAAAATTAACAATGATGTAAGAAAGGAAATATAAAAATTTTTAAAAATAAAAAACTACACTAAAAAAAGTCACATATGAATAGAAACACAAAAGCTGACAGGTAATTCTAACCATTTGCCAACAATCCTACCAACAAAATACTCCAGGAAGAATGCTGGAGACACCCTCCATTGTGGCATTCACAAGAAGCACAGACCAAACTGTTCAGCCATACAAAAGAATAAACATCACAAATAACAAACATCATCAAACAAAAGTTGTGACCACTTACCATAGGCTATTTCCCCATGATCCAGTTCTCTTCTCAGTCTATCATAATCTTCTCTAACGCTCCCTAACTTCTTGACGTTCCTGGAACTCAGCAACAGCAGCTTGTTAAGGAGTCCCTCCAGCCCTTCCCTCTCTGATGTTAACGATCTAATCTCCTCAGTGAGCTCCTTGGCCATACAGAAATGGTTTCCTGCAGCACATTGTGAGAGAGAAGGAAGGAAATCAGTATCCCCACACAAGGAAGATTTACTAACAGCTAACATGCATCAACAGTGTAGGTATAGCACACTAAACTCTTTAACTGTGTCAAACTTCATAACATTCTTCCTTCTATGGAGGAATCTGGAAGAACACTGATTGATTTTTCTCCTTAAGCTAGAAAGTCTCCGATCTCCTTATCACCTTATTTGATATATCTCCTTTAGGGGGTACTATTTGCTAATTCATGTCCTTGTAAAACATGATGACACAAAAATATCCAATTAAAATATGGGTAGAAGAAACCCATAAGAGCAATCACATGGTATTCCCCCACTGAAATATCCAAATGTCAAAGAGACAAAATATTAAAGGAAGTAGAAAGGTCAGACTAGACCTGAATTCAAATTCTACTTTAAAATATTAAAAATGCTAATGTGCAGGAAGGTCAGTCTAAGACATAGAGGCAAATCAAGATCATAGAAAGGATATCCAGGAACAAAGAAGTGAAGAGACTAACAATATTAAAAAACACAAAAAGAAACACTGAATGAAATTAAAAGAAATTGGAAAGTACTTTATTAGAATTAAATTGGTGGAAGAGAGAGTTTCAAAAATAGAAGACTCAACCGTAAAAATCACCCAAATGGAAAAGGAGAGAAACAAGATTTAGGAAAAAGGAAGAAATTCTATGAAAATGGTAAGACACAAATACAAGAAGAAACAAAGATAATGGGTATTTCAGAAGGTGAAAACAGAAAGAGAAGATCCTAGTCAAAGCAACACTGGCTGATAACTTCTCAAATCTAAGGAATGCAGTAAGTATGGATGTCCAGAAAACAGAGAGAACACCGAAATGTCTAGATGCAAAATGATCTATACCAAGACACATCAATGTTAAATTATCAAAGATTAAAACAAAAGTTGTGCATGTGTCTATGGAAAATGAAAGAGTATCATCAAAAATACTTGACTGTTCACAGCGGCTTCGAGACTCATGACAGCCCAAAACTGGAAATGAGAGGAGAGAGCAGAAACAGTGGTTTGTTCACACAATGGATGGCTACTTGGCAACAAAAAGCACAAATTCTTCATATACGCAGTACATATACACAGTGACAGAGGTTTCCAAAAAAAATCTTTAATACAAAAAAGTGTACACCGCATGATTCTGCTGATAGTAAGTTCTAGAACAGGCAAGTCATACCCATAATTTAAAAATATCATTACAGAGCCTGTCTAGGAAGGGACAGGTGATGAATGGGGAGGAGCACGAGGGTGATGTTTCTGGGGTGATGAAAATATCTGAGAGGGCTGCTGAAAACAGGTCTCAAAATGCATAGAACTGTGTACTTAAGAACTGTGCATTTCACTGTGTGTAAACCATATCTTAATAAAAGAAATATTAGGGAAAATGTAAACATAAACCATAAGTTAATAGATACATCACAATAATGAGTGCTCCATAAACAACAGTTATTGTTAAAGGGCTCTGTTGTGTTTCCTAAGAGTTTATTGTAACCATAATTACAAAGAGCTACAAACATTCTCTCCTCTAAACAGAAATTTGCCTTAACAACTGCTAGGTGTACAGTTTGGATGAAAATGCTCTAATAGGATTATTATTCTTGGTGACCGGCTGACCATCTGCTGTCCCCTGGTGTTATGTACAATCTACTTTAGGACCATTTTAGTTCTGGTTATTGCCTAAAAACTTTTGTTGGTATGGATTAGTAAAAATCAGCATTTTAAAACCTGTAGAATAGCATTAGAACCGTGGTAGAAAATGCTGCTGAAAATGGTAGTTCATTCTTAGAGAAAGGGAGGGGGAAAATTGCATCACCAATATACCTTCAGTGATGCAAAGGGTGATTTTATGTAGGAGAACGTGCACTTCACTACTCTGAGTCAAAATGCATTTCAGAACTCAGACTCTCCATATGTAGACAATTTAGGAAACCTCAACTCATTCATTTTCCTTCTTTAAGATTTTTCAAAAACCTAATGCATCTGAAAAGACTATTTCAATACATATGAAAAAAAATTTCTAAGTCAGGGAAAGCATTAAATCATTGACAGCAGTTTTCTTTCTTAGCAGTATATAAATAATTGTGCATTTTATGTTCATTAAAATACATGTCAGTTTTGCTTTACAGCCATGAGAACTAAAATCTAGAGAATTAAATAATTTTGGTAAAGATTATCTACTAATAAAATGCAGGACAAGTTTTCAACTCATATATAACTCCTTCATACTTCCTCTTCAGTGCTAAATTATACTTGTATTTCCTTATTATCATCACTTAACAGGCAGATTTCAATCTGACAAAACTACGGCAAGTGTGTTACCAAAGGTTTTCCAACTTTCATGGCCTCCTGAACACCCAGCACATATCATTGCTGTCACTGAAATCATTCAGTTTCCAGTTCCATGATGGGATAAATATCTTTCGAGACTATTTATGCTCTATCACTGTGTGGGAAAACACAGAAAAAAGTGAGGAACCTGTGTCCTCTCTAGAAAGTCACCAACAAACAAATAAGTTGCATTGCAAAAAAAAAGTTGGGAAATACTTAGGAGAGTGCAGAGAAAAGAGACTGCCCCAGAAGAGGCGATAAAGACATGTACCATGAGGAAAGACTGTAAGGTTTCCAAAAGAAGAAATAGACAGCCAAGGTAGAGGGCGAAGACAGGAGGCTCGAGACGCACAGAGAAGGTACATCCAAATGGTGGAGGATCCCAAATGCCAAGCTGATAGATCTGGGATCATTTGGGAAAAGCAGTGTCCTAAGGAGAGCAAACTGAGTTTCTACAAGCTTTTGAGCTGTAAACAGAAACAGAGCTAACACCCACCACGCTTTTGGGGGAGCTTATGGATGGTGTGACTGCTCTGGGCAAAATGGTGTCTCCCGTGCAAATTTTGTTGGAGACCAGAAAATGGTTGCACATGCTCAAATCAGCTAACTATGGGATCATCCTAACCAGCGTCTCCCATACTCTCCCTCTGCAGTGGAAACCAGAGAGGTCGTCCTCAAAAGAGGTTATACCGGTAGAGTTAGCCTTAGGTCCAGTCAGGGCATGTGGCTCATATCATGTACACGCTCTCCTGTCGGCCCCCTCTCGTCATTTTGTTTTTACATAAAGCCTAACTAACTAATTAACTTTTGTTTGAGGTCAACACTTCAAATGTCTCTTCTAAGGCTGGGTTTTCTGCTGAGCCACTTTTTCAAGCATGAAAGTGAATAAAAAAGTGGGCACCAACTGTGCCGCCAGAGACACTAGGCAAATACACCCCAGTGTGCCATTTCCTGCACAAATAGTTCAAAAAGAAAAGTCCCCAAAAACAAATTGGAGGAGACTCTATAAGGAATGAGCACCTATACAGAAGGTGTCATGGAAATCCATCCTCAGACCCTCCTGCAATTCATGGCAAGCCCTAGAGACCAGGACCCTCAATAAAATATGAGAGATCATTAATTAAAACCTGAGTCCCGGTCTTGATCCTAAAAAATGTAGTGTGGGGAAATGCATAGTGATGGATGTGGAAGTTTTATATATGCAGAATGAGTATAAATTCTCAGAGAGACAGTTAATATCAAAATCCAAGCCATGATAAAATGCTACACTGCCCTCAGTTAATATTTTATAAGCATTTTGGCCAGGGATTCAAACCCATAAGGTAAATCTTGCCTGATGTAGCCCTGCCTGATTGCTAAAGCCAGCCAAGAGCTCTGTGACGAAAATTCAGAAAAGTCAACGTTGATCTCTAAAGGAAGTCCCATCAGTGACCCGGTGACCCCAATCTCCGTAACTTTAATGGGCCCTTTCCTAAATGCCACAGGAGGATTTGTGTAGAGATGAATGTCCCGTCTTTGCCATCACACCACACATATGCCTGCCTCCTCCCTAAGGAACTGTACTTGGGCATTCATGTGGGTTTTTTAAAGAACTTGTCAAAATATTTTATTCCACAAAAAGCACAATTAAAAACCTCTAGATAGACAACAAAGTTGGAGCTCATTTCACCCACTTTTTTCCTTCTAACTTTATCCTCGGCATCTCTGAATTAAAACATTGACTCTCTACAGCATAGTATCTGGGGATTATTGTCTGTGACCATTATTTAACAGTCTGATTTTATAGATGACAGAGCTCTTCTTATATAAACTGTCTCATTTAATCTTCACAACAAGGAAAAAGGATGTTACAATGATTGTCTTTAATTTCCAGATGAAGAAACCAAAACCCAGAGAACGACTTTACGAACCACCAACCTGACAAAGTTTTGGAGTTCCAAGATCCCATGAAATTAATGAACTTGAACTTAGTCTATCCAAACTCATGTTAGGCGCTTATTCTACAAAATACAGCTCAATAAGTGACTTGATCCAAAGATGACCACAAATCATCCATAAAGTGAGGAAGCACAAAGGTGTGCTTATATGGGGTATTTCACCCACTAAGTACACACACACACACACACAGAGTATACTTGCTTGGGCCCACAGACATTTTTATAACGATCCACCTAAAATTATCCACTTTCACCTACCCAAATTTGAATTATATTTCTCTATAGGGGGAAAAGAAATAAAACCAGCACTCAAAATAATTGAAACTACATCTTTTTCTGGAATAACAGATCTTTTTTATTATTATTAAAATATTTTAAAATTTACAGATACTTGCCATTAATTGTAATCCCCATGTACTCCCCATCACCATCTCACCAGTGCACCATCACCTCAGTCCCTCGTGCTCCCATCTTCCCTCAACCCTC
>JAGFMF010011673.1:4475146-4521265 GCA_019455555.1 Galemys pyrenaicus
CTTTGGCTATTCGAGGTCTTTTGTGTCTCCATATGAATTTCATCAATTTTTTTTCTATTTCTTTGAAGAATGACATTGCAATTTTTATTGGAATAGCGAATAACAGATCTTTTATGGAGCTCCAAGCTCAAGTACATGGGTAGACAAGTGGACAACCTGACATTCAAAGCCTTCCCTCAATGATGTCAAGACTATCTGCTGTGAACTTAAAGTAGCTAAACATAGGTGACAGATGTGATAGATAAGCCCCAGAAACTGCCCTTTACACACACACACACACACACACACACACACACCCCTTCTGTGGAAGTTGCTTCAGCTGAAATTTCCTGACTTGTCAGTTTTGTTTCTTTCTTCCAGTGTCTGATTCTCTGAGATGGCAAAAAGCATTTTCTGTGAACAGAACCCCACGCCTGGTTTCGCACATCAAACATTTAGACAGCCATATATTTCGTAGGGGAGATGATGGGGGATATACACTAGAACACAAAGGATTTCACATCAAACATAGGCTGCTTCTAACAGCTTGAGAACACATGATACCTGGTGAGAGACTAAATATACTAACAGACAATAGCCAGTTCATATACGGAAATAGAATGCTACTGCAATCTGCAGTAACCTACCCAGGAAAACAACCCATAGCTATAATAACCAGCCCTGGGAGACAGCAGACCATAAGGCAGAAAATAAATAAACTTGGAAGAAGTCAGATTGTTTATCTCCAGTAGCAGTTCAGGAAACTAAGCAATAACTTCTGCAACAATTGGCCCAAAAAAGCCAAGACTTGATTAATAGCAGACAGCTTCTCTAATTTTTGTCCCTCCTATGGTCCAACTTAGGACCAACCAGAAAAAAACAAATATGCTCCATTAACTAATCACATAGGATGTTCTACTTAACACTTCCAGCTTCCCCAGGCCAACAGCTTCCAGTCCAAAGGCATTCAAAGCCTTTCCTTTTAATCATTACAAAATGTTCTCACTCCTCTGCCTGCCTCTGTCTCTGCCAACACAAAAGTGATGGTAGTTGACTCCCTGCTCTAGCAAGTTCTGACAACCAACCTTTGCTTCTTCTCATTTGGTAAGTGTTCACTTTATTTCCATTTATATAGACATCATCTTTGAAAAACCTTTAAAGGACCTACCATCTCCTCTAGTCACTGACATAACTTACGGACATTTTTTAGAGAAGGAAACATTTTCTACTTATCTAGAAAGTCTAGTTTATTATCTAGAATGTTATATCCCCCAAATCATAAGCTAAGAAATATTTCAGGCTGCCATTGATAGCATTTTTGTTTGCAACAAATATATAGTTAAGTATAGATGATTTTTATTTTCTATAAAGAAAAGGTAAGATTGGATAGAATCATCTTTTAAAAAAGAGAATTGGCTTGGGGTGCCAAAGACATCTTGATGAGTTATTTAAGAATAAATGGTTATTTGAACTATTTGTCCCTTGGAAATAAAAGGAGATAAGTGGGAAAGAAAATGTATCTCAAGCTGAGGGGAAACCCAAAAAAGGAATGGAAATCAAAGAATCTGGGGATCAGGAATCAACAAAGGAGTGCCCATTTTCCTAAATAAATTACTCTTATTGGCTGTTCTGAGTGGCAGACATAGTCAATGCCCAAGAAAAAATAACCAGTGACTCAACAGATGGACCAGGTCAGTAACAATGGATGATTCAAGCAGGGAAAAGTGGGAGCCAGAAATGCACCTGAAAGGGCCTTAGCCTATAACTCAAACCTGAACAGGAGACATAAGACTGAACTGTAAAAACATTCAGACAAACAAAAGGCCTGTAAGAATCCTAAGACCATTCTCTAAGATTGTTCCTAGTCAATAGGGCTTTAGCATCTCAAGGCTCTCCCCTCTCCACCCACCTCCACCTTCTCACAAGGAGCCCAAAACAGAAGGCTCCTCTTGGAAATGTTTGTATTGTGGTTTTCATCTAAGGGCGTAAGGTTTGCCATCCTGAAGGCACTGAAATAAGCCCATCAGGATCTCAAGAGAGAGAAGTAGTGTTTTGTCCTCAGGCCCTCCCAGTGCAGTACAGCTCACATGAAGAACAGAAGAGGCAAAGGATGATGACCAGTCTGCCACTGGTACAATTCCTGGAAATGGCCCATTGACTGAAAGGTCCACAAACAAAGAGACTGAAGAATGAGCAGGAAAGAGGCAGGTTAAGAGGTGACTTCGAATGTCAGTGAACTCAGTCATCCCTCATCCACTCAAGCCTCACTGATTTTCTCAGCTGATCAAGAAAGCCAAGCCTTGTGTACACTATACCATCTTAGGGATTTTTCCTTGGGAGTCTAAAAGGAGGTTTTTCCCGTGTGGAAAAAGGCTATCTATGTTGCCTGAATTGTTATCTGCTCTCTTGGGCTTAGAGAGACACAATCCACCTGTATTCCTGAAAAAGATACATTGATTAAGAAAGGCAAGGTTGTAGTCAGAAGCAAGACTGTAGTCAATCTTCCTTTTTTTTCTCTTAGCAAATGGGGCCATAATTCCAAGTGAATGGCATGTGAAGCTGTTAAGAGGCAAGTCCCTCATTCGCATTTCCATGTTCTACTGGCTGTAAATAATACGCGTGACTGCACCAGGAACCAAAATTGCTCATTAGCTGCCAACATTAGTTGTTTAATGACCTGAAGAGCAGAAGCTGCCAATTATTGTATTCCTTCTTAAAATGCCATTTAAAACCCATACATGTAATTATTATACCTTTTCGTTAAATTTTTATGATTCTTCTGAAGCTGATGAGCTGTGGGCTCATTCAACCTATAAAACTCAGAATACTGGAGGATGTCACTATATAACTCAGTTAAAAACACATGGATTACACTGGAGTTTAACACCTGATCTACCACCACTTAGCTAGTTGAGTGAACTTACCCAAAGAACCCCAATCTCATGATCTATTTACTGGGCACCACAGTATCCCTCCCACTTACCTAATATTGCTGTTGTAAAAATAAGAAAAATAAAAGATGCCCATAAATGTTTTAAAGCACTATTCAAATAACAAGGTAAGATTATTTTCAGAGACTAGGGTTTTTGACCTGCTAATGCATGGGAAAATATATTCCTTAATAATTTACCAGATTAAAATGAAATATAACCCACTGAAAAATCCTCCAGAGATCTATAATCTATAATTGTTGGGGGAAAGGATGTCCTGAGCAAACTCCACAAAGAGGTTTTATGGACCCCACCTCCACCCCAGACCAAAGAGACACAAAGGACTACAAATCCCATAATGTCTTCACTACCGAAGGGAGGATTGCTGGGAACTGAGGGTGGATTTAAGCAGCCAAGCTTGGTATATAACCAGACTTGTAGGCTTTGGGGATCTTTGGTTTTTCTCTGGCTTTCAGCATGTAATTGGGGTTCCAGATCAGCAAAACTAGTAAGACACAGTCACCAATTTCTCTCTCTTTCTCCCTGAGTTTATTCACTTCTTCATTCCCCCCTTCTTATAAATAAACCCTTTATTACCCTTCTTGTGTGTACCTGTGGTTGAGTCTCATTATAAGTCCCTTTTAAAAATGTGGGTGAGACACATTTCATATTGGGGTTGCCCTATAACATAACAAGAATATTAAACTAATTATATCACTTTGTCTATGTTATTAGTCTGTCCCTGTATAGAAAATAGTAGACCACTGAACGGTCACACAGGCCCCCCACTCAGGCTCCTCACCCAAACCCCTCACCCAGACCCCTCACCCAGGCCCCCAGGGCAGCAGTTCCAAGAAGCCAGTAGTAACCAAGATAAGATGGCCACAGCAAGTCGCTCTAAATGTGGAACAGGATGACGGTGACTCACGTAGCTCAATCCCAGTGGAATGTGGCCCAGGAACCTGAATGCAAACTGGGGGACTTCAATATGGATCACACCAACGGAAACTTCTTCCCACCACAACTTTCCACCAGAAGGAACTTCAAAACTTTCCACTCCTAAGTACCCTGCCTATAAAAACCCCCGCAGCCTGTAACCTGGGTGCAACTTCCCAGACCCCCACTCTGTAGATCAGAGAACCTCGCCTGGGAGCGCAATAAAAGTTGCTGCTGGTCAGAAACATGGCCTGGCTCTTTCTTTCTCTCTCCCTCTATATCTTTCTCTCCATTGCGCTCCTGTCCAACAGTGCCAAAACCTTTCAATCACAACCAATAATATTCATCATGCATCTTTAGATATACAATCTTATATAAACACTGGCTAGAATTATATAGTATATAGTATCTAGAGTCTAAACTGTATGCAATTCCCATTTTAGGAATTAGAAGTCCAAAATACATGCAAACGGCATATTGTATATTATGTGTTCCATATATTTTCAAGAGCTTTTCATCCCTTTCTGAAGAAACTATGATGCCAATCTATTCCATGGGTTTTAGGAAACTCCCCATAAAAGATGTCTGATCAGGACATATGTAACAAGGAAAATGCTAATGAAAGACAAAATATAGATTTGGTGGTGATCATCACTATTTTACTCCAACTGCTTTCAAGTCTCCTTTCTCTTCAGTTACCTGATATGGCAAGCATTTTGGCTTCAAGCAAGCCTGGTAGTTGGGTTTCAATGTCATTAACTTTCTTCCTCAGAGTGCTGCAGAGTCCCTCATTCATGCACACCTAGAGGGAGATAAATAGCCATGAGTCATTGTTTATTCAGGTAAAAATCACATGACAATAATCAGCCAGTTGAGAGATTTCTGGGTTTATAAATAATGAAGGGATTTATAAATAATTAAGAGGGGTGGTAAAGAATAACTGGAGGAGAGTCCTTAAAAAGGAAGCAATGCAAAAAGAAAGGAAGGAAGAAAGAAAGAAGGGAGGGGATGGAAGGTGAGAGAGGAAGGAGGACTAATAACACAAACATTTGCATATTTGCATATTCAAATAGGTGCTGTACTTTTCACCACACCTGAAGCCAAAACTGATAGGAGCCAATACAACAAGAAACTACCAACTAAAATAATTTCTTCACTTCTGCATACTCCCTTCTCAGGGGCCTTAGCTACTTATTCCCTCCTCCTGAAATATTCTTGCCACAACTAACTCAGCTCACTTATGCCCTTAGGACTCTGTTCAAATGTCACCTGGGAGACTTGCTAATTACCCACATCAAAATAGCAACCCTCTTGCCCACCAAACGCCTACCCTCCACCCATAATCCCTCCCCCATCCCCTCCCACCCCCCCCTGCTAGAATGCAAGCTCTTCGAGAGCAGGGACATTGCTGTGTCTCACAGATAGTAAGCATCAATAAAACCCCACAGCTTCTAAGCTCAAGTGACAGGCTAAATTGAATCACTTACTAAGACATAATTGAGAGATGCTGTCTAATTAAAATTTGAGGGCTAATATTTGCTGAAAAGTCAGCTTTGAAAAATGGGCAAGGAGATCTCAATGAGGTTTGCAGTTTTTGTTATTATTTTTGCAGTTTATTTTTCCAGGGTATTCTGAATACTTCCTGTGTTTCCCTTGCTTTTTCAACAACAGCAAAATATTTAAAGCCCAGTTTCTTATTTCAAATGTCTTAGGTTATCTTTTCTTTCGTTTGAAGCCAAAACATCCAAATGTTTTCTTTTGTTTAAAGCTAAAACTTCACATTCGATGGATATCTATACTCAGATTCATGAGCTACCTACAACAATTCCAGTTCAACAAAAGCATATGGCACAGCTGAATAAGAATGACATCTGTGGAGACATGTTGGGATGATCCACAAAGACGTCTCCCTCTTTTTCTTGTTAAAAATCTAAGACTCCATTCAAAACTTAAAATTAACTCAGTTGGGTTCACAGAGCTCAGAGAAAATAAAAAATTTAATCTCCCCGAAAGAATCTAGACCTCGCTAGATATCATCAACTTGAAAGATTTCACTGATCTCAGGCTGAAATTGAGATTGCTTTTAGAATAAGAGGAAACCTCATCCAACAGACCTAAAATACTCCCCTATTTCTCCCACCGCCCTAAACAAGTTGTTTTCTGTTAAGAGGCTATCATTTTCCAAATCTCTCTATAAAACTCTTTCTCTGGATGAAGGTGACAGTGTGGCAGCCTCCAACCCAAAGTCTGCACCAGCAGAGCTGAGCTCCACATGTCAGATTGATTCCAAGACCTTTTCCAATGGTCCTGAGATGTGGCAGGATGTCAGAACTGGGAGTTAAAAGGAAGGATGTTCTGGACAGCATCCTCACCCTCAACCCCAAGCAGTAAGTCTTAGGCTCTCTATCCAAAGAGTGACATATCTCTACCCATCATCTAAAACTGTCATCAGAAGTTCAAGAACACTTCTATGACTGTAACACCAGTCACAACAGTAACGTCTCATCCAATAGATTTCTGATTTTAGTTAACAGCCTCTGTTAGTCATGACTGGGTCAGTTTTTCCTTTGTTGAGCAAATCTATCCTTCAAGCTGTCACTACTAATATGAAACTACCTCTCTAAATCTTCTTATTAAATTGCAATGTACATTCTTTCAGGCTCTGCTGGATGTAATCTAATATCGACCAATCTCCAGATATCCCATTTATTTCCAACAATTTCTTCCATCTCATTTATCCTTTAATTACCTTTGGTTTGGGTAACCCATAAGAGTCAAAGAAAAGTAATGAATGGAAGGAAGGTTCCATCTTTCTTTGAGAGAGGACTCAAAAGAATATCTAATCTATGTATCTAATACTCCAAAGAAAGAAAACTGCTGAGCTACTTTTACCTCAAGGTCATCAGTCAATCAAACCCACAGTGGACCAAAAGTTGTTTTGTGTGATTGGGTAGTTGTTTTGATTCTCTGTAGACTGACATGTGCCCCCCACATACATACACACATTCATGCATGTGATGCCTACACAAGCATGTGTGCACACACACATACAGAGACCAGAAAATCTGCATCTCCTTTGAATTTCCAATTTGAGCCTGAGGACTCATAATCAAAGGGAGCTTTTACATTTGCATCTTTAAATCTTAGACATTGTTTTCTTACTCTTATGGAAAAACAAAGAAATTATAAGTTTTTGTAAATACATTAGAGCAGGTAGGCAAATAAAGCAAACTATTTTGGTTTATGGGCAAATCCAAAGTTTTAACAGTAGCTAGAGATTAGCAACCAATTCCAATGTCATGTGCACATGCATATGTTTGTATATACACTACCTAAAATGTCATATAAAATATATGCCTGTGTACTCACTGTAGAGAGAGACTCATTCATAACACAATCACTATACGTTCTGATATGCAAAAAAATCCAAATGCAAACTCAAGAGTCCGCCTGGCTTTTAACTCTACAAAGAAATTAGGATGCACCTAATAAATGGCACATATTTCCAAAAGAAATATAGAAGAAGGAGTACTTCCACCACAGGAAACACTGTCTTCCTCTCCTCCCTATGGCTTTGCCTAGAAGTCACAGTGGTGGATACTGTTAGGGTCATGTATCCTAGTGGGCTGCATGGCTGTGACTTACACAGCAGGAATTCAGGCTTGCTCACTAATACTACCCATCCTGCTTTATATATCAAAGCTGGTAAACTGAGTCAGTCTCCCTTCACCATCCATTTGGGCAAGGGAACGGTCTTAGACCCACTCAGTATGAAAGCCTGAAACAAAAGCCCTTTTACCAGAGTTCTGCCTGGGGACTCACGACCTCCACTCCCCCAAATAGAGCAGTGCTGTGAGTCTCTTCCCGCTCTTCTCCTTGTGAGAAGTTCCCAAGGAGGGCAGGGCAGCTTCCAAGCAGTGCAGGTTCCTGATTCCAAGACCATCTTCTGAACAAGTCTGAATGCTAAAAGGAAGCTGTTCTTTCATGTGGGGCAAAAAAATGTGCATCAAACTGTTACTATGTGAATGTTAGCAAAATCATTTCATGTTCTTTTCAAAAATGAATTAAATACCAAAAGTTAAGAAAAGGCCAGAGATACTGGACATGTTTACCAATGACACACGAGTCCAACCACCCACCCCTGACCTGGGCTTAACTGTATGGCTCTGTATGGCCCTGGGCAGGTCTTCCTGGGCACTTTCTCTAGAAAGGATTCCTTCTAGGCCAGCAGACTCTGTCTGCTTTGCTTTCTGCTCAGAGACCTGGTCTTTTTACATTTCAGCCATCATACAACCACTCTGTTTCCCAGACCAGACATACATACTTAATGATTCATGCCCAATTCTCTGTCACATTTAGTAATAATTCAGAATAATTGATCCTCCTTCACAGTTTGTCAATAACTTGGTTGGGTATGATTGTCTCTGTAGGGAAGAGTTTTATTTTGTAAACAGTGGCTACCCTCAGTAACCACCACATTGACCACGTGCTCCCAGAGAATAACGAAAGCACACTTTATCTCTACACAAACCGAGGTTCTGAAATGATACATCAATGGCAGATTAAATAGGTAAAATGATTCCAAAGTCAACCTTAAAAAGCAAACGGTAATCACCAACTAGACCACTTCCATATGTTTGAGAGGACCTTACCCTTGTCCTTCTGAGAGGAAACATAGCTAATTTCTCAAATTACTCCCATCTTAAAAGTCTTTTGAAGCAAAGACATCTAATGGGATCTAATCTAATATAATGGGATCTAATCGAATCGAATCTAGTGGGAGCACAGAAGTCTTTTTCCATGCCCAACATTGACAACTCCTTTGGGAGCAAAGGCCAATCCAGACAGTTCCTGGGAACCCAAAAGTCAGGACCTTCCCCAGGAGCCACCTCCACTGTGACTCTTCAATGGTTTCCCTGCACAGTAGCTTCCCAAGTCTACATTTCTCCAGTATGTAGTGAGCTAGACATTAAATTCAGTCCAAAGAAAACTTCAGAGATATTTTTGGAAAAGGGACATAGAAGGGTACTTACCTTGGCAGTGATCTCTTTAAGTGACAAGTTGAGGGATTTTATCCGCTCCTGCAGGCTAGAAGAATTAGAAAGACAGCATTAGCCTTCTTGGCATCATAGCTCATTAACACCACATAAAGGAGCTTGTCTTCCTAAAAACTTGTCTTCCTAAAACAGAAAAACTTCCATCAGCCCATGGCTGAAGAAGAACAGTGGGAAGGATGATGTCAAATTGGCACCATATGACTATGGAATTAATAGGCTACTGGGAAGCAGATTGTTGCTCCTTACTATGTTCTACTTATACCAGTATCAAAATCTGTTATTTGTATCCTGCATACCTACTGAGAGGGGGAAGGTACAATCCAGAAGTACTCCTGAAAGCAAAGGATTAAAATTTGCATCCTACAAACACCTTCCAAGGAGATGGCCTACACTGTCCTTCTAGTGTCTCATGGGTAAGTAATCAAATATCTGAGTCTGTTGTGCAATTCAACAAATATATACCAGACACCCTCTTTATTTAACAGAGAAGCAGAGCACACAGGAGATGCATACGTTTAATGCATATCTACAAGAGTTACCTCATTCTTCAGGCTTTTCCTTGCTTCTTTTTTCTCCTTGGCACTTACCCACCTTGACATATTCATCTACTCTCATAATTTCTCTCTCTCCCCCATTAGAATATATGTCCCACAATCACTGCAACTGTCTGTTGTGTTTTGTCCTCTATTCTCAGTGCTTAAGACAATTGCTGGAGCTTATTAGCAGGAATTTCATAACCTGGAGAATGAATGAATGAAACTAAAACTCAGCTCTTATATTCAACATTGTTAGCTAATGGGGAAAAAATCCATCAGGAAATCAACTATAATATAAAACAAGATGGAAAAAAATTACTATAAAGGGAATAGAAACCCAAGACTAAGATCAAACTGCTATTTAGAAACTGACACAGGCAGAATAAGTGTCTCCAAGTGAGCAATGGAGATAATAACTTCCTTAGCAATTTAGAAGCTAGGGGGCTGGTGGGAAAGCTTGCTAAATAAGTCGGAAAGTAAACTAGGCCTCAAAGAAAGAGGAAGGAATGATGAAATTTCAGGGAGAAATTTCATGGCTATAACTCACCAAATGGTTCACATAGGTGAGTTGTGAGATAACACAGATAGGAAAGGAGGCTTTCTGGTAGAGGGGGAGAGGTGGAAGGAGGAGGCCTTCTGTATCTGCAATGTTTGTATATTTATTTATTTAGGAAAAGAGAATAAAAGTAAATATAGGCAAAATGTTAATATTTGCTTAATCTCAGTGGTTGGTAAATGAGTATCTGTTATGTTTTTCAATGTGTTTAGAATATTTACAATTAAAGTAATTTTTAAAGAAATATCAAGGCAAGTTGCAGTCAGTATTGAATACCAGTCTAAAAGTTCTCAACTTTACCCCACAGGCAGTGGGAAATCATTCCATTTTTGAGCAGGAAAGCAATCTGAGAGAAATGGGGCTTTTATCTTCTGAAAAGTTAGCTGTGCAGCTGTCTAAGAGATGATTTAGTGGAGGAAACACTGAATGTGACAAACCAGGCAGACACTTTAAGCAAAACCTAGTTGTAAGGGCCATACAATGATGGAAGTCAGAATGGAAAGGAAATAGTGGGTCATTTGATTATTCTGATGCTGAAAAGCAGTAAGCATATTTGATGTACTTGTTCATTCAATCATTCAAAAGTCATTAATTATTTAATTGAGCACCTATAAAGACATGGTTCTTGCCCTCAACCGCTCACTGCTGTTAGATGAGAGCCCAAACGTACTCCCCCCAAAACTGTTATAGGTACTAGAAAAGAAGTGGTCACTTGGTAAAATGATGAGGGGCAAAATGTAAGATCAGATTTTCTAGGGTATTTAAGGGGAGGGGACCAGAAAAGTTTTCTGCAGCAAGCGTCCCAAAGTTTTAAAGCTAGACAGCCCACTGCTGGTCACTGCCCTTCAACTATAAGAACTGGTTTACGATGTTATCACTGCTACCAGTATGTGATTTTGGAGTACAAGTTGTAACAACTGGTTTAGAATGTTGTCACCTCCACTGGGCTGTGATTTTAGAATACAAGCAAAATCATCTTGATTTCCAGTAGCCTAAAACTGGGGCAGGTACAATCTCATCAGTGTCATCCCCACTTTAGCATGATGTTCTATGGGAAAACGTCCTCATGGAACTGAGGTCAACCCAGAAGGGAGAGATGAGAGGTGATGAGGAGCAAGCACATAGTAGGAGGTTTTTCTGAAGTCACAAGTCACATTATGACAAAAAAAATCAATGTGCTCAATGGGAACAAGAGGAAATAGCATGAGCATGCCACCAGGAAAATTCTAGACACCAGCTAAATGGAGGTTGGGCCACTTGAAGGCAGAGAAGTTTGAGGGAACATGGAGAAGAGGGACAGGCAGAAGCAGACCAACACACTGGAGAGGCTGGGAGGGAAGGGCAGAAGGTAGCCAAGACAACTGTGGGAGTTCTGATTCCAGCAGCAGCATCGACACTGTGTTGCTAGTGCCCTCTCCAGATCTCTTAACTTCCTTGGTCTTTCCCAGCTCAAGTTCCTAGAAATCTGATCAACTAAAACTTCTCAATTTTTTTCCACATAATACATCCTGCCTAAGCATAGTATCTTCCAAATAGGTGCTCCCAATAACATACAAAGACTAGTTCAGGTTTGAACAGTTAAGATAGGTAGACAGTGGGTCAATTTATTGACACTGAAAACTGAGTTGAGCAAGACGGCAGTGTCTTTAGCTGACGCCCAGTAGGTTAAGCAGGATCATTCCAGTGGTTGACAGAGCTCTTTGGTCTTGGTTCAGCTCTGGCCCTATTCCAGAAAGAAAATTAGTCTCCTCTCAAATATCCATGTTAGAGCAGGGGCAGTGATGCAGATAATTGAATACATTGTTTTATATTTGATTTGATCTATATTTAATTTATGCGATAATACTTTTTGCAGTAGATTTACCTTCCTAATTATGTTTTGCTCAGGCTAATATTAACATTAGTTGCCTCCCTGGGTATACACTGAATGAAAGCAGTGGGGGGCAAAAGAAGATGAATAATCTATATGCTGAGCTAGTGGTTTTCAAGTTATATTTAGTAATAGAACTCTTCCAAACAAAATTTTACACGGAAGTGGAATATATCAAACAGATAACAGAGAATCTGTTTTAATGGAGGTGGTGTGTCCAGCCTGGGATACAAATCATGTCACTTTGACCCTAAATTTGACACGCTCCACCAACACACTGTGGTCCCAGGAGCAGGGATACAAATTTGAAAACCACAAGTTTATAAACAAAGTTCTAAGTACTTCAATGATTCACACTGATCTCCATGCTTGTATTAATCTTGTGTATTGCCTATGACAAATAAGAATTATCCTCTCTGGTCAAATTCTACTGAACCCAGGAAACATGAAAGTTGTCCCCACAAATTAGTAATAACAAAATTTAACAAACACAGGAGTATTTGCCAAAACAGTATCTCCTTTCAGAGTGGCCATCGTAAGAATAATAGTGTCAGACATTTATGGAGCACGTACTATATACCAAGTAGAGAGCATATAGATTAGCATTTTAAATTCTCATAACTTTATGAAGTATTATAACAATTACATTTCGGACAAGGAAACTCCTGCAAAGGGAGATTTAAGTACATTCCCCAGGGTTAACCAACTGGTAAATGGACAGATGACAATGTAGGCAGTCTAGTTAGCTGTCCTCTTCACCACTAATTAGACTGCCTCTCTTAGAAGCTGTGCACTTAATCAGAACTGCTGCTATGGTCCAGGTTGATTTTTGGAATTTTGCTTTAGAACTATGTTAAATTTACAATGCAGTCAGTATCATCACTTGTAAATGCACGTTAATCTTTATTCATAAACTGACCCGCATTCACAATTAATAAATGATGCCTTAGAAAAGCTGAAACTGCAGCCAACAATGTGGGGCAGAGAAAGCACATCATGGGTGGTGGGGCTGGTGAAAGGAAATCGAGGACAAAGCATCTATTACAGGTTAACTCTCCCCCATCCCAATTCATGTTGTGGGTGTCCTTTGAATGGGATCTTAGAGGGTCTTTCCAGACACAATCAAGTTCAATAAGAAGACCAGAGTGGGCCCTGATTCAGTATGACTGGTGTCCTTATGAAAGGAGGAGATTTGGGCCCAGACACACAGGTAGGAAAGGATAGGTCTGTGATGAAACAGACAAAACGGCCATCTGCAAGCCATGGAGGTGGGTCTTGGAAGAACACAACCCTGCTGACACTTGATCTTGGAGTTCTAGCTTCCAGAACTGTGAGAAAACATACTCTGTTGTGGAAGTCACCCAGTCTGTGGTGCTTTGTTATGGCAGCCCCAGCAGATGAATCCATGTGGGAGTTTCAGGTTTTAATAGTACGATTAATTATAAGTGTTAAGCTCCTACATGATGATGCTCCAGGGTCCAGGAAAAAAGTCACAGCAGACATGATGGCTCTTTTATTTGCTTCACAGACGGTTTCATTTTCAACCCATCCAAGTGAGAGACTAAGAGCCACTTAAACAACAGAAATTTGCAGAATGTAAATGTTCTCCTCTGTGGCATACGAACTAAAGACTGGTGGGTGGCTGTATGAAAAATGTGATGAGAAGATCTCTGATTTTCATAATAATGGTTATGGAACCATTGGCTAGTACAGGTCACAGACACCTTGGATTTAGGGTAGCAAAGTAAAGGGCTCCTGAGCCACTTGTGCAATGTTGTAAGAATGTCCCTACTGATGTCCTAAAAAAAACACTAATAAAATATTCATTTTGGGCCGGGACAGATTGCTCTTCAGCAATAATTAGAAGCAAAAATGGAACTGAAGTAACTAATCTAGATAGTACCAGCCAAGACTTGGTCAAGGGCCAGAATGAGACATCTATGCAGGAGAATATCAGCCAAGCGATTTGGGTTCAATGATAGGAGGCGGTGGGGGTGGGGTAGAGAGGCAAGAGACTGTTCTTAAAAAGAACAGTCCAACCAAAGAACCATTTCTGTTGCTGCCACTCTGGTCCCAGTCACAGGCACCCTCCTCTGAAATCCTACCTGTCTAACTGGGCCCCGACTTTTACCCTTAACCTCACTACAATCTTTTCTGCCAGGATTTCTTTGCAGGGTATTCACCTGACGTTGGGCCATTCTGCCGACCAAAACAGTGGCCAAAGAGAGTCTTCTTCCAAGGGGGTGGATCTTTCTTTGACACGCAGACCAGGGATCTACATATGAATCTCATCACAGTGCTGGACAAATCCCAGGATGGGAGACCATGTCAGGAGATTCAGCAACCTTTTCCTCTGGGTCACAAATGTCCTGTCGCCTACATGGGTTCCTTTGTGTTAAGGTCCTGGGAAAACTATCTCACTCCACAATGTGTTCTGCTCTTGGCTAGTGCCTGCTACTACTATCCTAGCCACGACCACCATGGCACCAGCCTCAGCAGGAGATACCTACCTAAAATACCAACCACACAGCTGTCACACAGCTGTCCCACAGCCCAACCTCTGAAGAACAAACTTTGTCCTATCTTACCTGTCCCTTACCTGTCCCTGGCAAAGTATTACTGCCAGGTAGAGAATTCCACCACCACCTGGCTGGCTCTGAGCAAGTGACTCTCTACAGAGGCTTGATTTTCTCACCTGCAAAATGAGCAAGCCTACTTTCTAAGAAGCTTCTGCTCCTACCATCCAAGATTATTTTACTAACATTATTTTATTTGTAGGGATTAGAGAATCTAAAATGCATGAAGGTTATAGAGTGTGCCAGATATAACACTAGTGACAGACATATGCACAGGCCAGATCTCATTTCGTGATGCAAGACACAGGTTTTTCAGCTCTTGGAACCAAAGACTTCCTTTGCATAGAAAATCTGTGTCTACCTGTAGTTGTGTGATCACCTTCCTGCCTGTGGCCTCATCTGAAGTTCCATTTTAGTAAAAAGCTATGGGAGATGAGAAATATGGTTTCCCCACTATCCAAAGATAGAAATTTCCTATTTGGTATAATTTGGTAGGTTATTCTTTGGGTCTGGGAACACTCAATATGTTTTCCACATAAGTTAATGGTAATAGTGTTCTCAGGTCCCCACTCTCCGCGCCCCCCCCCCAAAAAAATAATAAATTACCAAGTCATACCAACTAGGAATGTTCTACTTTAAGATCACTGGGGACAGGGGGGCAGTGCCACCAATTTCATCTCCAGCCTTCTCCCTACCCACTTTCTCTCTCCCTATTCTCAGTTCATCTTGTGGTGTATTTAGTAAATACATTTAAGAATGATAGGCTGACACTAAAGCAAAGTAGAAATGACAAAAAGGGCAAAATGACAGTTATGCCAGCATGGGTACTACTTGGGTCTTGAATTAAAAAAAAAAAAAGTACAGGAATCAGTTGATAGTAGCAGCCTTGCCAATTACTGCTCAAACCTCTTACCTTCTATAGGGGGACAGTGGTTAAGAAAGTGACAGCAAAGCAGCTCTAGGAAATGCAGAGTGTTATCTACTTTGCCTTTTTCGTTCTTTGGAGCCTCCTCTCCTCACAGTTGATAATGTCACATGTCCCCGATGGGACATTCATGGGGCCCAGACAACAGAAATGTCAAGAATTCCTCTGGGCTTCAGATGATCTGGTAAAAGCCCAATAGGGCACTTATATTTATTATGAGCAAGCATTCTATGGCTGTAAAAAGCTATCAAGCTGGAGCTCTGTGACCTTTATTCTGAGGGAAGACCACATGGTGCAGTGGAGAGAGATTTCGACCAAGAAGCAGAAGCTCTGGCACCTCTACTGGCTGTCCCCCACCTCTATCAACCCCCACTATTCCTCCCATGCCCACCTCTGACCCAGCACACAGTCTCTGTCTGGTTTGGCAGTGGGAGGGAAGCATAACAAGACCGTTGCATGTCCCTCCACTCTTGCTCATCAAAAAGCTAAGCTATCTTTGGGGGATCTTGTGCCAAATGAAGTCTAGAAATAATTTTTAATATATCATTCATACATATATTAGAGTAAAAAAATATTTTAGAGTAATCTGACAAATTCAGCATATGAAATTTTAACCCAGGGAAAGCATATATATTTGATGTCTTCCCTTCTGGCCCAATGGAATTAAATGACGAGAACCAAAGCTAAATAGGCAAGAGGAATATTTGTACTTGTAGCCTTTGGGTTCTTGCTCTCTTCTGGATCATACCAGGGATTCACACATGTTTACTGAGTCTTTTTCTGAATGTCAGTGATCCTGTATCTAAACTTTACGCAGAAATCTACATTGTTATTCTGTAGTCTTTGGGGGTAACTAGCTCAGCATACTGAGATTAAGAAATAATATTTATAAGACTATAAACTCTTTTTAATAAAATATATCCATTAACTCAAATAAGTACCCTTAAGAAAGAAAGATTCCCAATATTTCTGGAATCAAGGTGCTGATGTGAAGACACTGAGCATAGGAAATCCACAAATTCAGTGGATTTGCAGTATTCTCCCAAGCTGCTGATATAAATAAGATAGATCACACACGCATATGGACACACACAGACACACCCTAGCCTGGTGCCATCTCTTGCCAGTGCTCATCCCCCACTGGGAAACTGCCTGACATTACAGAGTCACAGCTTGCATCTAGGTCCAGTTCCATCAAAATTCACAGCTTATTTCCAACCAATTAACTTGGTTATTGGCTTCTCCAGATACACCAAGTGTTAATTCAACCAGATCTTTCTCAGTGCCTCTCAAACAATCTTATTCCAAACTGAAATGTAAATCAAGTGCCAAAAACATCTTGACTTATAATTTGTCTGTAAGACATTTTAGTTGTTTAATAAAGAAATGAGAGCAGGAATCAAAAATATGAACAGCCTTATGTTCATATCCTAGCTTCTCTCCTTTCAAGCCTTTCTTTCCCAAGTTGTTTTACATACAATAAGAAAAAATACACTATTACTGGTCTCTTATTTTTTGAAGACTGATAATCAAGTTGGTTCCACATTTTCAACCATTGGCATATCACAAATGTATTTAAACACTCAAACAAGATTTCAATTCTTGGGCTCTAGAGCTTTTTTTGCACAAAACTCCCATGAGTTTAATCTTTAAAATACTACAGTTTTACTCAAGAGCTGGAATAATCCTGCCTCTGGGTTTAGTCTGTTAAGTGATCCAAAGGCAATATCAAATTTCCATTTCAATCACTGACACTTAATTCTGATTACCTAATAGGTGATATTTTATTGCCCCCAGATTTTTTATTATTATTGTTTAAAAATACCCTGAACTGCATGCATTTCCATTTAATTTTTTTTTTTTAATGTATACTTCTTTTCCTGAATTTCTGAACATGGATACCTTCTGTAACTATGAAATTTGCCGAAAAAGTTTTCCTTTCTCCTTTGGCCTTGCTATGCTTTTCTGAATCATCTTTAATTACCTGCTATCTAGCTAAGCACTCACATATGCACAACAAAAGCCTGTAGGAAGGGTTTAACCTTGCATAACTCTCAGACTCTTTGAAATCTGCTGGCAAAGCAACAGATCAATCTGGTTCCTGAAGCTGCGGAATATTATAAATCTTATTTCCTAAAATGTTTCAGTAGGTAAACGAAAGGTCTACGCATGTACTGGATAAAGACTGGAAAAATAGGCCATTGGTGAATAAAATGAATGAACAGCAAAGGGAAATTCAGTTGATAAACAAGTAACTGAATAAAGGATTCTTTTTCCACAACTTTATTTACTCTTCATTATGATTTTGAGATTGTAACTTATATAGATGACTGTATGACTTTCACCTGTTATGTAATTCCTACCACTATATTGTATTAGTTTTTTATATTTCTTGAAGTAACATTGCATTACAACATTATATATTTGAGGTGTGCATCATTATAAATCAACAGCTGCATTAAATTAAATTCACCACTAAAACTCCAATCCTATTCTTTACCCTACAATTGATGTCTTCTACCTAATTTATCTAGCCCCTTCCCTTTCTCTTCTGTAATCACTACTTTGGTCTAATAGTCTAGAAGTTCATTTTTTACTTCTTTAGTTCTTTCATAGGAATTCAAACACCAGTATCAATGTGACTCGAAGAGGAAGATGAGACAACTTGCCAAAAAGGACAAAGTAGTAGTATCAGTGGCAGCCAAGGAGAGGAGCGCCTCATCAAAAATGACCCCCATACCCCCTAGAAAAGGCAGAGCTCCAGTCTCCCTCACCTGCACTCCCACCAGCATCTCTGGTTTGCATTTATAAGAGCAGCCAAGGAATTGACGCAAGAGCCTTTAATCACACCACTAGCTGCCTGGAGAAGACATGCTCTTAATTGACTAAGCTCCTGCAAGGACCTGGCATTTCCAACCTGGGGTTATTCCCGGTGGTTATTTGAAAAGGATCTGTCCAAACACAAGTGAAATCCTGTCTGCTGGAAGAGCTTTAAACCTTCAACTCAAGGTCTAAAAAACAGTTTAGTCTGGCATACTAATGTAACATCTGAAAAGTTACAGGAGGCAATTGTAATACACAACCTGCAAACAGGAAAACATTTTCAAGATATGTCAGAATAAGAAAATTTGATGAAAGGGAATAGAGGGTAGTAGATGACACCCAAATTACAACCAAATTAAATACAGAACAGTTCTCAAGGTGAAAATAATGGAAAATTAAAATTGACAGAAGAAAAACTTTAAAAACCGGTCACATGAATTCAAGTTTGCCAGGAGTTGACTTGCAGACGCAATATTAAAAGAACTACCTGTGAGCATTTTTAAATGAGTATCTCCCAACTTTGAGAATCCACTGAATTCTGGATGAAAATAATGTAATTGGATGCCTAAATTGTGGAAGAGGAATAGACGAGTCTACAAATTACAAACTGCTCAAGAAAAACTACTTCAATTAATCATAACAATATGTTGTAAATTACTGGAAGAAAATAAAGCATAATTTGTAAAACTTTAAAATAAAATGCTTAAAAATATATAGCCAGATTCAGCCTCCTTTGTCCTTTTATTTTTTTAAATGATTGAAATTTACTACAGCACAAAATAGCTTTCTTTTTGGTCTTTAAGTAAAATAAGATTTTTCCCCTTAAATTTACCAAATATAGTCAAGAAAGAGACAGAAGTCGGAGGCCTGTTTTCTTGGGGCAGCCCAGACAGGTGCTGGTTTCAAGTCACTTCCAACCCATTCCCTTCTATTCAAAGTTGTAGATTGGCCAACTTTTCTCACTGCCTGTAAAGGTGACTTCAGAGGAAATGGGAGGATACGTGGGAGTTGTATCAAACCCTGAACAGTGGCTGCAGGGCCGTTTCCGGGCCTGTGTTCTAGCCACGTGCTAGTCAGGAGCCAGCACCCATTTAGAAAACAAAGAGCCTGAACCTCGTGGCCTGTGGATGGTCACAGTCTGCCCATGAATCTTTGCAAGGTGACTTATCAGGGAGCTATTAGGAACAGAATTAGGTGGGGTGGAGGGGAGGGTGTTAAGCAATCTGTTTTAACCCATTTCACAAAATCCAGAAGTGCAACATGATCTTGGGTCTCGAAGGACGTTCACCATCATCTAGCTCAAGCTCTCATTTTGTAAAAATGAATTCTAGCTCCTCTAGCGCCAGACCTTGCTAGTGGCAGGTTCTCTTCCTCCTACTCTCTGTCTATGGAACTGCTATCTGTCTCCTCTAACTTGGAACTGTTGTCTGCTTGGTTTCCCAGCTGCCTGTGTTTAGAGACCCATTTGCTCCAATACCTCACAGGTAATCCCCCTCACCAGGGGGGCACAGAGATAGTTGTCTTTGGCCTGAAATGGCATCTGTTACCTTGCTTGGATACACAGATTTTTGCTCTGCCTACCTGGATTTCTTTCCATTGACGGCCTGACCTCCTGCATCCAAGCCCTGGATTTCCCCAGTTGTCAGTATTAAGCACCTCTCCTTCACCCCTTCAGAAAATAGCCAGAGATGTCAAGACCCTTAGTGCTGTGTGACTCCGGACCCTCAGCAGCCTCATCTGTAAAATGGCATAAAGCCAATTTATTGCCCAATATACCCTATATCATTATTGTGAGCAAAAAATGAGCATTTTGTATATACTGATGTTAAAATTAATGATTATTGGTATGATTATTATTACAAATCTAAATAGGAAAGATAGACATGATAACTATGAGAGCTGAGAGGACACAGCTGCAGCAGGATTCCAAACACTGAAGTCTCGGTCTAATCAGTGAGACCCACTGTGAGGGACATTGCTCACATGCCACGTTCTCATTGCACTGACTTCCTGCCTCATGTTCCTGGGAAAAGCAAGGTCTGTGTGTCAAAAGAAAAGGGAAGGAGAGAAAGAAGGTGGGAGAAGGGTGGGCCAGAATCTCCTTGAGCACAGTATTAGCAACACAAAAAGCTCCTCTTGGGCCTCCTTGGTGGCACAAGGGGTCAAGCATCACATTATGAAGCATCCACAGCCACTGTAGCTCAAGTTCCATCCACAACCAGGGAGGTGACCCACATGGAAAGGCAGACCTCTCCTGGCTTGCCTGCTGCTCCCCTCAGCAGTGTGTTTCAGTCAATCTGCCTGTTCTGCTCCCCACTCTGTCTCTGGTGAATCCTCTCCCTCTCCACACTCTGGCCTGTACCCCAGTTCTTATATGCATAAAAAAAATATTAAAAAAAAAAGCTCCTCTTCCTCCAGATGATTTCTAATGCTCTTAGTCCCAAAAAGTCATTGTTTTTGACAAACCTAGCAGTGAACAACAAAGACAGAGAAAGGAGAAAAACAAAGAACACAATCACAATACTCGGAAGAGAAGCCTGTAGACCAGAGGCATTTCCTGTGAAGTCTCCATCTTGACCTAGTTTGGGTTGGCCTCACCACCAGTCACCCCAGACACACTCATGGGACACACAGCTGCCTCTTCACACACGTACTAGGAGAATCTCCCAGCCCTGGGAATCTGTTTTCCAATTCAGGCTCGCTGAGTCTTTGTAGCTCCTCACTCTAATAAGATATGTATCTGAAGGGAAAATGGGACTATTGATTTTTTCTCACTCAGTTGTGAACTGCTGAATTTCATTATTTCAAAGAGCACTCAGGAGGTGCCCTGAAATCAGCCTGGACAGAGGGCATGTATAGTGGGGATGCTCTAAACACCCCAAACAGTCTGTCATGATGGCTGAGCTGTGGACAGTTAAGCTAACAGGAAAGTAGGACCCATCATGGCGTGCACCCCGTTGGCCCTGCCCAGTCCAGTCGTGACCCAACAACCCAGGTGCACCAACCACAATCTAGCCGGCCTTGCTATAACCAGAAGTTGAGTTTGTTTCACAGTTTGTACCATCGGTTTATAAAAAGATGTGGCATGTTTCTTCCAATGCACAAGAGACAATTCATCCATGAACTGCTGGAACTCATTTTACTCGAAGCATGAAAAATTCCAGGAGCTGAGGAATGAAGAATTCAACCACAGACTAAAACAAGCCAGTCCAGCTTCTCTAAAGAATGCTAGAAAGTATCATCCACAGCAGTCATATCATCACTGCTGTTATTAACATGATTATTCCTACCCCACTTTACAGTCAGCCACATGCCTGCTGACCAAGGTCATGGCCCATCCTTCTCAGTTTTCCAGGTGCAAGGACCAACGAAGGCTAGGAGGGCAGAGCTAATGGCCCTGGAAGAGAGGCAGTGCAAAGTCTTTTGCAAATTCCTGCTCTGTCAGCTTTCTACAGTGGAGTTGCTGCTTTCCCGGGGGGTTAAAATAGTTCTCCTCTTGGGCCTCTCTGGTGGCAAAAGGGGTTAATTCTCAATACTATGAAGCTATGAGTAGCCACTGCAGCACAAATTCAATCCCCATCCAGAGAGCTGACCCACATGGTGCAGCAGACCTCTCCTTTCTCACCCCCTACTCCCTCAGCAGTGTATTTCAGTCAGTCTTCCTCTTCTGCTCCCCATGAGGTCTCTGGTGAATCCTCTCAACCCCCGCACCTCTGGCCTACACCCCAGCTATTGTATGCAATAAAATAAATCTTTAAAAAAAATTCTCCTCTTGTTCATAGGAAGAAAACCATTCTTGTTGGTTCTAATCAAAAGGTAGCACTGATGTCCCTGAGAAGACAACTCTTCACTCCATCCTGATAGGAGATTTGGTCCAGAGCACAGACATGGAGACATGGAAGAATTCAAACTGCTGCTTGGGTTTCTGTTACAATATACAGATAAAAAGCTACTAGGTCTCTCATCACCAGCACACTTTTCTACCCCCAGCCCTTTGCTATAGTGACCAGAGACTGCTAACCAACCTTAGTGACATATCACAGAGACCATACAAGCTCACAATCTCCACCAATGATTTGCTCAGAAATGTCAAGTACTCTTAGGAAGATGCTTTTCAAGCTCAGTGTATAGGTTTTCTGGGGAAAGAAGCATATTCTTTGTTCCCTCGAAATTACATGTTATTGAACTGGATAAATCAAAAGCAGCTTCTCCCCAGACTGAGCCCTGAATTTATAGCAGGCCTCTATGAAAAAGTCTGTGGATGATGATCACAATAAAAACTTTGTGGATGATGTGGAGTGGTCTGTATCTCTAGATTTTTGAAACAATTCCAATCTCCACAACCTCTCTTCATAAGACTTCAAGATTTTCCTGTTTTACAATTTGTCTGCATCTCTCCATCTGGCTTAAAATGAGCTTTGTCTGATAAGCAACAAAGACAACTCCTGATGCATACAAGATGCACTCTTCTGGTGAGGACATCTACAGGATATACCTATCCCAAGTCAGCATTTCAAAAAGATAGCCAATACCACCTAGCAAAAGCTCAGTTAACAGGATCAAGTCTAATTAGTTAAAAGTATGATCAGTTAAAAATCTTCTTTCAAATGCTCTATTTCTGGGAGTCTGTGCCACAGCTCACTAGCTTAGAAAACGTATGTTTTCCTTATTAAGTGGAAAGCCCATAAAACAATATTGGGTTTTTTTCTAAGTGGTATTTTTACAGGGAATACCATGCTTCACCTTCCTAGATGGAAGAAAGGCAGCTGACTCATCAAAGCTTACATACTACCCAAAGAATATAAAAACACTAGTTCGAAGAGATATATGTACTCCTATATTCATTGCAGCCCTACTTATAAGAGCTAAGTTATGGAAAAAGCTTAAATGCCCAAGGATAGAGGAGTGGATCAGAAAAGTATGGTATATACACACAATGGAACACTACTCGGCTATGAAAAAAAAAAGAGTGAACTCCTGTCACTTGCAACAACATGCATGACCCTGGAGATGATTATGCTAAGCAAAATCAATCAGAAAGAGAAAGACAAATATAAGATGGTCTCACTTGTATGTGGTATATAGAAAAACATAATAAAGGGTCAGAAAAACCAAACCAGTGATAAACTCTTGACATCTGACAGCAAAACTGAAGATACCAGAGTGGGAGGGATGTAGGCAGAGAGAGAGGAAGAGGAGGGGCCCGATGGAACATGGTGAAGGATTGTTAGGACACCCATGGCAGGCAGGGTGTGAAAGCATCCATTTGTAGAGGTTTGAACCTATAACCTCAGACCAGAAATAAAGATGAAGCTACTTTGCCTCATAAAAATAATTTGAAAAAATAAGCAAATAAACTGGACATAGAATTATAACACAGAAAAAAGGGTCTATACACTCCAGACAGTCCCAAGACGGGACGTGCTGCCCTCCCCACCAAGTAATAAAGACGAGACCAAGGGTCAGCTCTTGCAGGGAGACTCAGATTCTAAGGATGTCCCGGGGTCACTCTGCAGACACACAAAACTCTGAGCAGTATTTATGGTGCGCTCCTCACAAGGGTCCCTTGCTGGATGCACCTGCCACAACCTCACCAGCAGGAGAAGGCCATGACCGTGTGTTTCTTTTATATCTTGGAGCCACTGCCCTATCTCCCTCCACCCCTCTCCCAGACAGCAAGCAGTCCTCACATTCCTAGATTTCCTCTCACAAAGAGATCTCAGGTCTGAGCTGTTGAGCGGTTCAGGCTTTCCCATGATCATCTCAGCACAGAAAGTGAGAGCCCCGTCTTGACCTGAACTCTGTAACCTCGGATTTGAGAATGATGGGTCATTTGGGGCTCAGGGAGGCCCCAAACAGCACTGCAGCAGATTCCACAGCCATCCTCATACTCAGTCTCCCTGACAGCATTATAAAATTGAATTGCCACAAACTGAAAAGTCCTTCCAGAGCCTGTTCAATTGATTAGAGTTCTGAGCAAAAGTCACATATTCATTCCTGTCCTGTCCAAGTCAGAGCCTGGGTAAAGCAAGCTTCAGTGCGTGGGCAAAAGAAAAGACTAGAAATGCTAATGTCTGACTCTGGGGCTCACTTCTATCAGCCTATTCTACCCGAAGTTCCTTGTTTTAGATGAAGAAAGATAACTTCCCTGAACCTGTGGGCAGAAACTATCTTTATTGGTTCAGACCCAAAGACAATTATAGCGGTGCATAAGGTCTCCCATAAGGTCTCAGACCTTAGCATTTTTAGTGTTTTCTTTTGCCCATGCACTGAAGCTTGCTTTACCCAGGGAAACTTTCTTGGTTTTAATTCCTTGACTGTAAACAAAATAACAAGAAGTGCCTGCCTACCATGCCAGGTTGCTCTGAAAGCCACCAGACAGCTAGTGAGGAAGCACTTGTTCTACAACCCATATGTCTCTGTACAGGTACAGGGCACACCTGCACAGATACTTCCCACGAATTCAGCTCAAAACATAGAGTCTTTGTTAAGTACTGCAGTGGGTTCTAAGATAGGCATGCCCTAGCTTTTTCCCTCAAAGATCAACTTGTGGGAGAGATGAGAGGAATATGACAGACCTCTGGGCTATTAAGAGTGAAGGAAAAAATATGTAGGACACATCTGGATGGTAAGACCAAAAAGGTTCATTTTTAAGGGTGATGTATAAAATTATGCATTTATAAATATAAAAATACATGTATATTTCAGCATTCATTATTCATATTATATATACACACATGATCTCTAATATGATGTATATATTATGTGTGCCTGTGTATTCTCGCGTGTGATACATAATGTATAATCTACATATTTTATATACCTATACATATTTATAAGTAGAGAGAGAGAATGGTTTCCATGGAAGAACAAGGGAAGCAGGAGTAGGAAAGATTCTTACAGGCTGAGGTAATAGAGTAGGGAAGCAGAGGAAGATGCAGGAAGGACAATACAAGACATAGCAATGGTGCGTTCCTCTGGCCATGCTCAAATGTGGCAACAATCCAAATCTCCCTTGTTGCATGGGCATGAGTCATGGAATTATGTCTACAGGGATATAGCAGTGCTAGAGGGGAACAGAAGGAAATCCTCAACAACTCCTTAAGGATATTCTGTGACATCCCTCACAATATATCATCTGTGGCTTGCTTTTACAGACTGGATAGGATGTGAATCATGTACATGTGGGAACAGTCATTCTGTACAGGCAGTCATTCCGTACAGGTAGATGCGCTAGTCTAAGATACATTTAGACAGCAATTTGCAGGCCCTCAGGAGACTGAAATCCCCTAATAAAAACAAGTATAAGCACAGGAAAGTGTTTACTCCCATCCAGACACAATTAGGAGGGCTCAATTCATCTACATAACAACTCTATAAAGAATTTATTGTTTGCTTTACCCAAATAAAAAGTGATTCCCAGTTATTAAGGGGTTGAGTGTGGGTTCATCTCCTGATAATCAGATGGCAGAGTCCATATTCATAACCACTCTGGGTGGTAAGTTTTACTAAGTATATTCTTCATCTTAATAACCAAGCAGAACATTAACTTTCTCGTGGCATTTTCGGCCTTACTACCTTCTGCATACGCATTGGGGTACTACTCACTTTTTTGTCTAACACATGTAAATGTGTATTCTGTTTATGCCAGAATCAGATTCAGAACACAATGAAGAATCTCACTCTTTAGTGATATAAGAAAGGAAAACACTAGAGTTGGAATCAATGAACAGGAGTTTAAGTATCAGTTTTGCCTCTTATTGAGAACTCTGGGCAAATTTTAAGCTTCCTAAACTTTCTTTTCCTTATCTGTCAAATAAATGTAATAACAGAAGCTTTTTACAGAGAAAAGTTTAGCACAGTGCCTGGCACATAGTCAGCACTCAGAAATTTTAGCCATCATTAATAATAATCCATTCTTCCAGGTGCAAACACTGTCTGAGTCTCTAGCTCTTGACAGTTTGCCCTCCCTGCCTTGACAAAAGCTAAAAATTCACCTCTCTACACAATCATCCTAAGCAAAGGTGGATGCTAAAATCTCTAACTAATTGAGCTACAACAGATCTCAAAGGGAGAGCTGTTGACCCTGGGGGTGTCTGGGAGTGGGAGGACACATATTAGGGTGAACAGTTAAGACTGGACACAAGTGGGTTAGGTGGTCAGGATATAAAATATCTTGCAAAGCTCAAGACTGCCCACACAATGAAGAATTTCCCATTCAGAATATCTATGGTGCTTCCATTGGAAAAAAATATATACAGCACATCCTAGAAAGTATAAACTAAGGACAACAGACACAAACAAAACTATAAACAGGGCAAATTTATAAGCCATGCAAAATTAGTTAGGAAATCACTGGTACCTTCTTATGGTTTCAGGCGGTTCTGCACGGAGAGCGATCTGATTGGCCAAAGCCACGGTGTCCTGCAAGGCCTTGCTGACCTCCTGCAGCTCTCCCAGGGACAACCTGCCCACCAGGGGCTTCAAGTCACAGCCCTGCCATGGAAGGAGCTGCTCCAGCTCTTCTATCTCCTTTCTCATCTGGTGATCTCTTGCTTCCAGCACAGACATTCTTGCTTGGAGGGCTTCAATTTCTTTCTGCAGAGAATGGAGAGACCAGATCTTATAAATCAACCCTGCTTGTGGCAAACATCTCTGCTGATAATGAGTCATTTGAGTGAGAGTCAGCCATATGCACGGAAACCATGAAGTTCTTCTAAAGCAGGCAGATTTTTGAAGATTTGCTGAACTGGAAAAACATGCCATCTTTATTTTTCTGATTATTTGGCATAAGAAAAAGTATCCCCTCCCAAGCATTAAATAACTATGGAGGGGTGGCCAAGAATTTGACTTGAAAAACCCAGCATATGTATAAGTGACTCAGTCCATTTCAGGTGGAAGGGCAGCAAACATGTATGTGTGGGAGACCAGAGCTAGCATGAAACACCAGCCACAGACCCAAATTAAAGGGAGGGGAGGCAGATAAGCCTAAATGGAAATTTAGTATATAAAGATTACAAAAATCATAGCTCCTTAAGTTTTATAGGATTAAAAGAACAATGAGATGCAATAGATAGCATTATGCAGTCTAGAGTTCATGAAAATATTAAATAAATTTAATTTCCATGAATATAGCAAACCAAACTCCAAAGAATGCAAAGAGTATCATCCAGTCTTGAAGTCAATTAATAAAATAAGCAGCAGGTAATTGAATCCCCATTGTGGGCATGGTGTCAGAGCAGGTTATCCTCTCACTGCCCATAGGGTTCTGAATTTAAAATGAGACTCTTTTAATTAACATCCTCCAGTGTTACATGCACTGGTTTCTGGCTGATAAGAGCACAGTTCTAATCCTGGGTGTCTCCCTAACTCTTATCTGTGTTCGCTCAACCGCAAGGTATAGATGACCTACAACTTCTATCCGCTGCCCCCACTTTCAGTGAAGGAGGAAGAGTGAAGAGGTACAGAAGGTCCACAGCTAAGACACTCTAAGAAGAAAGCATCTGTGTCCCTCATAGATCCAAGCTTACAGGATTGCTGACATTATCTCCCAACTAATCTCCCTGCTCCCACCTTTGACTTTCTTTCCAGAACATAAACTCCACAGGCATCCTGAGCATTTCAAATAGAATCTGTCACACAACAGTGCAATCAATAAACACCCTCTCGATAAAGGACTACCTTTCCCAGAGTTCTAAGGGCACTCCCTTCAAACACTAAGTACCCTGGGCTAAAATCATTTTCTGTACATTCTGAGCTCATTATCAATAGTGTGGAACTTTCACTGGTGACTATTGTTCAAAACCAAAAACCAGATGTCACATTTTCATTTCTCCAAACCTTACAGCAGTGCTCATCAAATGTGTAACTGCTCAATCTATTGGAAAGTAATCAAATAATCAATACATTTCCAAACTTCTGTGACTTTTGCCACCTTGATATTGTAGGAACTCAGAGAAAAAGAATACAGGAGGGTGAAGTGGTGGTGAAGATAAAGCGGGTTCCAAGCCCCTGTGAACTTGCCAAGCTTGTTCAACTATTTAGAGCCTAATGGGGATTTGAACTCAGTCTGAAAGTCCTGAGTTCTTTTTTTTTATTAATATAATTTTTTTAATTTACATATATTTGCCATCAATTGTAATCCCCATGTATTCCCCATCACCATCTCACCAGTGCACCATCACCTCAGTCCCCCGTGCTCCCATCTTCCCTCAACCCTCCCTCTCACCCTCCCCACCAAGTGTCCCCAGTCTGTCCTTGTCTCTTCATTTTTGGTTTTTGTGTCTTTATTGCTGTTATTGTTATTATTATTGTTCTTATCCCTGAAAGTCCTGAGTTCTTTCTAAAGTCACTTTGCCTCTAATACATGGCTCCCTGTTCCTGTCTCAAGGCCTCCAGACTTAAGCAAGATATGGGACAGCTTCAAGACCCCCTGCCTGTATGGGACTCCATCAACTCTAAGCGCTCCTGAATGTCTCCTGGCTGTAGCTCAAGGCTAAACCTGGATGTCAAGGTCCTCGATGATTCTTGGGCAACTTTTGTCCAAGCTTTCATTCAAAGCTCTATGCCAACCCTGCCTGCCTTACCCAGTCCATCCTAAAGCTCTGTTTCCCTTCAACAGCTTCCCTAACTTGATAGGGATTTCCATAAAGGACCGATTTCTTTCTGTCTCCAAAAAAAAACTTCTAAAGGTCAAAATGATGAAAGGTGACAAATTGGCCTAGCAGACAAGGAAAGCATGTTCCAAAGGTAATGAGGGATATCTGAGACAGGCACAGCGATGCTGAGCTTTCAAGCCCTCATTTGTAATGAGATTCCTCCAAGCCCTCTGGTTATCTCCACCCATCTCTCCTCTTTGTACTTCATGGGTGGATGGCCAGCTTTCTAATTGCCACACTTCAGCAAAGCAAAGACCCACTTTGCTGCATTTGGCTTATGAGAGGAAGGGGGAAATTACTGTCCTATTTCTAGAATATTCTTCACCTGCCTACCTGCAACTGCTGCTTTTCTTGAAGAAGCCACTCTCGTCTAGTGATAGACGCATGCAGGTGGTCCTCAGTGGTGGGCTCCAATGGCTTCAGCTCCATTCTGAGTGTGGTTTGGGGGCTGTCACTGCCAACCCTTAAAACATAAAATATACATATTGGTATAGATACAGAGAAGCTGAAATCTTCAGATGTACAAGAAATTCCACAAGTGGCCCCTGAATGGTCTTATCCTTGGGAGGATCATAGGAGCAAAATTCCTAATGTAAGTTTTTGTTTTAATTACACTTTGTCAGGGCTTTGCTTCTTTCCAAGGCCAAACCACTATTATTGGATCTGCACTGCACCACAGCCCCAGCCACACGTGATGCCGCTGCTGAAAGTACAAAAAACACCCCAGACTAGAAAGACTTAGCATGAAAACAGAGTGCAAAGCATCTCCTCAGTGATATAGTTAGTGTTCATTACCTCTTGAAGTGATCATAGTTTTGATAGATTGGGTTGTAATAAACATATATTTTAATATATTTCAGCTGGTTTTTTTCTTTATTTTAATGTGGCTACTAGATCATTTAAAATCATGTGTGTGCAACAATACAAAATAAAAATAAACAGACAACTACAAATCAGAGACATTCTACAGGGAAGAGGGATCAAGGTAGGGATGGGAAGAGAACAAGGGACTATGGTGACAGCGCACGGATGAACTGTTGCTGAAAATTCTATGGGGACTACACCTAGAAAACAAATATTGTAAGAAAAAATAAAATAAAATAATGTCTGTGGTTTGTGTTACGTGTGATTTGCGGCACTGCTCGACAGTGCCGACATGACCATGCAGACAGAGCCGAATCCAGGGCTGAACTTGGCTGTGATGAAAAAGATATAAATAAAATACAGATACTTGGCTCCTGTGTATATTTATATATATTGGATCAGAGCACTCAGAAAACGTTTGCTGAAAGACCATGGAAAACCTCTTAAACTCTCTTTGGTTACTTCTCTTACTCTTACAGGAGTTGGAATATTTGCGTAAAGCAACACTGGTAAAATATGGCACTGGCTGGAACCTTACACTGGTGAGTGACTTATGCAGAAGTATTGGAAGTATTTATCCTTAAAGGATAACAAATTCAACCTTAAAGTATTTGATTCTTAACTCAATGCAGATAGATAGAAGAAAAAAAAGAAGTTTACCCTAAACAGAACAATGTCAACAATTCCAGGAAGATACAGCTAAAAAAAAAACCTCCATCAAATAAAATTTAAAGGGAAAAAACAAGCAACAAGTCAAGAAAGTGATTGCTGCATAAATGTCTGCAAATGGGAAAACATTGTTCCTTTCAGGAGTTAAATCAAGATAAAAAAGATGATTACATCAATTAGAATTTTTTTAGAGGAATAATAAGGGCTAAGGAAAATACAAATCATTTAAAAATTCTTTTAAGTACACATTCAAACAACTCAAAAATATTACTTTTCGCCTAACAAGCTGGCAAAAGTTTTCTTAAACCAGAATTCCTTGATGAGAGTAAGAAAGAATAATTTCATTATAATATAACTTTGGATCCTACAATCCCACTTCTAAGACTTCCTTGTATGTAAATAATCACAGATATGTACGAAGATTAACTACAAAGATACCATCTTTTCTTAGTGGTCAAAGACTGAAAACACCATAATTATGATCCCAAATGAAAAGGAAAGCTATAAGCCACAACACCCCAAAGAAGACTCTGCAGCCACTAAAAACAGGTCAGCAAAGAAGACAGAACCACAAGGAAAATATGCATTACACCTTTTTAAAGCAGGTATTATGGTACTGTGTATAATGTGAACCACTAGTCTGAAAATAACATGTATATAAAATGAGAAATAGGGAAATATACATCAAACATCAGCTCTTCCCTCTGGGTAATGGAGCAAGTCAATCTTTTCTACATTTTCTATAGGTATCTGTATTTTTAGAACTAAAATAGGAAAGTTTTCTACCACACACACTAGTAGATGTACTATTTATTTATATATTATTTTTTAAAGCCAATCTGTTGTGGTTCTTAGGCAAAACATGTCTGTTTAAAATAAATTTCATTCCTATGTTAATGATCAAGGTTATTTTCCCCACAGAGAAGCAGGTATCTATAGCTTCTGGCAGCTATAGAAGCATGAATTAAAGCTGTCAGCTCCTCCCCTGGAATCTCCTTTGACACAGGTGGAACTTAGCTGACACATGGTCATAGACTCAGGGCTTAGGAAACAGAAGCACGAAGCTGCATGTTCTTAGCTGCACATTCACAAAGGTGGTCTCATCCCTCCACATTGTGTAGAAAAGAAAATGAGTAATCTTGATATGTCTTATTTGTCCATTTCCTTTCACTCCCAGTCTGTCTCATTTATTCAGAAAAAGGAAAAAAAAGCATTAAGCCTGCCTACCACGGCTCAAGCAGTAAAAGAAACTTGGTGCCTACACAAAGCAAGAGAGACCAGCACACACATAGGAAAATAAAAAGACATGGATAAATGTTCACCCAAAGCTTGAACAAATTACTTTAGGAGCTGAAAGATGGAAACGACTCTCCTACTCCCCAAATCTTATTATGGTACTTACAGAATAAGTGAGTCAACCAAGCTCTACAATGAAGCAGCCCTAGCATTTTTTAAAACAATGGTAGAAAATGTCACTTCAGCTTTGCTAAACTAGAAAACAGCAGTTACTAAGAAGGAAGCTTGCTTAGATTCCTAGATCTGACACAGATTCAAATTCTCTGAATAATCCTGAAAACTGCCTACTTATTATAACACACCAGGAAATTTTAGAAATTTATTTTAAGACCTGTTACTCACTGTTTTATGTATTTAAGACCAAATAGCAATAGTAGTAGTAATCAAAATTTTTTTAACTGATAATAGTAAAATAAACTAATATGGGCTGAGAATTAACTGTACACAGACATCATTTTTATGGCACTCACTCCTTAGCAACAGACCTAAAAGAAAGAGATTACTATCGACTTTCCCCACTCTCGAAAAGTGTACCTGTGAAAACTTTATGCTGGACTGGCATACAGCCAAGAAACAATTATTCATTCATATGGAATCTTTTTTAACATTCCCAGATTTAAAAACTAACCTACCAAATCATACCAAACAGCACATCAAATCTAAAATAACACGAACATCTAGAAAAAGCAGGAGTGGTGTGATAAACCCACCACTTAAAGGAAGCAGTTCCTAACAAAGGAATTTGGAGGGTCCATTCTCCCGCTGCCTTGAAAATGGCTACAGCAAAACAAATGCTGAATGAACACAGTTCTCACTTCTAACCTTTTACTATAAAACTAGAAATCCTCATGGGGTTTGTTTCCATCAGCCAGGTACTAACAATATTTCTTACAAGCAAAATGGCAGAAGGCAAACTTTTGAAAAGCAGGCCCTCCCTGCATTAGTTTTGCCAACAGGGTGATGGGGGATTGACTTCCTCTTCATTGTACACAGAGCAGGAGGCGGAGTTGAGGAGTCAATGACACCTCAAGTTGATTGCCCCTTTCAAACCCTCTCCTGGACACCATATGCCATTAGTCTGCTTCCATTTCTCTCTGACTTCAAGCCACCACATCCACTGATTAAGTTCCCTCACTCACTATTTACAGGAGCAAATGAGAATGATGTGTAAAGCTCAGCATCTGGAAGCAGAAGATGCCATTTCAGCCTTGCTTCCACTAGTTACGTGTCCTTGGTCATATCTAACTTCTCTGAACTTTAACTTCCTCATTTTTTTAAATGGGCATGATTTAAATGGGCCTCCCTGGTGGTACAAGGGTTAAGTACCAGTGCTATCAAGCTATCACTAGCACTGCAGCACGAGTTTGACCCCTGGCCAGGGAGGGGACCCACATGGCACAGCAGACCTCTCCTGTCTCACTTGCTCCTCCCCTCTGCAGTATATTCCAGTGGATCTGCCGGTTCTGCTCCCCACTCGGTCTCTGGTGAACCCTCTCACCCCCTGCACCTCTGGCCTACACCCCAGTTATTGCATGCATAAATAAATAAGAAATAAATCTTTAAATAAGAAAAATGGTCACAGTGATGACAATGATGATGATGATGCTCTCCCCTCTTCCCTGTATGGCTGATTATGGAGACTAAATTTATTCCCAAAATGACCACTGAGTGCAGTGTACAGTCACTTCCTCACCCTGGGACCCTAAAGAGAAGGAGACAGAAAATCTCTGCCCTCAGCAAATTTACTGTTTATTGTCCAGCAACATTTGCAATGGGAAAATGAACATTGTGCTCATGTCCAATGGACACGATGCCCCATAGGGAGAATGAAGATTAAAAATGACATGACTCAAAGGATCTCTACACGAATCAGAAGATGTCTCCAGAGTGAAACTATCATCATCTACTGATCATGTGGGAATGGGATGTGCTTACACCACTGGGCTCCAGAATCTCAGCCTGTTCACTGGGATGATGACCCTGGAGAGAAGAGAGACCAAGCTCATCTCATATGTTGCCCCCAGTCACCTGCACTGAGTAGGGGCTTAGCAAATATGTATTGCGTGATTTAATGAGTCCATGACCTAGAAAATCCAGAAGTCGTTTATATTCAGCTTTCTATGGCATCAGATCATTTCTTTGCACTAATTTATTTCCCAATTTGCTCTGCTTATGCAAATATTAAGAGTCTCCAAATTTCCTAAATAGATACCATCTGGGTCAGGATGAGAGTTAGTGAAGGAAATCAACATCGAATTGAAAATTAGCTACAGAGGAGCTACAAGTGGGTAACTGGGAATTCTCTATATTATCATTAATCACATTCATTACTTAACCCATAAGAAAAGCCCTCGTGATTAGCCAAACTCCTCTCTCGGTCTCTCGTACTTTGACTCTGGGTATAGACAGTCATCAACAGATGACAGAGCCACGGCCAGTCTGAGGCAGGGGACAGGCTTCCAACTTTCAGATCTTCAGTTCTCTGAGCCCTGCTCCCTAGCCTTCTACAATGTTGTTCCTTTTATATTTAATAATTTGCAATGTGTAATCCTTAATGTCAGTGCAAATTAGCATTGCTGCTATAAACTAATTAGTATGTAAAATGAGCAAATCCCTCAGGGGCCAGAATTGAAAACATGAGAGCTAGGATTTCTAACATCAGCACTTGGTGCCAATGGAGACTCTGGTGTCTAAGACCCCACTTCCAGATCCAAGCTTTCCTACAGACTCCCCCCGGGGTAGGAGGGCAGCCCAGTGCTGGAAAAACCTGACCTTTTAACTCTTGTCTTTTCCACCAATCATTTAAAGAAAGGCAAGACCCATTGTCAAAAAAGATCCATCCCACTGAAAATATTTTAGCTCTGAATTTCCCAGAAAGATATTTTTCATCCCAGAGATAACATTCACCAAGTGACTTGGACACATGCTTAATTCAGTAACACTGAGAAGGGTTGAAACACCTTCTGGGAGTCGATATTTTCTGAGTCAGGTAGTCAGTGAGTATGACTCTGAAGAGCTCATATCACCAAAAACAGAGGTTTGTGACGCCCACCTGGCTGAGTACCAGGATCTGCTGTTGGACAAGCCAGTAAATGCTGAAAGTAACAGCTAAAATTCTCTGGTCTGCTGGAACGACCTCAATAAACCAAGTGTGCCTCACTTTTATTCTATGTACATTCAGAGAATTAAACAGCGCTTTAAAAAAAAAAGGCTAAATTAAACAAGTTGCTTTTTTTTTTTTTAAAGATTTATTTATTTATGCATACAAGCACTGGGGTACAGACCAGAGGTGTGGGGGGGTGAGAGGATTCACCACAGACAGAGCAGGGAACAGAACAGGCTGATCAACAGAAGTACACCGCTGAGGGGAGCAGCGAGCACAGCAGGAGAGGTCTGCTAAGCCATGTGGGTCCCCTTCCTGGCCGGCAGCAGGGATCGAACTCGTGCTTCAGTGGCTGTGGTTTGCTTCATAGAAGTGCGTTGCTTAACCCACTGCGCCACCAGGGAGGCCCTAAACAAGTTGCTTTTTAAAAAGTGGAAAATAAAGAACCTACTTGTCCAGGAAAGTTTACATTTCCTTAAGTCTTATCCTGAACCAAATTTTCCTACCCTGAGACTCAAAGACCCTCCACAGAATGAATGGGTTAGCCTCAGAGATCTGCGAGTCTTCTGGACCAGCACACAGTCATTTGTATGTTGGTGCATACGTGGTTCTATGATAGAAGTCCAGTTTTCATCAGATTCTAAAAGAAGTAGTTGACCCCAAAAAGGTTAAGAGGCAATTATTTGTGTTACTAATTGTACTGAAAATTTGCCATATCAATTCAACTATTTTATTTTGACAGGAAAAGGACCATTCCTTACAAAGTATGCTATTTCCTTCATTGGGAGAGAGCCCCTAGCCTGTAATAAATCTTTTTGTCCAGGCCTGGGCTATGTGAGCTCCTGCCTGACACTGTGTCCCCCTGGTGGCTACTGTGAGAACTGCAACCATAACCTTTCATTTGAAACAGCCCAAGGCCATAGTGGCTGGCAAGATTGGCCCCAAAGACCAAAAGGAAGGAAGAATTCAATAGAAAGTTAAGTTGAGAAAAGGTTCAGAAATGAGGTGATAATGCAATGCTCACATGACAAAAGAATACCAATGGGGAGATGGCATTCACCTGCTCTTTCAGGAGACCATGTAAAGAGTCAGCGAAACAGAAGAAAACAAATGCCCTCCTTGTCAAGACAGGCTGTGAGGAGACAGGAGATAAACTGAATTACAATGTCATGAGCACTTACTAAGAATAAGCCAGATGATCCATGATTGTCAAGACCGGAACTGTGAGCAGGCTTACAGCTTCCATCACAAACTTATTCCCTCTCCAGCCTTCCCCAGGGAGAGGGGTAACAAGCAAGAGATGAGCCCAGTGGCCCTCTTCAAACATTCCAGCAATGGGACCCACCCTAGAGAGCCTGACTTGACCGGTCTGGGTGGAACCTGCACTCTTTAAATCCGCAGGTGACTCAAACAGCCAGCCAGGTCTAAGAGCCACTGGGTTAGAGGTAGTGGCTGCTCTCTCTGTATGTATGACCTAGCTCAGGAGACCCTGCAGTAGTAGAAATAGTGAAAGTTGCTCAGGAGCTGAAGGGAGAGTTCAGGAAAGTACATTTTCATCCCTCAGTCAGTGGGAACCATCTGCGCTTCTCACAGTCTCAATGTGACCAAGAACCACGCTGCCTATGACAAGAGGAAGTCCACCCCACCTTCTCCGAAGGTTGGCTTCCAGGAAAAGCTTAACACCAGCCCTGTGTTGTCAAGGGACTCTCTTTGTCAAGTAACAAAAAGGCCTTCCCCTTCAGGGAGCATAACCCACTCCAGACCCTCACTCTGGAAGAAACCCCTCCTGCCCAATCAGCAAAGGGAGCGCTCCCACCAATACGAGCGCTCCCACGAATCTTTCCAGCTAAGCCCTTCCAGGGTCTTTGCAACATGGGAACCAGGGAAGAAGAGAGCCGAGCAGGGGCCAGAGGGATGCACCCCAGGTACTTACTGCAGAGCCCGGTGCAAGGCAGCCTGGGCCTGTGCTCCCAGCTGGTGCAGGAGGCTGCGAAGGACGGGCTGCCTGGAAGGAAGCTGAAATTGCAGGTCACCTTTCTCTTTCTCCAAATCTTCTAATTTTTGTTTTAACATCTCAGCTGGAAGTTCAAAACAAAGAAAGAGGAATGAAGAAGCGTGAAACTCAAAATAGGTAATCGAGTGTCTGTCCCACTCCTGGTCAATGTCCACCTTACTGACATAATGCAAAGGTGACTAGTTTCTAAGCCAGCACTTCCATCTCTCCATTGATGCTGTGAAGACTCTTGTGTCTTCTGACTGACAGTATCGCCTTCCTACCTTTTGTTCTTCTACTACAAAGATTATCATTTATGTATTTATGACGGTCAAACTCAGGATCGCCACATGCAAGGATCCTTACTACTATATGTAAAATCATGTGATCATCTGGGAGAAAGCCCACTGATTTTGATGAGTTCTAAATAATCATTTGGGAAAAAAAATCAGTGTCCAAGTGTTAATTTGAAGAACATTTCCTTATAAATTGCCCATGAGACAGAACCAATCACAGCAGAGTCCTGTAAGCACATTCAAATTCTCTCATGTGCTAGATAGCCATATAGCCACTAATGTTATATAGTAGGGTCCTTATTGTTTTTTAAACAACTTTTAGTCTCCTAGAACAAGGTATGACTATAGAATCACTGTAAGATAATTTTTATTTGAAAAAAAAAAAGATAATACAGAAATTAAAATTCCCACAGATGACAACTTGTCTTCATAATCAAACACCTAAGAATTGGGAAGTTTCCCATATAGTTATCTTTTCAGAAATGTAAGAACTGGGATTGCAAAGTTCATCCCTCAGAGCTTCCCTCCTGCTTGTGTATGCCAGGCAGATGGGGAGAAGCCTTGATTGTAGGCAGACCCCAATTTCTGATACCCCAGCAGTCACCCCTGGCCATGAGCTCCCATGAACTCATCCAGATGTGCAGTGCAAAGAGTATCATTTTCTACCTTGGCCACAATGAGAAGACATTTCAGAGGTTCTCCTCTAGATCACCAAAACTCTTCTGCATTTCTATAACCCTGCTGGTTATTTTCAAAGTAAGCCATTTCTCTGAGAATTAATTTTAAATTCAGTTTTCAACATGCTTGTCATTTTGAAAATACTTTAAACAAAACCCTTCATCACACACAAGCGGAGGTGAACACTCATCATGGTGGCCCCTTCTCTCATGCTGGGCTCCCAAGATGGCCTGGGCAGAGGGAGGGCAGGCACCAGGCATCAGGGGCCGCAGGCCTGTGTCTCTGGGGATTCAGCTGTGACACCTCCCATCAACTTACATGCACTGGGGCCAACAGCCAGAAACTGGCTATGAGAATCTGGCAAGGAATCATTCAGAAAGGATCATCTACTTCAGATGGAGACCAAGTCAGAAGTGTCTGCCAGGTTCTCAATCTGCGCCACCTTCTTCAGTGTGACAGCTGGAGCTTTTTCATACACGGCACTTGTAATGCACAGTGGAGCCTGGCCTGGCAGGTCTCCTGAGACAACCCCCAAGGGATCTGCTCCCTAACACCAAGCTTTATGCTTCAGGTTTTTTTTTCTTTTTTTTTGTATAGAAGAACTGGAGTGTAGGCCAGAGATGTGGGGGTGAGAGGACTCACCAGAGACAGAGTGGGGAGCAGAATAGGTGGATCTACTGAAATACACTGCTGAGGGAGGGGAGCGATGGCCAAGACAAGGAGGTCTGCTGTACCACATGTGGGTTAACTCCCTGGCCAAGGACCGAACTCAGACCATAGAGTTGACTATGCTGAGATTTAACCCCTAGGCCACCAAGGAGGCCCTCAAGTTTTTTTAATTATTGTCATCATTTTTTAATTTATCTACTTATTTCTTGCTATATAAAATCAAAACCTCAAAAAGTTTTTACCTTATGTGATTTAAAATAACATCAATTAAATCATAAGACAGTCGCAAAAATGAGTTGTGATCCTGTTCCATATGGATTAAGAGAAAACCTCAGTTTGTGTTTTAACTCTGCCATCTCTAGCTGTCTTACCTTTAAATGATTTAACCATTTTATGAAAAGACAAGGACAAATTGGGGACACTTGGTGGGAGAGGGGAGGGGAGGGTTAAGGGAAGATGGGAGCATAGGGGACTGAGGTGATGGTGCACTGGTGATATGGTGATGGGGAATACATAGGGATTACAATTGATGTCAAATATATATAAATTAAAGGGAATAAAATAGAATATAAATAAATGACTTAACCATTCTATCTTCCGTTTCCTGATGTACAGAAACAGGGCCAGATAATAATATCCACTTCATACAGTTTTCTAGAGATTAGATGAGACCATCTATGCAAAGCATCCAGCCCCATGCTGGCACCCAGGACTTGTCCAAATGGATTGGTTATTATCAGCTGGGCCATTAAGTATGAGTCTTCAAGGGCTCACAATAACGTTAGAAATCCAGTCTGACCGACCTCTGTCACTCACCCTACTTTAAAGTGTAACCTCATACAGTCGGGTGAAAAGTCCTCAAACAATGCAAGCTGATCCAGCCATATTCAACACTGGAAATGGTGGATCAGCAGCCAAAAATCACATTCACGATGGATTCCAAAGGAAAACATAAGTTATCCCAGGAAATACCTGTGATTAGCTATGTCTTTAGCTGTCACTCACTTTCAAATGTGTATAGCTAAAGTTATTAGAAAAAAATTATGATAGAGACACCCTCATAAAATTTTATAGCTGATCATTATCTCTGATTTATAAGTTACTTCCCCCTCCAGTCTTTTGAGCAGCTATCAGCTACTGAGGGTTACACTTCACGTGCCAGCATCACCTCTGGGTGGCATTTAGGGTACAGCGGTCAACATTATAAATAGAATTTGTCTTGCTTCCCATGAAGAGGAACTGGGTTGCAACCATCCCATGGTAAAAGGAGGCCATGAGGGAGTACACAAGTAAGTGCCTACCAGCACCCATGATGCAGGAGGACCTTGGGAAGTCACACAGGGGCATGTGTTGACATGCTAAAGAATGTTCCGATAGGGGGCCTCACTGGTGGCGCAGTGGGTTAAGCAACGCACTTCTATGAAGCAAACCGCAGCCACTGCAGCACGAGTTCGATTCCTGCTGCTGACCAGGGAGGGAACCCATATGGCACAGCAGACCTCTTTGCTGTGCCCGCTGCTCCCCTCAGCAGTGTACTTCCGTTGATCAGCCTGTTCTGCTCCCCGCTCTCTGTGGTGAATCCTCCCACCCCCCCACACCTCTGGCCTGTACCCCAGTGCTTGTATGCATAAATAAATAAATCTTTAAAAAAACATGTTCCGATAGGTAAGGTAAAGGGACCAGCAGTAGTGTGGACAGCCAGGAGGGGAAGATAGGTTACAACGATATATAAGTAAGTCTGACTTAGTGGGTAAGTAGAGTTTCTCAGTTGCTATAGGTAGAATATGTATATAAATGCACACGCACACACTTCTGTAATTATTTCCTTATCTATCTGTGAGTAGCTGTACTAAAACCACTCCATTCCAGTGCTTCCAATTCCCTAACAACAGGCCTAAGTTCTTTATCCCTTTTCATAATTATGAAGAGAGCCGTAATCTTAGAACTGGAGAATGTATTGTCAACTCTTGTACATGGATTTGAACTGCAAGGATCCTCTTATGCAAGAATATTTTTCTATCCAAGGTTCCTAGTTCACAGATCCAATGGTTGAATCCAAGAACAGAGACCTCGTGGAGATGGCAGGCCGACTATAAATTATACTCAGGGATCAACACTCCTGACCCCTGTGTTGTTCAAAGGTCAGCTGTGCTCATATTATGAAAAGGGATAAAGGACTTAGGTCTGTTGTTAGGGAACTGGAAGCACTGGAATGGAGTGGTTATAGTACAGCGCCTCACAGATAGATAAGGAAATAATTACAGAGGTGTGTGCGTGTGCATTTATATACATGTTCTACCTCTAGCAACTGAGAAACTCTAGAAGCAATGATATCCCAGTAGCAACGCATACATCAAGCACTCAGGTTCTGATTTCTAAAGACCATGCTCCATGAAAAAAGTAAAATAAACTGAGTCTAGTATTGACATAGGGATAGCATGAGTCTGGAGTTTCTTGTACCAAAAGAGTAGGGCATGCTTAAAGACCACTGGGAACATGCCGGAAAGGCATGGGGGCCATAGTGAAAAAGTTGCCATAGGCCAAATCTGGGCTAACGTAAGACTCAAGTAAATAATACAATGAATGAGAACTGAGATTTGGTGGGGTTCAGGGTACTAGTGTAAACTTAGAATATGCCCCCCGTACATAATATACTAATCCAGCTCCAAAGAAAAATGCTAAGTCTGTGGTAGAGAAACCTGGAAGAAGTTTCACTCAGCCCACACGAATGGTGAAGGTTAACATCAGAAGGAGTGGGGATACATCTAGGTGGTGTAACAACACCTGAGGAGATGCGCCAAGAAGCACACGTCCCATGGCATTCCTGTCGGGGCTGCATGACCTGAGTCATGAGGAAGCATCCAGGCACCCAGGTGGAAGACTGTCCAGTAAAATGTAAGATCTGCCTTCCTTAAACGTCCAAGGTCATAAGAGACAGGGAAGGCTCAGTACCAAGGAAACCAAAGAGATGTGCCAACTGCAGGCAACTGTGCTCCCAAGCACAAAGGACAGAGAACCTGGGGCAACGTTCTGGGTCTGCAGACCTGAGAGCAGTGGTGTGTCAAGGTTGATTTCTTTTTTTCCCCAAGATTTATTATTTATTTACTTATGCATACAAGAACTGGGGTATAGGCCAGAGGTATTGGGGGGTGAGAGGATTCACCAGACACCAGAGTGTGGAGCAGAACAGGAGGATCTACTGAAATGCATTGCTGAGGGGAGCAACTGGCAAGCTGCTAAGCCATGTGGGTCAGCTCCTTGACTGGAGATCGAACTCCTGCTGCAGTGGCTGTGGATAGCTTGATAGTGCTGAGACTTAACCCCTTGCACCACCAGGAAGGCTCAAGATTGATTTCCTAACTGGGAGAGTTGCACTTGGGCATATATGAGAGCATCCTCTTTGGGGAAATACACAAACAAGGGCTGACAGGTATGATGCTGCACCTTGGGGAATCAGAGGGAGTGAGCCATGTGAGTTCTCTGTACTAGCCACTTTTCTGTAAGTGGAAAATTATTTTTTAATTTTGAACACAGCCCTATTAAATGCTGTCCTTGTTACTTTTATGTCCCTTCTTTGCATAAAATCCTGCTGCATCTTTAAGAAAATTCTATTGTTTTATTTGGCCCAATGGCAGAGGGAACATAACTCACTGTCTCTGGCTCTTCCTTCTATTAAACTTCTACAAACAGGGGCCTCCCTGGTGGCACAGTGGATTAAGCAATGCACTATGAAGCAAACCGCAGCCACTGCAACAGAGTTCGATCCCTGCCGCTGGCCAGGGAGTTAACCCACATCATGCAGCAGACCTCTCCTGCTGTGCCCGCTGCTCCCCTCAGCAGTGTTTGTCAGTCTGCCTGTTCTGCTCCCCGCTCTGTCTCTAGTGAATCCTCTCACCTCCCTGGACTCTGGCCTGTGCCCCAGCTCTTGTATGCATAAATAAATAAATCTTAAAAACAAAAACCTCTACAAATATTCTGTAGACATTGTTAATCTGATTTCAGTTTGTAGCTCAAGATTTATTTTTTATTTTTTTATTTGTATATATTTGACATCAATTGTAATCCCCATGTATTCCCCATCACCATATCACCAGTACACCGTCACCTCAGTCCCCCATGCTCCCGTCTGCCCTCAACCCTCCCCCTCCCCTCTCCCCACCAAGTGTCCCCAATTTGTCTTTTCATTTTTGGTTTTTGTTTTCATTTTTGGTTTCTGTTGTCTTTTCATTTTTGGTTTTTGTGTCTTTGTTGTTATTATTGTTGTTGTTGTTGTTGTTTTTCTTATTCCTTTCCTTGATCCTTATTTGGTTCCCTTATATTCCTCCTAGGGGAGGAACCATCTGGTATTTTTCTTTGCCTTCTGACTTACTTTGCTGTAGCTCAAGACTTAAAGGCCAATTTTCAGGGTGTTGCAAACAGCAGGTACTGAATAAATGAACTGACTGACCATCTTGTGGACAGAACAGCAACATTAGGAATTTTGATTGCACTTGGTAAGCATAACTGACTAGCTGCTAAGACAAACAAACTCAAAGTTAACCAGAAACAATATTAACTTTGCCACCAAGCAACAAGAAAAATGATGCATTGGATAATATATTCTAATGGATATTATACATTCTATTTGTGAATATAACAGGTTTTATGTGTAAAACTCCAGCAATAAAAATGTTAACCATCATCTCATTCCATTTTGGATCAAGTAAATGTCTTTTTTTATGTTACTGCAACATATTTATTATGGTTTAATTGAGGGTCAGTGTTCACCTGTTTTTTCTTTGCATATCAGTCCTAAGTGCCTGCTGCTAGGGCTACAATATAGAAACAGAATGAAAGACATGTAAGTACTTTTCCACCTATGAATAAATAAGCAAATAAGCATTTACAGAGCAGCAAGAAATCTTCACATATAAAGACATCCTTCTAAATAGATTCGCTCCCTACTGCCTTGTTCTGTCTGTGGGATGACAGAATAGATGGAAGATGCCATCTTCATGGCTAGGCAATCATTCTACATTCTGAGGAGGCCCTCTAAAGTCAAGAAGCAATCAATGTCTTCATAAGCCATTTTCCCTTGGTTTTTACATAATGGCCAAGAAATGCTTCATTGAGAGTAGAATATTCTAATAATTCCACATTATCATATACCTCATGTGTGATGACCAGTTTACAAAGAATTAGAGTGTAATAAAGTGTATTTCAGACTAACCTGAGACAACTGAGTCAGTCTTTGACATTTCAGAATATTAGAATTTGTTGGCTTCATTACCATAAAAATCAGTCACTATTGGGACCCGAAGACGTCAAGCATAATCATTTTTGAGCATCTACTACATGCCTGGCACTATAATAGACATTACTTCTGAACTTCACAACAACTTGTAGATTAGGAATACAAATGCAGGAACTAAAATTCAGAGAATTTAAGTAATTTTCCCAAGGCCTCAGAATGAGTGAGGAGCAAATTCAGAATCTGAACCTTCACCTTTTCTGTTGCCCAGCTCTGGGCTTATTCTATTATCTCCCCCAAGGGCCACCTCCCGGTTCCTGCTCACACAGTGGACCTGGCTGCCCTCTCACCTGTTCGAGCCCCTGGAGATGCCAGGACCCCCTGGGCAGGGAAGGAGCCATAGTCATCTCTGCCTTCCCACTGTTTACTCAGAGGCAGGCACACAAGTGCTGAGCAGGTGCTGAATAAAGGAATGTTTCTGTTTGGGTGAGGAGTGCTGCAGACAGAGAACAGCAGCATCGGCACTGGGTGAGCGCTGGTCGGCACCAAGTGCCCTGCTGTGCATTATCACGCCGTCCTCATAATAACCCCAGGAAGGAGATGCGGTTATTCCCGTTTCACAGAGCAAAAGACTGTTGTGCACGAAAGTTTAAGAAATGTTTCTAGACTAGTCACAGAGCTATGCAACTTCAGAAATGAACTCAGTGTCTGACCCCAAAACCTATGTTCTTAATCACCATGCTCTATGGGAAGGCCAGGTTCTGCACTGTACCCAATTCCCTAAAACACAGGCCTGAAGGCATTAAACACACGCAGACAAGTCTGTCAACCTACTTTCCACTTCATCTACCTCTTTCTCACAGAAAGCACACAGTGACCAAAAATAAAACTTCACAGAAGTGGAAATAGCTTCAGAGCCAATTTCTAGGGGAATGGTGGATGTCCACTCATGAAATGGTTAAACAGCAAGTCAAAAAGCAACCAGAAAAACTGTTGCAAAATATTTTAATATTACAAGAGAAAAACAGGATATAAAATTATATATACATGTTATCTATAATTTATAACCATGTATGTTTTAAAAACTGGGAGGAACTAAGATTTCTGGCAACCAGTCATTGTGATTGTGGGTATTTTTTCTCAATTTCTCTTCTTACAAAATCAGCTGTAAAATCTTGAGTTGTTTATTACTGAGAAAAGTATTATATATTTTTTAAATGGCCTACTGGTTTATTATGCTACTCTTTGATTTCTGCATAAAAATAGAGATTTGGTTTCCTCAAATTTTTAATGCTTAAACTACTTGAGGTAAGCTTGGTTTCCCTGGGTCGTAGATCTTTTCAGTGTACATTAAAAGAAATGTTCTATTTTAAGCTTGCCAATATGTGGAAAGAAGAGTGAGAAATGACTTTGGCGGTATAAAAGAAAAACAACCATTTGGTGGAGAAACAAAAATTTTGGAAGACAAGCAACAGTTTAGCTGTGCTACTTACCCACTCAGCACTTAGCCTATCACCTTGCTCTTAATATGTATCTGTTGACTTGCTCTGAAATATTTCAGTCAGCTATTTGGTTTATAACATCTGTTCTTTCTCGGCAAGAATTTACCAAGCAATATAAAGTGGGTGATCAAAAGAACAAAAGCAGTGAAATGCCCAGCTACTTCCCCAGGTACTGGGTATGTCAGATATGTCAGGTATGTATCACCGTGTATGTGTCCACAAAGCAGGTCCCCCATAATATAGTTTCATGCAGTGCTGTTTCAGTGTAATGTTGATGAGAAAGAGCAATCCATTGGCAGTAGGCTACTGGGCACTGTATGTATGAAGTTGACACATTCTCCCCAAGTCTGCATGGGGACCCCCAGCTTCCTCCCATACCCCGAAGATATTGTTAGGTTCACTGAAGTGTCTCCATTATTCCAGTCTGAGTGAGGGTGTGTGTGTGTGATGAACCCTGCAATGGAATGGGGTCCTACTCAGGGTTGTGCCCTAAGCTGCCTGGATTAAGTTTAGCCACCCCATCCCTGAACTGGAATAAGCAGCATTCATTGGAAAATGAATTAATTGATGGATGGATGAAAGAAAGTAAGAATGAATGAATGAATGCAGATGACTGTTGGATACTAGAAGTGTTTTTGGATTTTTAATTAGAATGCAGTGATTTTGTTATGACCAGAAAAGACTATAGGAACATAACTACTTAACTAGGCCTATTGTAAAGGTTGTTTTGTTAAATATTTCACTTAAAGTCCCAGTTTCTAATAACCTATTAACAACATTTAGGATTTATTATGAGTATGAGTGTATGTATGAGTGTGTGTACACACACGTGCTATCGATAGACATGCAAATGGTATTCAAAGTTACAGTGTTAACTGATTCAAAAGAATACCTACACCCCTATGTTTATAGCAGCACTCTTTACAATAGGTAAGACCTGGAAACAACCTAAATGCCCAAAAACAGATGAGTG
>JAGFMF010011673.1:4521568-4612638 GCA_019455555.1 Galemys pyrenaicus
GAAAGGAATAAGAACAACAACAACAATAATAATAACAATAAAGACACAAAAACCAAAAATGAAAAGACAAGGACAAATTGGGAACACTTGGTGGGGAGGAAAGAGGGAAAGGGTGGAGGGAGCACAGGGGACTAAGATGATGATGCACTGGTGATATGGTGATGGGGAATACATGAGGATACAATTGATGTCAAATATATGTAAATTTTAAAAAATTTTATATAAAAAAAAGTTACAGTGTTAAGACATGTCAGAAAAGAGAAAATTTCTTAGGATCAAGAGTTTCTGAAAAGATGGTTTTGCTATGGGTCACTCTAAAATATACTTTGCCTCAATTTAAAACTAAACTCATAAGAAAGGGTTTCTTTCACCAAAAGTCCTAGGGAATTAACCAGCATATTGAATATTGGTTACTTTTATAAAAGTCTTGAATTTTCAAAACTACCGAAACCTTTTCTAAAGGATGTTTGCACAGATGCTGAGAAAAAGTGGATCACTGCATACATGTGATCCGTGTTCACTGTTCAGAGCCTGGGGTAGCCAAATCTCCTATAAGCAACTCTTCAGTTGTCTGCTTTATTGTTGTTTAAATTGAGGTAACACTGATTTACAGCACTGTATGTGACTTAGGAGGATCATTCACACCTCCTCAGATGTATGTCACACACCACACCCACCAGCAAAGTGCCCTAGTCCTTTCCCCTAGACTTCTGGGAACCACCCCTTTGTCCCACCCCTTCGCATCCTCCACTTCACGCAGCCTCAATTCTGCAGTCATATTTCTAGGTTTGTTTTGGTTTAGTTTGTTCTTTTGTTTCTCTATTTTTCACATATGAGTGAAGTCATCTGATTTATTTAACTTAGCATAATCCTCTCCAGTTCCATCCATGTTTTTGCAAACATCTTTTTGAACAGCTGAATAGTATTCCACTATGTGCACACATACCTTCTTAATCCATCCCTCTGTCACTGGGTGATCCGTTTTTTTTAAAGAGCAATGAAATATTCCCCACATCTCCTACACTTTCAGCATGACTCCCACCACCTCCTCCGCTCCTATATCACAACACTACCTCTCCTGCCACCACTACCATCAACAGCACGCCTGCCCCACTACTGACCATAAGAGGAAGAGAGACCCATGCACATTCCCAGCTGTCTGATAGGAAATCTGCACTGAAAATACCCACAAAGTAAGGCCATTCCCTAGAGTCTTTCCAAATAGCCACAAAACAGGGGAGAGAGGGAGGAAGACAGGGAGGGAGGAAGACAGCAGGGAAGGAGACAGGAAGGGAGACAGGGCAGGAGGAAGAGAGGGAGGAGAGGGAACAGGTAGGGAGGGAGGAAGACAGCAGGGAAAGAGACAGGAAGGGAGACAGGGAGGGAAGAAGAGAGGGAGGGAGGGAGGGAGGGAGGGAGGGAGGGAGAAGAAAAGTTACTCAACTGCACAATGAAATAAGTCAGAAAGGACACAAACCAAAATGTTAAACAGTGACTAATCTCTGCATGCACCATGAGAAAAATAGTGGAATTTTTCTTTAATTTTTATCTCTGAGCTCCCTAAATGCTTTTACAGTGATCATGTTTTGCTTTAATAGTTTATTTTTAATTCATTTTTAGAAATAAAAGGCAACCATTTACTGTGACATCCAGGAAATGGCATGTAGGTGACCTACCTGAGGTCAACTAGCATAAACTAGGAGGTCAAACACAGAATAGTTCTAATTCATGCTTTGGCACTTTTCCTGCTATCTATTTAAACTTTAGTTTTCCTTCAAACAGACAAGGACAAATCAGAGGCACTTTGTGGGAGGGGGAAAGGAAGAGGGACTGGGATGAGAGCAGGAAGAGCACAGGGACTGAGGAGATGGAGCACTCATGAAATGGTGGGAATTCCACGGGGACTACAGTTGATGTCAAATATATATAAAGAGAGAAAAAACAAAAATAAAAATAAACTTCTGTTTTTCTTATCTCCATAATTGATACACTAGATAGTTTAATAAAGAAAGATTAGATGATATGATGTATGGGAAGCTCCTGGCAGAGAAATGATTTATAATGGTTAGTTATTATTTGGCAAGACTGATTCAGCTATCAGTCTCAACTTACAGAGTATGCACCTACTCATCTTATAGCAGGACAATCCAAAAAAGTCTTGCTATAGTGATGGCCAAGAGAAGAGCTTAGCAGGACTATAAAGTATTCATACTTAAGGATTAGGATTTATGACCATGGGTTCTGGAGAGGCTGACTCAAATCAAACTCTAAATCTACTCTTCACTAGCATCATGATTTTAAATAAGTCAGACACCCTCTAAAACTCATTCTTTTCTTCAACAAAATGGACCTATAATAGAACTTACCTTACAAATTTGTGACAGTGGAGAATATAATGCTTGGCTCCCCGTCTGCCTGCTTTTGACATGAACTACTGCTATAATCATGAGTTAGAGAAGGAGATTTAGTTAAAGTTTAAGGATCCTTCCTAAGTTAACTTGCAACACGATACCCAAAGTGAAGATGTAGCTAAAAAGATAATTAATGTAATAAGTTGAATAGATTATATCTTTAATGGCACTTCCCAGTTAGTTTGGAAACCTTCACTTAAAAGTTTTCTAATGCATGTTTTTAATGCACAAAATTAACATGATCTTGATATATTAAGGAAAATATAAAATCATTTTAGGGATGGCACTGCCTGAAAATTGGGTTATAACTATCTTTCAAGGTCCCTTCTAGTTCTGAAAATTCTGGAAGGCACAAACTGAGAAACACAAGCTTGGAATGCAGCTCATTCATCTCCCTCTTCTGTTATATGTGAAAGAACAAACCTACACACAAAAACTGAGAGGGGGAAGGGGCTTATCCATTAAAAATATGTAAATTCTGAAATAAACTCATTTAGAATGTAATGGCAGATACTCCTACATAAAACAATTTTTAGCCATGTTCTTTACTTTAATTGAATTTAGATATATGATCAGTCATTACCAAAATGGGTTAATCACTTGGGCAATTACTAACTCATTTAGCAATCTAGATGCGCAGCTGATAAGTGAATCAACTCTGTAGACTGAATGTTGACGTTTACTAGGTAGACTGTAGCAAGGAGAGAATTTAAGAGAAAAAATTCTTTATAACAGACTGACTCTACCAACAAGGGCATGGGAACTTTCTGGTAAGTAATAATGTAAAGTGTCAGCCAGTGATTCCTGGACCATTTCCATATTAACAGTAACCATGTAAAATGACTGTTGACCATCCAAATGGTCACTTTTGAATTTCTCCTTCCAGTTCACTTTTATTTTTCGTCATCTGTGTTGAAGTGTCTTGGGCCATTAAGTAGAGTGATGTGCCTCTCAGACATGGGAACATACTATGAGCACTGAGTCCGTTTTTAATGAAAGGATTCAAATACCTACTCATTATTTCTCACGATCGGTTTTGGTTGGACTCAGTTTTCACTATGATACTGGACATGGCATTTAATTAGTTCCTATGAATAGACTTTTCACAAGTAATGTGCTCCACTGGTGTTGTCATAAAAAATTAGCTGGACACATCTGCTGTGAGCACTCAAAAACCACAAGCTCACTCACCCTTTTAATGGTAATCACTGCAACCTGTAATCTTTTTAAGACTTAATTGTTTTTTGTAGAACATCTTTTAACATATTCATCTGTAATGGAATTCAGGATATTAGGGATGCACTATTGAGCAACCACCATCATCATTATTTTTTTTAATATAATGCAAATCACATGCATGTGCAAATCCCTTTCTGCAATGGACAAATGGAACACACCAGTGTGATGCTCAGTGCCAAGAGGATTGTACTAAATTGGTCCCTGGCTAACAATATGGCAGCATGAACAGCTTAAATTCTTTGAGTGGCATAAAGGGATCTAGATACAATGGCATAGTCCCAAAAATCTAAGAAGATTAAATAAATTATTTTCACTAGCCTGAGCTATTCCAATTAGGATGAAATCCAATCAGGAGGAATAAAGCATGCTAGAATATTAGTTTCTTGGAACAAAGTAGAATGAAGCTGTTTTCTTTTGGCTGAAACACCACAATACAAATGAAACAGTGACCTTCAATTCAAAGGCAATGTTAATAAGAGAAATCACAAAACAGCAGCCAATGAGAAGAATGGCTAATAAACAGCAAAGCTTTTAGCATGTTGTGAACCTACATAGGCACTGGTTTCAAGCAATGCTTCTATAAAGAGTAAGGAGAAGTTAAAGGTTTTATAAGGCTCTACAGAACTTGTTTTAGAAGGATCTTTTCAGAGTCCTTAGACACCACACAGATTTTGGAAATAAAACTGGAGTTTGTGCTAACATTTTCCCAGAGCAGGAATGCAATAGCAACATAACACAGATGCAAGAAAGACCTTGGGGCCTTTGCGAACCAACTAAAGTCCCTGTGTGGTTCCACGTGACATGAAGTCATGGTACCTGGCCACTAAGCCCTTCCATGGCAAAGCATAACTAGCACAGAGCTCCAAAATCCTTGTGCTAGAAAAATAAAAGCAGTTGACAGTTCAGTGACCCTTATTTGGTGGAGAAGTCTAAGGAACTGCCAACAGGTGCTGACCAGAAGCAGGAGGACAAAGCTGTAGACACCTAAAAGCTGAAAGTGATTTTGCCTTATTGACACCTGTCTCCCCAACAACTAACGCAGGTCTGCTCCAAAACAATTTTGAAAAATGTAAACAATTTTGAAAAGGTAAAATGGCAGAATTGTTACAAAAGGTAAAAAGGAGGCAAAGATTGTTTTAATGGCCCCACCTGTTGATTCAGATATCATTCAACTCAAATTTGCTCCTTTCAGTGTGAAACAAAACCTGGAGCACTGTCAAATGCAGAGGGTTTTATGACCAGCCTTGCTTTTGTTTACTTTTTATAATGTAAAGTGAACAAGAGCTTCATTCTTTCCTCTGTGCCCATTCCTAGTCCTCCATTCAAATATACAGACAGTGCAGGTTACCTTTTGCTTCTCAGGTATGGTATCGGGAAGTTATAAAGCCCTGTGAGGACCTCCTTGACACCTTCGTATACTAACTTCCATCATATGTATCAGTAACAATATTAGCAACAGAAATACCTATAGGTATGCAGTAGAAAATGACAATGAAGAGCACCAGATCAATGAAAAACAGAAAAATAAACAAGCTGCAAGACTAGATATGATGAAAAGTTTCTGAGTTTTCCACTAGAATTCTTTGGTTACATATTCATCTACTTTATTATCTTGCAGACACTAGCAGACAAGAGGTAGCAGGCACATGTGGCTTGCATTTTAAGAAAGAGTTGTAGTGATATTAACCACCAAGAAATGACTGCATGATTATGCCAGCTATACTGCTAGCTTGATTCTTTCAAGCATGGAAGTCCTCTTTTATATATATATTTTACATCCTTGTTCATTTTTGTACAATGTATGCTTGTATGCTTTCCCCTTTCTGATGTATTCCCCATAAAATTCCCCCTTTTAATTAGCAATCCCAAAGAGTTGCATACTAAATTCTTTCAGGGGAGGAAAAAAATCTTGCTGTTGCCCCTTAACTAATCAAAGGCTAAGAATGACTGTGTCTGTAACATGCAGTCCATCCATTCTCTTTTGGTCTTTTAAAACCACCTCCTGAATTAGGACGGAGCAACAGAGGGCTAAGCTGGTCAGGTACCTACAGCACTGTTTTGGCCTGAATGTGTTTTGGAGCGACACTAGCAACCTGTAAGGACTGACATGGGAACACTGACTTTTACATTATGTAGGAGTGTTTCTTCCCTGCTTTTCAGGTGTCCATGAGGAAGACTGGCCCAGTTGCCCTGTCCCTGCCATCTGCCAAAGGAGATGGAGTGTGTTTCCTGGTTGATGTGTTGAGGAGCAAGAACAAGCAACCACAGATCAGTCTCTTTCCCCTCCTTTCTTGAAGGCCAAATGATCTTGGAGAGCATTCATTCTGTCTGCTCCTCCAAGGTTTACAAGGGAAAACCCCAAACAAAAATGAGCCTACAGTTTATTCACTGCCTGCGGCTGATGGGAAATTCTTATTCTGGGGCTGGAAATTAGGGGATCTATTGCTGCAATATATATAGACCCTATTCCATAATGTTGACATCATCAGTTAAAGAGTTATTACTTAGATCTCCATTCTGTTTAAATCTTTTATTTTACCGCTCAATTAGTTCATAAATGGAAAAGCAAGATGTTATTTGGGGCAGGGGAGATGTACCAGTTATTAAGCTACTATCTCTTAACTTTAATCTTTTATTTTCTTCTCTGTGGTGCTGGGGCAGGACATCTGCAGACCAATCACAATTATGACTTTGCCACCAACCACTATCAGTTCAGCAATGCTGGTCTACAACATTTCATTCCCAGAACTACAGGTGACTCCCGTTAATAGCTTTTCCAGCAGTCACAGTAGCAGCCTCATCCCCTGAAAGGCACCAGCACCACAGGTCAGTGCCACTTCTCAAAGGGACCCTTAGCCAGTTCAGACAGTGCCTACCTGATTTTTTTCCAATGCACTAGGAAAATACCCTGTTTACTCTAGGATGTGTTCTGTGGGTGTAAAATGTGAGAATCCTGCAGTCAATAACCCAGAGAACATCAGCTCCCCTTGACTGCGGCCCCTCCGTGGACCCAGATCACTGGGGACATGATCAGGGTTGGTGCAGATCCTGATGTACTCCCCATCTGTGCACACTGCAACCCTCTCTGTGGTCACTGTCACAAACTGTGAAAGCCACCGACCAAGACAATTAATTGACAATGAGCAGCACCGGATACAAAAGTCTTGGAAGTCCCTCAGAATAAGCAGACATAGCTACCCCACCACTACCAAAAGCTTGAGGAAGGGCATAGGGAGAGGAAGAAACAGCAATTCCTGCCCTTCATCATTTCCAGTGGATCCCCAGGGCTGTTGGCATCCAGCTGTGGCGGGAGAAACAGAAAGGGGAAAGGAAGACTGAATTGAGAACAACCACGAGCAGTGGCTGAGGGTGTAATAACCTGATTACTGAGACAGAAGTCACCAGAGCAGTCTCTAAACTCTAAGGTAAGACTAGCTAGAATAGGATCAATATTTTTCAATACCTGCTCTGGGTAGACTATGTGAGAAGTTTGACAGGATAGACACGTTACGAGTTTAACCTTTGATGTAAGTGTGAGACTGTGCAGCAGGAATGACTCTCACTTAAACTGGCCTGGAAAAGGGGATCCATAAAAGAATGAGTCCAGGGTCAATGCATCTGCCTCAAAGCCACACAGCCACATTACTAGAAGAGAGAGAGAAAGATTATCACCATGTTACAGACCTCAGTTGGCAGGGCATAGGACTCCCTACCCAGATGTTCTGCCTGCAATTAGTACACACTGCCACCAAGGGGAGAATCAGCTAGTTAGGGTCCTCAAGGACCCCAAAGTGTAATTCCCATAACTGACATTAATTGCAATGTATTTTTCTATTCACTTTTGGGTGTTTTTTTTATATCCCTACAAAATTTTAATTGTCCAAGCACAGATGTTGCATGATAATGGTTTTGTATTCCCTGATAAAGAATAGGGGCTTCAGTGGGAGAAGTTGGGGCTAGGTTGAGACACCCAATTGACTTTTCTCAAATCTACAGTCTCATGTTAACAACTATTATTGAGAAGTAGGGAAAGGAGGTGGAATTAGATGCCACCCTTATCCTAAATGAACATACTCTTCTCTGTGAGTCCTCTTTCTTTCTTTTCATTGTGTCTAAACAAAGAATGGCTGGCTTTCTGGTAGACAGCTAACTGTCTTTGTTTTATTTAAATTTGGGGAATTTCATTAATCAGAGTTTGGTTCAGGATGTTGAGGCTCACCTGGTGGATCCAAAGCAATTGGTCCCAGCTGCCAAGAAGAAAATGAATACCTCTAAGTGGAATGGACACAGCATAACACCCTTGACTGGGACTAACAGCACTAGAAGCAAACTGCTGCTGATGCTGGAACACCACACTTGCATGAGCCAGTCAGGAGCACTTGCACCAGTGGGGATAACGAGCAGGATTTGTTTCACAGCAAAGCATGTTTGGCAAGTCTGTCGTCACTGTTCAGGACTCAGTTCCAGTCAAATGCCATCATCCCTCTAGGCTGAACATCTCTCACACACTGTGTTTTTTGGACACACAAAAGTCAAGCTTTCATTCAATATGCAAAAGAAGCCCGGATTTGGAAGGAATCTCTTCCTTTCCAACTAGTTCCAGCATTTCCTAGGTATGATTTTCAGGTCCTTATGATGGCGCTTTTCAAGTATTTCTAGTTACTCTTGTGGTTGGGGGGTTGCCTTCTTTTTTTCAGCAATCAAACCCCTTTTGAGGTGAAATCTTATAGGAGTATTCACAACAGAGAAAAGCTGAAGTACTCTGATCTTTGGGGTGCTTCTGCCTTCTCATCTCCCCAAAGGCATCCCTGTGACCCCCTCAGAACAGTTTGAAAATCACGGTCTTTCAGTCTTCTGAAAAGACATATATCAAAAATGTCTAGGAGATGTAAAATATTACGAGCCCCAAGTCTTTGTCACTGTTTCAAGTTCAGATGACATAAACAAACATTTCATTGGGAAGGTTTTTAAGAAAAACCAAAGGTTTATCTTCATACTTTATTTTGATAGAGACAGACTCTTATCCCAAAGACATGAGTGACTACCTGGTTTACAGAAATGTGTAAAGACTACTCTCAGCCAGACTGTTTTACTTGGAACATGGAACCAAATCCTCAGCTATAGTACTGAGGGGTGTTAAATTTCTAATTTTTTAAAGCTTTTTATTTTGCATATTTCCTTCTAATTTCTTCCTTTTGAAAAACTTTTTTAGTTCTTACTTTGTTTTATGGAAAACATTAAAAAGCAGAAAATGTTATCCACAACTCCCTGATGAGACAGGCTCAGCTAATGTGTTGGCATTTACTTTCATTAACACACTGTTCATAGCTATTATTCCCGTTGTTTCTTGCATGAGCCAAGCCAGGTGGATAAAGCAGATGTTATCGTACCCATTTAGCAGATGAAGGTGTGGTTTCTCACATCACAAGAAATCTGGCTCTGGGGAAAGTTCCAGAATGCTATGCCTACTTTTCACTTTAAATTTTCATGGTTTGGATCAGCAATGGCCCATCCACACCAAATAACGACACAGCCCTGTCACTGACTTCCCGTGGCTGTGCATACAGTACATAATCAATACAGAGCCACACCTAAGTCAATGTAAAGTAGCACTTTCCTCCACCAACCCCACAAGACACAGCCATATTTTCTACCAGCTTCCCAGAAGCATGTCTGCCACATCACTATCTAAGAAAAAGAGCAAACATGCAAAGCTCACATTTTAGTCCTCAGGTAGAAAAACCTTAAGAGAGAATCATCCAATGGTGGAAAGCTAAAGGGAAGTAATCAAGCTTAGGGAAAGGCAAAAATGAGGCCCTACAGATGATGAGAGGAAAACATCCTGTGATGTCTTGGAAAGGAAGAGCGCTCACAAGACGGTAAACTCAAAAGAATATATGTGGTGTGGTCCAATCAGAGTAAACAAGTCCATGGTGATAAAAATTCATTGTGAACAAATCTCATTTAAAAACGAACTCCCAGAGGAACTCATTACACTAAATGTTCTGGCAGTGACTTAGGTAGTAGTCATTTCTAACTCACCCTTGGGGATATAAAAGTCACTGCTCTATAGCTAATGGGGGGTGAGGAATAGGAGGACTGCTTTAGTGCCTGTCTCCTTCCCAACAATAAGCCTCTGTCAGGTTAGTGTTCTATCAAGCCTGTCAATTGTAACTTATTTTGTGTTAGCAGACAAGCTGGCACATTGTATAAAGGTCAAGTGGAAAACTGTCCCCTCTGCTTCATCACTGTCATCGACTGATAAAGGTCATTCCACCCAATATATTGCCATGACGGAAATAACTTTGTTTATCTACTGTGAAACATTAAGAAGTCCCTCTGCCATGGGCATTCTGGTTTCTCTCCACTCTCAAAAGGCACTCAAACTAGGTACCCCAAAGTGTTCCAGCAGCTGCCATGACAATGATCTGTTTGCAAACAAATTTGAACAGGAAAACACAAAGACAGTAAACTTAAAAAGACCATCTATATAGACTTATAATTTCTATTTTATTGGCATGTTTAACTGGAGTAACTGACATTGATCCAGCATTAAAATTAACCCAAATAGTTAGCATACACCTTCTCACTTAATTCTTAGATCTCTATTATCCCATTTAACAAATGGGGAAATTGAGACTTAAAAAGATTAAGTCATTCATCCAAGCTTATATAGAAGTAAGCAGCAGAACCTAACACTGTTACCAAGTTTTTAACTAGGTTGACCTGAAAGGCACTGACATTTTATTACTCTAGCATTAATAGAATTACCAACTGTTAATAACACAACAGAGATGCTAACAATCATCTGTAGTTAAGATATATTTTGAGCATTCATTTGTCCATTCAACAACCATATCTTGGGAGTCTACTCTTACCACAGCACTAGTGCTAGGGAGAAAGTTGAAATTAGACAGAACCTTCTCTCCCCCAGAGAGCTTACAGTTCAGGCAAGAGAACAGCCAACAGCTTTATTAAAACAAAAAATTATGAGAACAGAGAAATGTACAGAGTGCCCAAAATAAGGGATGCTGAAACCACTTAGTCACCTGAGAGCCTTACTAAGTCTAAACGGAGAAGAGAGCAGTGAGTAGTGCAGACAGAGGTATCAGACAGCATGAGAAAGCACACAGAAAATACTGAAAGACTAAAGAAGTAGATTCTTGGGGACAAGAGAAGAGAAGGAAATGGAGTTAGAAGACCAGGGAAGGGGCAGGGCAAGAAGGTGTTGCTGCAGGACAAATTTAACACTTCCCCCTGAAAACATCAGTCATGGTCGAGGTGAAGTGGGAAAGTGATCTTGTTTTAGAAGATTGGCTTCAGTGTAAAAGATGAATGGGGAAAGGATGGTAAAGGAACCTTCAAGAGACAAGTATGTTCATCCAGGGGAGAAAAAAATTGGGATGTAAGGACAAAAGGGAGAGCTATTTAGGAGATGAAACCAGAAAGGTACAACGGTTCACTGTCCAGGGAAAGATGAGCATCCAGCACAACTCCCAGTTTGTCTTGCCATTTACTGCAGGAGAAAATGCAGCAAGAGGAGCTGAGCTGAGATGTAACAGAGACCAGGAATTTACAGACAAGGGATGGTAAGAAAAATACAGTCTCTAGTGGGCCTCCCTGGTGGCGCAAGGGGTTAAGGTGCAGCACTGTGGAGCTGTTGGCAGCCACTGCAGCACAAATTCGATTCCCGTCCAGGGAGGGGACCCACATGGCACAGCAGACCTCTCCTGTCTTACCTACTGCTCCCCTCAGCAGAGTATTTCAGCCAATCTGCCTATTCTGTTCTGCACTCAGAGAATTTTGGCAACTAGAAGATCACTGAGGTTGTCTCTTTCCACCACTATATTTTACAACTCCACTCAGTGCCTACTCTCAACACAGGCTCTCCCACTTTGCCCCATCTGTCTGCCTCTCCTCACTAACAAGACCAAGGCTAGTGCCAGACCACACACCGACGGCTCAGTGAGACAGAGGCAGCCTGGGGAGCTGGTTCAAAAGTGTGTCATGGCTCTGCTCATGAACGCCTGCCATCTGCCCAGTGCAGATGTGGACCGTTACCCCTATTACTTTGCACCCATGAGATACCCTTCAGTTCTGCAGAACATCTGCCGCCTTCCAAATGAAGAACTTGGTAAACCCTCAAATATTTATACGCCATAAAGGTTTTTGTCTCAAGTCCATATAAAACTTATTCAAATTTCCCTACATCACTTGCAGAAGAGAAAGTGGGTCACATTTCATCTCCCAAGACAGGGCTTCCCAAGAGCGGCTGATGTATTCACATCATGATTTCACCATTGATTGGGGAGCAGGAACAATGGGTGGGTTGCAGAGCTTGTTAAATCTGAAGGGAACAGTCACTCAACATCTTCTTCTAGTGTGCCCCTCTGTCACACAGAATGTGTTGGTAGCATATTTGCTGTCGACTTTTTATCAGACATGATGCAAGATTTAATTAAGTGCCTGAACAGTTTATAAAAACAAATTAGCTGTCCAGCGATGCATTGCCCAGTGGAAGGAGACCCGCAAAGGAACAGGGCCACTGTATCATCACCATAACGCAGAGGAAACGGATGTCATGTTTGTAAATGACCATTTTAAATGGACAATTAAATGGCTGTTTGGGAACTGCACTTTAACCCTCTCTGCCCATCAGAGGACAGGTCACAAAACAGCAAAGGCCTCTATAAAAATGACCAGAACCACAAAAGTTCTTCCATTTGTATCTTCCTCAGTCTTGTCTTTAGTGCTCTATCCATGTCTCATTTGCTTCCTTTTATGATTTTTTCCATCACCCTCAAGAAGAGGATCACCAATTCCTTCAGAGTCCAAGCAGAGTTTCGATTTCATTTTCTCAACGCCATCATCCACTGTTACACAGCTGAGGACGAGAGACTCAAGGTCATGAAATTTAGATGCAGAGAAGAAAAGGCATTTGCCTTAGGAAGATGTGAAGAGTATTCAGATTTTAAATGCCTTGTTATAATTTCCATGTTTTAATATATCTTGCTTTATCATATATCATTTCTGAATTTTTTGCAGCTTGAAAGAAATCAGGCTATGTACAAATAAACTTCTTATTAACAAATAGAAAATAACTAGTCAAATCATTCCATCTTATTTTCTGCAAGCTACTGATGCTGATTGCCAGGAGGGAGATTATTCAAAAGCAGCCACACTTTACAAAACATTTGCTCACACAGAGCACCCCAGGATGGCAGGGAAATAAAGGAAAAAGAACAAATAATCTTTTGATATCTGCGTGCCACCGTTCTCTTTACCTTTCCACCCACACAGCAGGTTAAGTGTTACTGTTTCTAGCGTATCTGGGAGCAAACCAGCGCTCAAGGGCAAATGACAGGAGGGCAGCAGCACCTGACTCAGCCTCCTCACCCAGTCCTGGGCCCCGCACTCTGCCTGCAGAGCTGTCCTCACCCAGATGTGCACAGCAGATGAGTATTTATCTCATCGCTCACTGTATGGAAATTAAACATCATCTGAGAATAGAGAGAACATTAAAACTAAATATGTACATAAACACTTGGTCAAACACTTGTTCATAACACCAGCTCATAAAGGTGTTATGTACCAACTGTCCCAAGTTAAGTAAGTCCATTATTTCTAATTGTCACTTCAGGTAGAAAGAGAAAAAAATCAGTTCTGCCAATTGAATTCATCAAAACAAATTCATTCATTATCTATATATACACATAAAATAACCAACTGATGGATTGAACTTTTCCTAAGTCCACTACATACCAGCCCTCAGACACTGCCACCATCAGAGTGAAATCAAAGGTTACTTTGCTTTCTAGGAAGGATTAGGACAAATGTCTCTGGAAAATCTCTAAAAAGCAGCAAAATAAGTTAATATGTTAGAGCATTTTGAGGGAGGGTAGGGAAGGACGTTCTAATTAATCTCCACTTCCCATTGCCTGGACAACAGCAGGCACTGGATAAATGTTTCCTAACTAAATAAATAAACTGTACAATGTTTTCATTTTAATATTCTTATTTTTTTAACATGTCCCACTTGGAAATTCATGCACTGCTCTTAGTCACTCCTAGTGACCCCGTGTGCAGGTTTCACCAGCAGCAGGTGCACGGGCTACTGCTTCTATGTGCTCGGCACCAGTTACCCGGTATTCTCACAGCAGACATACTGTGACAGACCACAGACAGACCAGCAGACACACTAGAGACAGGCAGAGAAGCATGCCTGGAGTATACACAAGCTTGCATTCAAATTTTCACATGCTCTGGATAAATACCTAGCAGTGGTGTTGCTGGATCATATGGGTTTTTTTATCTTTAATTTTTTGAGGGGTCTTCATACTGGATTCTATAATGGCTGCACCAGTTTATAATACATTCTCACCAATGGAGTACAAGGCTTCCCTTTTCTCCACATCTTTGCCAGCATTTGCTATTTCGTCTTTTTGATAAGAGTTATTCTAAAAGGCCTGGGGTGCTACCTCTTTGTGGCTTCGACTTGCATTTCCTTTCAACTAATGATGTTGAGCATCATTTCATGTTTTCACTGCCATCTGTGTATCTTCTTTGGAGAAATGTCTATTGACAGCCTTTGCCTATATTTTAATTGGGATATCTTTTCTCATTGTTGAATTATAGGAGTTATTTATATATTCTGAATATTAATCCCTTCTCAGATATATGATTTTCATGTATAGTCTCCCATTCTGTCAGTTGTCTTTCACTTTCTTGATAAGGTATTTTGATATGTAGAAGTTTTAATTCCAGTAAAATTTTAGTTTTTTTTTTCACTTGTGCTTTTAGTATCATATATAAAAGTCCACTGGCAAATCTAAGGACATTCGCATTTACCCCAATGTTTTTCCTAAGAGTGTTGAGGTTTTAGTCCTACTATTTAGGTCAGCGAAGCATTTTGAGTAAATTTGTATGTGAATAAGGGATCCAAACTTACTCTTTTGTATGTGATGAGTCTACATGAAATCAGAGAGGTCAAACTGAAGTACTCAAACTTTTGTGGAAACACTTGGGTATTTCTATCGTCCCTTCATCCATTAGGCCCTTTGTTGTGGGTTTGTATCACCCCAAAATTCAAACATTGAAGTTCTAAGCTCAATTACCTCTAAATTTGACCTTATTTGGAAACAGGGACTTCAAAGAGTTATTAAGTCCAAATGAGGTAATCAGGGTGGATTTTTATCTAGTATGATTAGTGTCTTTATAAGAAGCTATGGAGACACAGATAGAGAGGAGGCCACGGAGTAAAGATGCCCTCTACAAGCCAAGGAGAGCCTCAGTAGGAACTAGCCACTTTGATCTTGAACATCCAACTCCCAGAACTGGGAGGAGACAGTTCTGTTGTTTTAGGTCACCCAGTCTGTAGTATTTTGTTATGGAAGGCAGAGTGACTAACACACCTCTGTTATTAAAGAAAAATCAACCATTCATACCAAAAACAGAGTCAGTTTGAACATGAAATGATTGTGGGGGAAGACTGGGGACTGTTTAGGCTTCTACCCCTGATCACAGACACTTCCTGCCAGTCTGGATAAAAAGGATAAGCACACCTTAAAAACATTTGGGAAATACAGTGAAATGGTGTCTAAAATCCAGAATGCCCCCACAGAGAGGCAGTCACTCCATCCCAGGGAGCTGGCCACAGAAGTTGCTTCATCTCCCCTGGCCACCTGAGAGAGGCTGAGTTCCCCATGCAATTGAAACAGTCCTTCAAGTGAGTTTGTTCTCCTGGATCCAAACCAGGAAAGTGTCCATAACAAGGAAATCTTGTGAGACTGCTTTAAAGTCAGGGTCAGGTACAAGAGGGACTTCTTGCCCACCATCCTGCTCCATCAACCAGATTCCAGTGCTTAGGAAATAAGGTCACTTGCTGAATTTCATAGGCAGATACATATAGAAAGGCAAAATGCTATCTTTATATTAGCACAACAACCTGATAACAACCATTTAAATAGAGCTGCAGCTCACTCAGCAGAAAAATGTCTCTACGTTCCAACTAAGCACCTAGTTAGGGAGAGGAGGTGGAGTTAAAAACCACTCATTCATTTGTCTTGGTGTTTTGTATTCAGCAGCATGTCCCACCTTGGAGTTGTCAGGTTTTGTCATGAATAATGCACGTGGCAACATTTCTCATGATCCTGCAGGACAACCCAATTTTCTCCTGGCCACAGAAGGCAAAGGAGAGACCTACCACTGACCTTCAGAACTTACTGTGACATGGTCATCAAGAGTCAACATCCGGTCCCAGGTTCTCCCTCCAAAGATCCAAGAGGCTTGAGAAGCCCCACACCAAAATACATGAAGGAGGTGAGCGTGCACCCAGCTGAACAGCATAGAGCAAATGCACCACTGAAATCACGTTTTGTGTTACAGGTAAGAGGAAAGAGTATTGCAGACCTCAAGTAGGCGCTACCTGAATGGGTGCACTTGCCCTTAAAGCTCCTGGGCACGGCCAGCACACCTGAAAACACAAGAGATGCTCAGAGCCTCTGCTGGTTGAGGTTTTGGCTCTTAAATGGCAGAATGATAAATTCCCCTGCAAGTAGGAAAAGCAGCTATGGCAACCTAATATAGTAAGGAAATAGCATTTTATAAAAATTCTTTTCAATGACATCTGTTTCAATGTGTAGCTCATCTTCCAACTTTCAACTTTTTACTTAAATTAAGAGGAAGTCAACACCTATTCAATCTCTCTTGGGAGGATAATGCTGAACACTCAAACCTCAGCAAGCACAAGTCTTAATTTCCTAATGGCCTAATTTTTTAGATAAAATCATGGAACATGATGGCATTTTCCTATACATCCCAGTGTAAAATCTTCATCTGTTCCTTCCCTACTTGTCAGGCATGTAAGTGTCCAGTAGAAAGAAACTTCCCGTCTAAGTTTTGTCCCCATAACTCCTAGAAAGCTCAAATTTCCACATTAGGATATAAAATGCTCTAGACCCAGCAAGGTGGGAGGCAAAGCAGGACAGCCAGAGCACAAGGCAGAGCCCCTCTCAGTTGCTTCCTGGTCTCTCTGAGAACCAGTGTCAAAAGTTCACCCCATAGTGATCCTGGAATTGAGCAGGGGACACATGGAAATGTGCCCAGCGTAGAGCAGACATGGAATGGCCGTACATTGACACAATGCCCCGTAGAAAGAGAATACATGTGAAACGCCATCGACTTCTCTTGGTTGCACTCAGCTCCTGCTGTTTGCAGACTTTATGATTCTGCCAGTTGAGGGCTGAGATCTTGGTCCATGGAGGCTTTCAGCATCACTGTTGTCTTAAGAGATTTAGGTATTGGCATTTTTCATGAGTACTAAGGATTCAGTAAGTACTGACATCTCATTGAGAGTTAAGCTGTTGTATTGGTATTTGTCTGGAATGGAAGCCTCATTGTGCAGGACAGAGGGACATTCACGGCAAGGCCCCCTTGGGTCAATGGGAGGAGGGCACTGGAGATAACAAGTGAGATGGAGTGTTAGTAGGAGGGAAGGGAAGTGGTAGAGCAAGAGGCTGCTCACAGAGCCACACCATAACCCGCGCAGTGCTACTCTTTTTCCTGGAAACATTTGAAGGTTTTGCTGGATCTGTCTCTCTGAGCAGATACCAAATGCAGTCCACTTTTTAAGTCAGAACACAAATAATACAGGCTGCCAAAAGTAGCATATCTGTTCCTTAAGCTCCAAAATGGATCCACGTCCCATTTACTCTGGCAGCCCTGGGGTTATAAAATGAACAGATTCTATTAAATCTTGTTTTCTTCTTTTCCTACCAGAATGAAATAGGGTACAATAGAATTGGGGATTTTTGCTGTTCTCAATCACAGCTCCTTCTTAGAAGAAAAATCAGGGGTTCTGGTTCTGAACATTAGACCCCAGGAAACCACTCAGATACCAATCCCTGAGGAGGTACAGAGTGGGATTTCCCATGAAGGAGAGGTGTCAGGTTGGATAATCTGCATCCTCTCACCAAAGTGCTCCATGGATAGATAGAGAAATCTTACTAAAGAAAGAATTGAGAAAAAAAACAAAGATTATGCAACCTAGACAACAGTTGGTCATGCTTTGGGGTGGCTTCTATGCTTGGCCTCTGCTGAGGTTCTTTTTCTTAAGATGCCTCATATTTTAAGGTACTAGATTTTTGTTTTAATTGATATTGGTTGAAGCAAAGACTAATTCAGTGCTGGCCACTTTTCACTCTAGGAAGGAAATTTTAAGAAGCAGGTTAAAGCCAGCACTGCTTACAACACCTTGAGGTGAGTCACTGAAATGGTGAATTCCTGAAATTTGGCTTCTTCCTTACGGCCTCCTCACTCGTTTCAGAAGTGAATAGTAGGCATGGACTGGTAGGCGTGGGCAGTTAGGGGGACGTTAAGGACCACAACCAATGCAGGCACTAAAACAGTAACCATATCAAAAATGGCCACCCATATTCTCTTCTTCCCCTAGCCTGTCACAGAGTATGACCCCCATCTCCCACTTTTGCACGCAGCTTCACCCTCTTCAGCACCCCAAGGTCTTATACTTGTCCCTTAGCTGACCACAGACATAGGCCAAGCATTAATGCAATGAATATGAAGCATTTGCAGCCTTTTGGAGAAAGACCTGAAGCAAATACCACATCATATTATTCTTTTTCTCCCAAGCCCTCCCAGCTTTAAGCAAGAATATAAAGAAATATTAACTTTACTTCCCTAGCGAGGGAGAGATGTAATTAGAGTCCTGAGAAGGTTTCCCCACAGGCATTAGTGGATGAATTTGCCAGCACTTTGATGAGATAAAACATGGAACTTTCTGTTCTGTGCCAGTTCCTCCTTTCTCTGGAACACAGAGTGAAACTAGAAAGGAAAAAAAGCAACAAAACCAAGGGAGATAAGGCCACCCTCTAGATTCTCCTTGCAAATCTCTCAGATCCCAGCAGACCGCAACCCCTGGGATATGGCACAGCTGCACAGTGACTCCGAAGTATGAAAAAAAAAGTGATTCCTACAAAGACTGTAAAAGCTGAGTATAAAGAAGAATTCCCATAATTCCAAACACTTTGGAGTAACCTGGATAAGGTAGATAAGAAAGGAAATACTATTCAAATCCTATTTCAACGAATCTCATTACAATAAATTCCCTAACTCAATGTTGCGGAATGACTTAGCAATCAGCTTATAAGAAATTATTGATCACCTACTATGTACATGCAACAGAGCCTGCAGTGATCCATTTCAGATGATAGCCAGATTCAATTTCATTTCACAACCAGACTCTTGGATGGTGGCTCATAGTCATGGTGGCCTGCCTGCCTCTTTGCCTTCTCTAAAATGTCATTCCAGATGCATCATTTTCACCTTCAAAGATCCATCTGGATTACCAAATTCTCGATTCTTTGCCCCCCCCCCCAAAAATCTAGCAGAAGGAATTTCTCCCCTTTTGGAAATTTCTTTGTCAATAGAAAATACACAGAGACATATAATATAGATATATTAAACATAGATACAGATATAAAAATATATTATATCGATATATTACAGATACAAAATGATATACTGCACTGTCTCCTTTCCTGACCTATATATACACCTGAGGTGAACATCTCAAGGACCTCTCTCAATGGATCTGAAACAACACCACCGTCCACTTCCCCATACACTATCACTACCCCAAGTGTGGTTCTCAGGCCATCAGCATGCACGTCATTTGGGAGCTTATTAGAAACAGGGGTCTCCACCCCGCCCCAGACCTACATCATCAGAATGTGCATTTAACAGGTTCCCAAGTGATTCTGATAGACATAAACACTGAGAAGCACTGTTATATCCAATGATGCTCAATAGATATTGGTATATAATAAGCCAACTTCTATACAAAAATACTCCTCCTCACTCAACCCATACTGTGACTATGGATGGGCAAGGGAATATCTCATCTTAAGGGGACAAGAATACTTTCTGCTTGCATTTCCTCTAGCTTCCATGCAAGGCCTCTCAGCCTGCAGGCAGCCAGTCACTTAATCATTCACTTGGGGAACACCAAGTGCTAACCTACTATGCACCAGGCACTTTGCACACAGAATAAGAACACTTCCCTCTCAACACCCTGAGCCATGTTTGCAGAATTGGGAAGTTTAAATGGAATGAGAGTGGTACATGGTCTCAAAGTGCCTTCCAGGGTGCTGTTCTACTCCACTAACTTCCGGTGGGTCACTAGGGCACAGTTCAAGGCTGAACTGCACCTCCAGGACTCAGCAATTTGGCCTACCGTGGGCCTAGATCTAGTAAAGCCCTGCCCTACTGTTTCTTTAGCCACCAACATGCACCCCCATCACCAGGAAGGCTTGAGAAAACACAGAATGCTAGCCTATCCCCAAAACTCCTGAACCAGTAGTCAGTGACATATAAACAAGAAAAAAAGGCAAGAATACTAAATAAAGGTCTTTGTTTATTTCTCAGAGTATCCTGTCCAACTTTGTTCCCTTATGTGTTTCAGAGATATATGAAGAAGAGACTAAAGAAGTAAGGTCTTCATTAATGAAACCCATTGAGAAAACCAAATCCAGAAAGTTCACCAGTTTTTAATCAAAGAAGAGGACCTGGTTGTCTACCGTGCCACAAGCTTTGTGTGCTACAGCAAACTCTCTGCTGCTAAAGGTAGAGATCAAGACTCAGTTCATGACAGAGAAAATAAATTTATGCAATAGAGGGAACTTCAAAACTAGGTTTAATTGTCTTTCACAGACAAAAGTAATCAGGTGCACCCTGCTCCAGCAATAAATAGTTCATTTGCTCTCTGTCTATAGCTATTCACAGGGATGAGAGGCAGACTTTCCCTTACTTCAGACTTTCCTCCTTTCTCACATCTCATCTTCCAACCAGCATCATTATGAAATCAGGACAGCCCAGAGAAAGAGGAAGGGGATTGTTTATAGAGAGTTCTCAAATTCCTCCCATTCTTCCTATACCCCTGTCACTTTCTAAACCCCATCTTAATAATCTCTGTAATAAGCACACTAAACAGGATCGTCCCTGGGCAACTTCTTAATATAGGATTTGCTGTTCCAGAAGTCACTCCGCCCCCCCCCCATTCCTGCAATGCCCCAATTCCAACGGTCTGTGACATATTCATTGAGAATATCAGAATATGGGCTGGTAAGGTTGAAGACCCCAACCTCAAGGCTAACCAGCTTACAGAAAAATCCTTAAATCTACATGCTATTTCCAGACCTAGGTGTGCTAAACTTGGTTATCATCAGGAGTATATGCCAAGTAGATAAGTGTTGGGGGGAAACTGGAAGTCACTTTGTCTTTTCATTTTCCCATGTCCAGCATAAATGGTGTGAAATCTTATAATCAGCATTCAAAATCCTTAATATTCTTCCCAGGCCATCCATACCTGAGATTCTTCTTTGACACAGCCAGCCCTGTCATCCACTTTATGACTAAGTCAGCCCTTATCAGCCCAAATCCCATTTTGGTGCCTCATTTTAATGTTCTTTTCTATCTACTGACTGACTTCCCTGTCTTCCGGTCTCACAGTATTACTTCTTTCTAGCTTAGGTACCGGGGTCATCTGTGATGGTAATCAGATACATTTGATCCTTTGGCAAAGCTTTGCAACTCCAAACTCATTCCATTTCCTGAGTCTGATCTGAGAGAGTATGAAGTCAAAATGCTGCATAAGGTATTTACAAGGACTGTAAGGTCAGACGTTGTATCTACCTTCCTTTCTCTTCCTGCTACATTGCCTAGCACATAATAGATGCTCAATAAAGATCTTTTGATGAGTGAGTAAATAGCTATCTCATACCTTAGGCAGTCAGATGATGCATTAATACAATTTTTAATATAAAAGTGCACCACATGTTTCTAGACAAATAATAAAATTAAACTTATAACCCACAAGATTAATGCTCATTAAGTGCTTTCAAATCCATTAAATGATAGTGCTGTAAATTAGTCAGTGGAGTGGAGTAAAGATGATCAGAGAGACAGATTTCACAATTCATTTGGGTATGGAAGATAGATATGAGTGAGGAAGGAAAGGAAAATGGGACACCATGAAAAAAAGGAGAAATAATAAATTAATGCTCACCTTTATCATAATCATCATCCTCAACTGCTTTTTCTTGAAGTTTCCGAAGATTTAATCTTAAGGATTTTACCTATGTTGGTATGAAGGGGAGAAAATAAAAACCAAATTATAATAGCATTCAAGGAAACTCACTTTGTTAAAGCTAAGACATTTAGAAACTGAACTTCTTTATTTTTCTTTTAAAAAAGAACCACAAATGTACAATTTTCCAGTGCCAGATGCATTCATTTCTCTGAAAAATGTTATATAAAGAAAAAGTGTAATTTGAGCATAAAATCCACAGAGTTAGAATGTTATTTTAAACAAAACATCATACTGTACCCTTATCTACATGAAAAAAATGCATAATAAAAAGGAATACAGATTGCCTGACCTGACCAAATGGTCTCTGTTATAAAAATCACATTAAAATTATGGAGATAAACATATAAAAATTGGGAAAGAAACCAAGAGAAGAACAGCATGAACTTAAACTCAGCAGGCTGTCCTGAAGGCTGGGGAGAATGAGAAGAAGGACTTCACCAAACCCTCTTACAAGGCATACAGTTTCCATTATAAAAAGAGGCATTGTCTTATTTTACCAGCCTATACTCAAAGACCCCATCATTTGTCTGATAATTGCCAATATGTTCATCTGTGACCATTTTTCTTCTCAGTAGGAGGTTCAGGAATTTTCTGAAGATGAACTCTTGACCTATCAATGGGTGGATCTGGGCATGCTCCCTGAAAACCCCTCCTTTCCTTCCTTTGCCTGATTTAAATTTCCATCAGCACCTAGCTCATGTGTCTCTTCTCCTTTATATTGCTTCTATGTATCTGCATTTGTGTCTATTCATAACATCCATTTAAAAATTTACCAAGTGTCTCTTAGATGTCAGGTACCATCTGGGGTGCTGCAGAAACAACACAAAATTCTTAGCCCTCTAGACTTATTTTCTCATGTCGGATGACAAAAGATAAACATAATAAGAAAATGCTATGCCTTAGGAAGTGATTGGTGCTATAAAGGAGAAAAAATTAGAAACAAGGAGGTCAGAAATGTGGATAGACAATGGGGTTGTAATTTTAAACAGTATCTCATCAAGAGGTGATGTTTGAGCACAGCTTTCAAAGTGGTAAAGGAGTGTACCATGAGTATCTCCAGGGGAAAAAAACAACCCTTCCAATAGAGAGAAGAGTGGGTACAAAATCTCTAGAGCAGATACATTCCTGGCATTCCAAGTTAAAGCACGAAGGCCACTGAGTCTGGAATGATTGACCAAGGGGAAAACTGTAGAAGATGGCATAGAGAGTAGTAGTAGCAAGGAATGTGTATGAAGAGCCATGAAGACCATTTAAAGTTTTTGATTTTACTCTGAAGGTCATGGAGAGATATGGGAGGTTTTAAGCAAAAATTATGTGATCTGATGTATGTTCTTTCAGTCTAATTCTGACTGCCTCCGGCAAGGGCATAAATAGGGTGGCCAGGTTAGAAGGAGGCTATGGAACCAATCCAGGAAGGAGGTGATAGGAGCTTGGACTGTAGTGGGAGCAGAGGAGATAGAGAGATGTGATCTGATTCTGAAAATATTCCAAAAATGGCTGGGTGGAGAGAGGACTAAGAGGGTTTGCTTGCAGATCACAAGCAGTGAGGAGGGGAGGGGAAAGGGTGGTGAAAAAAAGCCTAGTACCAGGTGTGAGCCACTGGAAGAATGGAGTAGCAAGAAATTATCTTAATGATCACACCACCTTTTTGTTATGTCTACCCTCCACTTAACCCTAAGCATCTGAGGAAATGGCAGACCCCATTTATTTGGTTCTCCACCGTTCTGGGCACATTGTCCCGGTGAGTGGTGAGAGAGATCAAAGTGGAGGTAACCTAGACCACATGTAATTACTCTTGCAGGCTCCTCCGGTGTCCCCTTCCTGTCTCCATGACTAAAGGGGCCACATGCAGAGAAGGCACAGGGTGGATTCCTGAGAACTCTTCAGATCAGAGTCCCCAACCACCTCTGTGGAAGGTGAAGCATAAGCAAGAAACACAACTCTGGGTTACTAAGTCTCTGATATTGTCTGGCTGGCTGTCACGATAGCCAGTGCTTACTAGCATAATCTTCAAAGTCAAGCACAAGGTGTTGTACTAGTAGTAATGGGAAAATACTTTCTGAATTAAAGAATGAGTGATCATGTTACCACCTTTATAACTGCAAATTTCACCAGTTACTTAGCCTTTCATAATAGGGGTAGAAAAAAAGGCTGTATGGTTGATTGAACTGCTACATAAAGCTATGGGATTACCATCACCACATCCAAATAAAGGCAGTATTAAACACTTAATAGAGATGAAGCAGAACTGTAGATCGTAAGGCAGATCAAAGAAAAGTTCATTCACAACCAATGCCCACCGAATTTTACTCCTCTCAGCTAATGATCCCTGCAAGATCTGAATGGATGCCCTGGATATGCCTGAATGTCCATCTTGCTGGAAGCACATCCACTGATGGGCGTGTCTTCACCAGTGACACTGCCCAGGTGAGGCAGGTGATTTCTTTCCCTCTCCCCCAGCTTCTATAGCCTAATTCCTACCCTTCCCACACTTAAGGACACTAGGCAACAAGGCGGCACTATGCTTGGAGGCCACCGTAAACAATAAGATCACCAACAAAAAAGTGACAAGACACTAAATAGACCACCAAAAGACTTCTTTACAGGCTAAGACCTGAAACAAGAAAGCAGGGTGTTGCCTTGTTTGAACTCAGCTAGGAGAGTGCATGGTGTGATGCAAACCTTCAGCCATTCGCACATGTCCACAAACGGCCAGGAAAGCAGTGCCAACATTAACTTTGAAGTTACCATTAAATTTTAGCAAGAAAGCAAATTCTCAAATACAGAAACCACAAATACTAAGGGGCCATGTATTTTCAAAGGAGCCCAAATTCAAATTCCTGAACCTTGCATTTTTTTAGAAGGGTGAGGGAATTAAGGACTCATGATATAATATCTAGAATCCCAATCTTTCAAAGGATCCTTTTGAAGACTCTTAGCCCAACTCCCCAATGCTGAGTAGCTCAACTAAGCAAACTGAGGCCTCTAAACAGATATAACAGAAACAGCAGGTCCTTCCCCAAGGTCCTCTCAGCTCACACAACCCCAGCTGTCAGGAGCCTCTTCCTCTTACTGAAACAAAGTCTGTCTTCTCGGAAACCCTCTGCCCTGGGCAGATCCCTCCCTCACTCCCAGCACTCTGAACAACATTATCTCCTGTGCCACACAACAGAGACATGCAGATAATTGAGAATGGCATCATGTGCTCCCCTGCCCAGGTGTTAAGTTATCATAAACAATGATACCTAAACTATAAACTGTGTCCAGAGCCTATCCTTTGAGATATGAGTTTAATTTTGAGCTTCCTTTGGTGAGAAGGCTTCCTTTCTTTTTATTCAACTCAAATTTTCTTCCTCTTGAGTTATTCACTTATGGATAATAGCAGGCAACACTCTGGGTACCTGTGCAGTGCCAGACTCAGTCAGACCCTGGATGACCACGTTTAATGCTCATGGCACTCTGATGATGTGATCTCCGCTTCCACGGGAGCATCTTGATTCATGGAACAATTTAGTGAGAACCTCAGGCCGCATAGCTGGGAGGACAGCAAAAGGTTACCCTCCCAGTAACCCGCCATGCTGCAGCCTCCCACGGACATCTCACAGGCACCTGAGCAGGCGCCAGGGGCAGTAGGGTCCCCACCTCCCCCAGAGCACCTGTAGTGGTGGAAGTGCGGGTCAGACAAGCAAGCCACATGGGCAAACCCCAAGACCCACTCTCCTTCCCCATGAAACAACTCTCCAGTAGGTTATGGCCAATTTATTTTTAAAGGCTGCTATTGGGCAATAAGCGAGAAGGGAAGAGAGGAGTCTAAGGCTGGTTTTATTTTCTTTTTAAAACTAAACATCAAGGGCCTCCCTGGTTGCATAGTGGGTTAAGCAACGCACTATGAAGCAAACCGCGGCCACTGCAGCACGAGTTTGATCCCAGGGAGGGGGCCCACATGGCACAGCAGACCTCTCCTGCCTCGCCCGCTGCTGCCCTCGGCAGTGTGTTTCGGTGGATCTGCCTGTTCTGCTCCCTGCTCTGTCTGGTGGATCCTCTCACCTTCCTGGACTCTGGCCTGTACCCCAGCTCTTGTATGCATAAATAAAAAAATCTTTTTAAAAAAATCTAAAAGGGGGTGGGTGGGTGTGGTATGGTGACAAACAGCTGAAGAAATGTGCATGTATACCTCCGATTCATATACAGTGTTGTAAACCAACATTACCTTGATAAAAAAGAAAATGACAATTTTTAAAAATAAAGATGAGTCAAGGGTGCATGGAATCTTGTCTCAGTCTTGTCTGTACCAGCCACTGGGAGATTCTAGGACAAAGCAGCTCCCTGTTGGTGACGACAAAAGAGCACCCACTCATTGGTTTCTGATGACCAGTGGCAGCCTAGGAGAAAGACAGCAACACCCTCTTTTCCCTCCTTATCTATGATTAGGAAAGAAAGAGCAAGACCGCCTGCTGATGGTCACGAAGACCCACATGACAGCTTCCTGTCTGGAGAATCCTGTCCACTAACCCGGAAGTTTCAAACAAAAGCCCTAAATCTCTTCTTGATCCATAAACTGCCCTGATGGAGCACACCTGGCGACACCGCTGAGTTGTGTGTCCAGATCAGGATTTTTATTCCTGAATAAAAGTCTGTTTGTTTGTTTTCTATTATATTATAGAATATGGTGAACAGTGGCTCTCCCCAGGCACAGGCTCTGGAATTCCAGCTCTCAGGTCCTCCATGACCAGGTAACTCTCTCAGAAAGCTGGCACGGTGAGCCCAGGGCACGGCTGGGTCCCCAGAGAGTCATATCTGCTCAGCGTTTCACAGATTCCGGCTGTCGAAAACTCAAGGTTCTCAGGAGGACATGATCTAGAGCCAAGTGAGAGAACATAAGAGGAAGGAAAAAACTGTTGGTGCTACCAAAATCCAACAGATGATTCTTGAGACCTGCAGTGGAATCATTGCCATGGGGGACTTCTCTCTCTCTGATTATTCGGGAAGATGGAGAGCTGGTCATTGTAACATCCCACTTTGCTTCTCTTGAGTCCAAATGGGTTTTGGAGATAGAGAAACACAGATATGTTGTAAAAGAAAATTTTTATAAGCTCTCTGACATGCAGTACTGGAAATAGACATTTACGGTCAGTGAGTGCTATAACGGGGCACATCCTAAGTGCTATGGAAATGAAACAGCAGAAGAGCTCGTTTGATCTGAAACATCCCACAGGAAGTGGCTTAGAGTCGCACCTCAGGGATAATATAGGGAAAGAGTAGGAAGATCAGCCCAGGCAGAGGGAAAACTGTAACATAAGATTGAGGCACAGATTTCCCTGGTGTCTTCAGGAATGGAAGCAGACGGCTGCGCCAGCAGGAGTAAAGCATTGGAACAGGCTGGGAAAGGTTTCCAGGATCAGGATAAGGACATGCAAACCCCCCCGAGAGCAGAGAGCCAGTGTAGGTGCCTAGCCCAGGCACACACCATTCCACCAGCCTTTCAGAAGAAAACTACTGACTACGGGGAGGGTAAATTGAGGAAGAGAGACATGGAGAGAAGGGCAATATGTCAAACAATCTCTTGTAAAATCCCAGTGAAAGATCACAAGAATTTGAATGAAGGCAGTGGCCATGGATGTGGGAGGCAGGCTGGCCACTGGGCTGTGAGGGCTTGCAGCCCAGCTGACTGCTTGTAGAAAATAAGGGACGGGAAACACTGATGATGATTGCTGTTTCTCTAAGGATCTGAATGGGTTCTTTCCATTCAAATCAACAAATATATATCAAGAATAAGACCCTTTAGAACAGGTTTGATGGAGATGACAATGGCTTCAGTTTAGGCCACATAAAATGCAAGGATTCTGTGCACCACCTGGGAGTAGAGACCTCCATGCCTGGCTTGGCTTTGCTCTTTCCCTGAGTTATAAGTCAGATGGCAGGTGGAGGAGCCCTGGGGGCCGGCACAAGGCAAATGCATAGGCCAGGAACATCAGGCTACAGGGAAAGAATTAAAAGTAAATGTGATTCGCGATGGGAATGAATGTGAACTTCACCTCCTCAGGTGCTTCCACCACATGCCTGAGGAGCAGGTGCTCGACTCCCTGTAAGTGAGGATGAGGCTGAAGTTGTGATGACACGACTGCACACCCCAAAAGGAAAACAGCTTTCAAGAGGATGAGCCGCCCAGCCCTCTGGGTCGGCCACAAAGCAGCTCTGCTGGGATTCAACGGGGAGCTTTTCAGCAATGACGCCAACTCCCGTGGACTCCACCTCTCAGACAAGAGGAGAGCAGCAACATCATGGCCCTGGGATTTACATTCATCCATCTGTGCTAATTTCCAAAGCATTTGTATTTTCATTTAGGCGACAGAGCTATCCATGCAGTGTTAGCACTATATAAGGAGACTAAGGGCCAAGAAGTTTAACAACCAGAAAGGAAACTTCCCCATCACACCAGGTTCCTGTCACACCAGGATAAAACATGTAGCTCAGGACTGCCCCCAATAAATGGTAGTCACCATCTTCATATCACTTGACCCCTTCTGAACATCAGCCAGCTTCATGTCCATCGATCCCTGGCCCCAGTTTCCTGTTTCAAAGCAGAGCTAGGCTGAGCTAAACTGCATGCATTCTCTAGGCCAGCAACTGCAGGGGAGCCTGTGGCCCAGCAGAGAGCAAACCCGGGCATCTAACGAGAACAGACGGGTATTCAAAGTGAAACAGAAGAGACAGAAGTGCAGCAACATCTTTCTACAGCCACAGAGGACCTGTTGCAGCTTCTGGGGAGGAAGTTGGTCAAACCAGAACCACTCATTTCCTGCCATTTGCCCAGAGCTAATCTGAGCCTGTGACAATCTCGGGGCCCCAAAGTTTGGGGAGACACCAACCTCCAGTTGCCTCCGGTGGCTCAGCAGGCAGTCCAGTAGCACAGACTCACATTTCCTGAGAAGTAGGTCAGAGGGGTGGACAGCCCCCAGGATGTTACCCTGGAGCCAGGAAGGATCCAGGGAGCAGGAGGAGGCCGTGTGGGTGGCCAACAAGACGAGTTTCTCAGAAGACAGACTGGGACTTCCCCCTGCGGCCTGCACACAGTGTCCTGGGCCCTGAGTTGTCTTGAGACTGCAGGACAGAGAGAGAGGCCGAGAGTCCTCATGAGGCCTTTCCAAGTTAGCAGCCTTGGCTTCCATCTCCTCTAGACTCTGATGAGGAGCTTCGGCTTCTCTGGATGGTAGGCAGCCTTCTGCTTCTCCACGTTCCCCAGCAGCACCAAGTGAGAGCTGGATGAAGCTGAAGCTGGAGGTGAAGGCATCCTGACAGCCCTCTGGGGCTGAGGTGGCCTTGAGTCCACTTCTAAGGCTGCAGCTATTGCTACTCACCTCCTCTGAGGCCAGACAGTCTTTCGTCCAGGTGTCCCTTGTTCCTTCACTGAAGGCTGCATCCCAGCTAAGGTCTGGGGGCTCAGCACTGTCCATGGATTGAAGCTCTCCCTGAGAGCCAATGTCCCCAGGGCCACATGACCTGGTGAATCTGCTGGGAAGTTTGGTGGTAGCTCGAAGCTGAATCCCAAAGAGTCCCTTGGCTCCTTTCACAGGGCTCAGGGCCAGGCGTAGGTGGCCTGAAGAGGTCAAGATGGAGGCTGTTGTGCCCTTGGGGACAGGGCTCCCAACAGCGGGACCTTGCCACTGGCTTCCAGAGTCAAGCCCACACCGTGTAGCCGTGGACTCAGACTCCTCACTGCATACCCCTCCCTGGGCCCAGAATGGAGTACCCACTGCCGGGGAGAGGAACCCGATCTGGGGCCCAGCTGTGCTTCTCATGTAGCCTGGCCTCCGTGCCAGCCTCCTCCTCCGAAAAGACGCTGAAGGTGGTGTGCAAGCCTGGTTGCCTGGGAAAAAGAGAAAAAATTGTGCCATAAACACACAGCTCTCACTGGCTCCACTGGAACTGCATTTGCAGAACATCCCTGAGGTCATCTCCAAGTGCATCTGTCCAGGAGAGGTGCTGGCTCAGTGAACACAGGCCAACCCACTACGAAAATTTCTGATGAGCCTTGAAAAGTGTTTGTTTGAATGTATAGAAACAACACAGTATCTCAGTGCCTCTGTCTCATGGAGCAGCTGGCATTGTTGTGAGTTTTGCCAACACATCAGCATGCAGGTTGGAGATACAACCTTGGCAGCCCTTTCTGAACCCTCCAGCATCTTGCCTGTTGGTCTTTTAGGTGTATCAGCATTTTCATCACAGAATGAGCCCAGAGAAAGCAAATGACTTGAAACCAGAATGCCAGCGCACTCTTCAAAATGAGATCAAATCACTTATTCTTGCTACTCATTGAACAATAGGTCAATTTTCATTATCTGAGCTATCCATGTCCCTGCATGACTGTGGCACAATTTATGCCCATCAATTCAACTCACACAGTGGATTATAGGAGGCCCTGCTTGATGAATTCTCCAAATTGGGGACTGTGCTCTTCCCCCTCCACATCTACCCTCAGCCATGCAAGAGGAATAGAAACAATGAAAAATGCTGACACTTCAAGGAGACAGGATAGTGCAGCAGTTGAGAGCATAGATCTGACATCTTGGGTGGTTGAAACCCTTGCTGGCTGTGTGACCTCCACAAGTTACTAAACCTTTCTGTGCCTCAGTTTCCTTATCAGTAAAATGGGGATTTATACAGTACCTGTGACTGGGTGATTGCTATAAGCATTAAACTAAATGAGTTGTTAGATGTAGACAGCTTAGAACAGCACCTCAGACTCCTAAGCATCAGTTATTATTTTCACATTGCATAGCACCATGTTAATCATAATGTGCCTTCATTTACATTAATTTCACTTGTTCCCTGACAAAATCATGTGACTCAGTTGGATTAGGAATTACAACTTTCCTTTCATAGTTCAGGAAACTGAGTTTCAGAGAATTTGACTCACCAAAGCCAATTTCCAAATAATCCACAAGCAGGTGACCAATACAAAGTCTCTGGACTCTGCTAGCATAGAAGTGAGTGTAGAGGAAACAAATAAGAGACTGAGGGAAAAAATTCATTATAATAAATTAAAAATCAAAATCAACAGACGACTATAAATCTGAGACATTCCCAAGGGGAGGAGGAGGGAAAAGGAACAAGATGGGTGGGAAGAGCACAAGGGACTATGGTGATGGTGCACGGGTGAACTGGTGATGGGAATTTCATGAGGACGAGAAATATACACTGCACAGACATGTAAAATATATATAAAAAAAGAAAAGAAAGTAAAAAAAAAAGAAGAAGCAGAGGAAGTGGGACCGACAGCATTAAACACAGCTCTAGGTGTACTGCAGCCTGAGAAGAGAAAGAGAACAAAGGCTCACTGAAGGCTCCTTTCTATGTCTCATAGAACATAGATGACTCCAGGATCTTTGCTGAGGTCAACAGAAAGCCCTGGGTGTAAATAACCCCACAGTTGTCATAAGGCACACACCAATCTCTGGAGTAGGTGTTATGAAAAGCCCTGGGTAAATGAGCTCAGACTACCTGTTCCAGAATTTGAGCACCTAAGGACATGTTCACCTGATGGCCTACTCTCATCCACTGAGCGTACAAACAACTGGGACCCCAGGAAGAACTACCAACACCCAGTGTACACAGAATTCTAAGAGTCTGTAACGACAGGAGGAAAGGAAACGTTGGTTATGAAGGGCAGGGAGAAGAAGTCAAAGCAGAGGCAGGAGGTGCATGTAACACAATTCTAAGAGCTCAGTATTATTTTCAGCTGATAAATAATAAAATCAAGCCCAGAAGACTTGAGTATGACCTAGAACTCCTAGATCACAGTTTCCCAGAGCCTCAATTTGAACAGAGGCCTACCTCAATTCTAAAACATGTTCTTTCTCTATCCAAGTGCATCAATTAGCATGATTTGAAATAACAAGATGTGAGAAGAATTTTTTCTTTTTTTTTTAATGACAAAGGCCATGCAGAATTGGGATCAGCAGAAAAGGATATGATGAAATGTGCAGAAAATAAAGAGAAAGAATCATCAGTAGGCCCAACTAGAGTGGCCACTGCATTGGCTATTATAGAAAATAACAAGTACTGATGAAGATGTAGAAAAATGGAACCAGCACACATGATAGGTGGGAATGTAAAATGCTACTGAAAATAGATGGCAGTCCTCAAAGAAACTAACTGCTAGCACTAGGTGTTAATAATGAGGCAAAATAGTGATGTAGATCCTTGGTAAAACCCCATGAACTGGGTGACCAGGGCAAAGGAGTTGATGGAGAAGGGTACTGAGAGCCCAAGAATGGGAAGGATCTGGCTGGATGAAGGTAAAAATGAAAGTAGAACATTAGTCAGCCCTGATAGGATTCTTGCTGATCTGGCTGGCTAGCACTGATTCCTCCCACTTTTCTCCTTAAGTTAAGTAAACAGATGTTTCCTAACACCTTATTCCAGTGCAACTAGAAGCCTATTGACATCTGAGTCCACTCTAAGCTCCTGCCTTAAATTAATTCCAGCCTCTGGGTGTTACTGATAAGCCCTTAAAATAGAATTACTACATAGTCTAGCAATTCCATCTCAATAGTTACCCGAAAGAATTGAAAGCAGGGTCTCAACAAGATATTTGAGGATCCACCATCACAGCAGCATTATCCAGAATAACCAAAGAAGGGAGACAACCCAGTGTCTATTGACAGATGAGAGGAATAAACCAAATATGGTATACACATACAATGGAACATTATTCAATTGTAAAAAAGAAGAAAATGATGACAAATGCTATAATATAGGTAAACCATGAGGACATAAGTCAGTCACAAAAGGACAAATATGAGTCCACTCATATAATACATAGAATGACTTGACTGGAGGTGGGTGGGGGGGGAGGGGAAGGACAGATAGTGTTATTGGGGACAAAGTTTCAATACAGAAAGAGAAAAATTCTGAAGATAGACAGTGGTGCTGATTGCACAACAAGGTGAATGAACTTAATATCACTGAACTGTATATTTAGGAATGGTTGAGGGCAAAGTGTGTGTGTGTGTGTTTTACCACAATTTAATTTTTTTTAATTTGAATAAGTCAATTTGGGTCACCATGTTCTCTGGTCTGAAGGACACCCTGTCCCATACTTCAAGGGTCTCACCATCTGAGACTATTCCCTGTATATTGGGGTATTGTACATAGAACACTCAACAGCACAAATCTGTGGGAACTAGGGGAGGGCTAAGCAGAAGGACAAATTGTCATATGGCCTATAAATTTGCTAAATTATTTTTTAAAGAACAACAAATCCAAAAGAAAGTAAAGAGGACACTGAATTCTGGCTTCAATTACCAAAGGAAAACAGCAATTTCATATCTTGGAAAAGGAGTCCTCTGAAATCTATATTGTTTCTTGGCTTACAAAGTTTTGACTGTTTTTATGCAAGAACCAGTCATCCACATAACCCTTCTAAAGTTGAAAGAGCAATGCTGAGTGGAAAACAATCTGTTTGATATTTCCATCGTTTTCAAATGCCTGAGGCCATTTCAGCCTGAGTAACCTTTTGCAAAGCCACTCAACCAAGGGTTTTGAAATCCCCCAAAGTCAGATTCCAGGGGCTGCACAAAGAAGTTCCCTGATGGGAACCTCTATTCCCATCAGGGTTCTCTCTGAATTCTTCCCATGGAGAGCCTGCTGATATACCACTAAACCACAGTGTTGTATGAGTACAAGGCAAAAATAGCAGACATGAGAAGTGTTTCTCAAACGTGGAGGTGAGAGGAAGAGGTCAGGCCTGCAATGACCCCACTCAGCATCCATCTTAAAGCTCACACATCCCACACCCTGTCACACACTAACCCTAGTTAAAAATTCTAACTAGGAGAGAGCAAAGGAGCTGACGGTGTAGGATCCAGAGGGCACTTTCAGAAAGAGTCAGAAGGACTACAAGATGGTTGCTTTAACATGCTAGGAAGACCTCGAGTTCTTCACTACCAAAGTTTCCCTTTTTCACGTTTTTCAATTTTTATTTTTTGAGGAAGTTTATGATGTCTCCTTTGACCATAAATCATTTATCACTTACCTATCCTAATCCTACTTCTTAGATTTGTTCAAAGATCCAGACCTGCCATCACACCCTGAAGATAGGAAAGGGTTCTGAGGCTTTCAGACTTGAGAGAGGAAGCCTTCTTCCTGATACTTAACTGGCTCTGGCTGGGAGACTGGCAGTCTGAGCAGGCAGGAAGTCCAGAGTGGCCATGCAAGGGAAGGCAAGAAGTAAGGATAAGCAAACTTTTCAAGATGGTGAGGAAAATCAGTTGTGCCCACCCTTCTGTGTAAAGCCCATCTAGTCATAGAAAGGCTGAGGAGGGAAAGAAGCCTCAGTCAGGCTTCTCAATCTCCCATGCCTTGCACACCATAACTCTAAGGAAGGGAGCATAGGTATCTGAGTTCTCACCATCACCATCACACACTATTTCTATAGGTATAGAATCCTCATCTCTACCCCATCCTGCCCAGTGAGTGCTGAGATTAAAAGGAAGTAAAAGACAGGAGCTTAGAATAGATCCAGATGTCAACAGTCTTCTACATACACTGGAATAAAGTATCAGGAGACATCTACTTACCTAACTTAAGGAGCAAACTGGGGGGAAGTCAGTGTTAACCAGTCAGATAAACAAGAATCCTATCAGCCCTGACTCTAAAGCTCCATCTTCATCCATCCAAATTCTCCCCATTCTTGGGCTCCCGGGTCCTTTCCCCTTCAGCTCCTTTGTCCTGATCACCCAGGTCCTGGGGCTTTACTCCCTTGCCCCAATTTATTAATGCCTACAATAGTACCAGTAGTTACGTTCCTCGGTAACTTTCAATGGAGTAACATTTGGTGCACATAGATTGTTCCCAACTTACCCGATGTAAAGGCTTCCTGGTGTCCTTCTAATTCCTAAAAATTCAAGATGGCGAGAAGGAATTCTAATACATATTGGCCATATACAGTGCAGTTCCAGCAAGGCACAGAGCAGGTTCTCAATGATTCCAAGCAGACAGGTTGGAATTCTGGAGCCCTCGGTGGCTTTTTTATGCTTTTATTGCATCATTATATTAGAGGCGGCAAGGTACACGGCAGGCAAGGGTGCTGGGGGCCAGGAGGCTGGCAGACTTCCTAGCCCCCAGTGCATCTTCACTCTCTGGGCTTTCTAGACTCTCATGCCTCTCTTCTCCTCTGCTGGCGTCCTCGTGACGCAGCACTTATACACCTGTGTCTTAGCCCAAGTATGCTCACTTGTGCATGCCCACTGAGGCATGCGTACAGGACTGCAGGTGTCCATCATTACACCAATGGCAGAAGGGTAGAAAAGCCTGACAACATTTCCATTTACCCTACATACAGGATTCCCCACTGTCTGAAAATAGAGCATTCTCATGAAACCTTTTGTAAACTGAAATTATGTAAAGCCAAGTAGCAATTACCATTTGTTATTTATATAGAAAACTTTTGAGCATTTCCAGACCCCAAAAAATAACCTACCAAATCAACACATCAAACCTAAAATATACCAACAAATAGTAAAAGCAGGAGTGAGGCGATAAATACACAGCCTACAGAATGCCAGGGCAGGAGCTTGGTGGGGCCACTCTCGGTGCCAGGGAGTGTGGGCTGCCTCTAGAAAGGCTGCTGCAAAATTAATGCCAAACAAATGCTACTTTCACTTATGTCAGAAAACGTCAAAATCCTCTTCAGATTTTTTTCGATTACAGAAAATGCGCTAGAAGTAAAGCAGCATGACAAGAACCTACAAAAAGCAAGGAATACCTATTCATTTTTTAAATAGGAAATCTGAAATACACAATTTAAGAAAACAGGATACTAATGAATTTACAAGGAAGATGCTGAACTTCCAAGACTCAAACTTAAAACTATACATGTTCATTTGGGCTTAGGCAAGTCACTACACTCCAATATTTCTAAGGCCCTATGGTAAAACATATCTGCCTCAGGAAGGGGATACACAGGAGCTAGGAGATGACTGCTAAGAACAAACAGTATAGTCAGAGAAGAACATGAACACAAAGATTTTATAAAACATGACCTGGGTATAAATGTATAGGGAAGCATAATTGGATATAAGATTTTATTTATTTATGCATAAAAGAGCTGGGGTCCAGGCCAGAGGCACGAAGGGTGAGAAGATTCACCAGAGACAGAGTGGGGAGCAGAACAGACAGATCGACTGAAGTACACCGCTGAGGGGAGCCGTGGAGGGGGCAGGAGAGGTCTGCTGCTCCATGTGGGTCCCCTCCCTGGCTGGGGATCGATCTCCGGCTGCAGTGGCTGCAGAAGCCCCATAGTACAGCGCTCAGCCTCTTGCACCACCAGGGAGGCCCATGGATATATTCTTTTCACGTAAGAAATTTTAATTCCATTTGCCATGGTTAGGCACAACACTTTTATAAAATGTTCAAGTTAACCAAAGATTTAAAATCATAAAATAACCCTTTGGATTAACCTGTTTTCAAATCATAAGAATCCAATAATATACACTAAGTGCAAACATTACCTAACACAAGTCATCCATCTCGGGTAGTTCAGAGTACGCTGGAGGATTCGGGAATGCCCTCAGGTCATTGTAAGAAGCATCTATTGAGCAAGGCAAGTGTTGGTACAGAATAAATCAACCTTTTTTGCATTTCCATTTTAACTGTGTAATGCATTGCAATAAAACAATTCCTTACTGAACACAAACTGCCATGTGGGGATGCAGACATGAGCACTACCCCTGCTCCAAAATTATTCGTGTTCTAGCCTTAGAGGTAAGTCATGAGATAGAAATTGTCACAGAAAGGAATGTATGTATATGTACATGTACAATTCAGCCACAAAGGAAGAGGAATTCTGTTTGAAATTAAACTAATGATTTAACCAGGTTAGCCCAGTTGATTTACCTGACAGATCTTTGCTCTTCAGCTATACAGAAAATTCCAGTCTCCAAAACATGCCTTAATTTATGTGCCACCCCCAAAATCACCTCATGCAATTAAGGGGAATAGCAGTACAGACACATTCCATGAAACAAGGACTCTAACAAGCAAATGTTAAGCTCAAGAACTCCCATAAGTTTGGTCAAAACTTAGGTGAGTGCTGTAATTTGAGAACTCTTTCCTGTCCCACCTCTTCTGCCTCCCCCACTCCCACTGTTTCACCCTTATGGGCATCCCCCTCAACAATCTCCTGCATGTTTCATTCCTTTTAGTTGTCTGCCTAGTAGAGTACCCAAGGGGTGTCCACCACAAACATGGAGGCCATGCCCTTTTGGGGGTTTCCATCTTTGGAGGAACAGGAGAGTATTCAAGCAACCCCAGAGAAATACTGATGGGGAAATGAAGGTCAGATTCACATGACAGGGGTCCTGGAGCTGGTCAATGGAGTAACATTTGGTTGAGGCCTGACAGATGGCTGGGAGTTTCAGAGGTCACAGAGGAGGTCACAGAGAAAGAATCTGAGAGACTACAGAACAAGGCTAGCTAGGGGACTGGCTCAGAAATGTCTGGTAAAATGGACAGGAGATAAGATGGAGCTGGACACTACCATGCACATAGGTAGCACATAGGTGGGATCTTTGCACTGGGTAGAATAGGAAGTCTTGGAGGGACATTTAACAGAAAGGCATAATCTGATACATATATTTTAAGTGCTCATTCTGCGGAGAAGAGCAGAGGGAGCATGATCAGGAGGCTCCCAATAGAGGGCAAACATGGGGAAAGTGAGTATATGGCACATACAGTGACCTGGTGGTTTATGGAGGCGAGGTCACTGCATGAGAAGGAAATCTTATCTTCTGGCATCTATGTCTGTCCTCTGCTTGCATAATATATTAAATCATAATATACTGGATCAGGACTTATGTAAGATGAGATACAAGGAGCACAGTTTCTTCTTATATTCTAGAGGAGTGTCCCACCCTCCATCAAACTCCCCCAAGCAATATTTAGACATACAAATACTTCATGCCACTAACCTTTCAACAGAAAATCCATTCCAAAATCATCCTAACTAGTTACACAGATGTCTCATTTTCTAAAGCAATGTTAGTGTACAGCATCTTTCTTCTAACTTATCTTCCGCAATTACCCATACATTCATATACAGTACAGTTTTCCTGGATAGCCTAAAGGAAGCATGCCAAAAGCCAAGAAGCCATCAACGTTCCACTCAATTACCAAAAACTGAGTGATCCCAGATGTGAGTAACACATCAAACCTAGACTATCACTTATATAGTAAAAACAGGAGTGACATGAACATACACGGCTTGTAGAAAGCAGCGCCCAGGGAAGGAGCCTGGTGGGCTCACTCATGCTGCTTCTATACTGGCTGCTGCAAAACCAGTGATGAATGCTCTTTTTTTGGTCTTTATTTGTAAGACTGAAAATCCTCTTGATATTTATTTTGTTTGTAAAAACAGGGACTAATGTAGGTCTTTTATAAAACTTTCAAAAAGCAGGGAATACCCATACCCAAGAGAAGCCAACATCATCCTCAACAACCTAAGGTTAAATCCGGCCTAAAATTAAAAGTTCAATGGGAAGCACATTTTAACAGCGCCTTCTATGTGCATGAACATGGTGTGTGTGTGTGTGTGTGTGTGTGTCTGTCTGTCTGTCAGAGCAAGCCCACATGCACATAACATAGATGTATGTATGTTTATATACAAACATTTTTTTAAATGTTGACTACTATTTTATTAGTGATATTGACTTTTTTATTAACATTTTTTATTTATATATATATTTGACATCAATTGTAATCCCCATGTATTCCCCATCTCCATATCACCAGTGCACCATCACCTCAGTCCCCCATGCTCCCATCTGCCCTCAACCCTCCCCCTCTTCCCTCCCCTCCAAGTGTCCCCAATTTGTCCTTATATACAAACATTTATATACAGTGTAGATAGGTATATGTAGGGAGAGAGAGATGCAGAGAATTTCACACAAAAAAAAGCAGTTCTTGCCACTCCTCTTTAAATCTTCAAGCCTAACTGGCCAACAAAACAATTACTACAGAATCTTGCACTGGACTTGCTGACATCTCACATTCTAAACTGACACTCCCCATCCTTTTGAAAGGCAGACTGCTTTCCTAAACATGAGTATTCACCAGCTGCTCTTGGCAAACTCAGCCACTTTATCCTGCTCCAGTATTTCCATAATCTTCAAAGCAGTGTGCGCTGTAGGTACAGATGCCAACAGGTCTGTCAGACACAGCACTCTTGCTGCAGGAAGTTCCGTGAAAGTAAAGCTTTGTTCTCCCACCAGCCTCCTGGCCTCCCAAATGCAAGCTCTTTGACTCTTCACCTTCAGACACTACTTCTTATGATAGCCTCACAGTGTGGATGAAATCCATACTAATTGTGACTTAACTGCCCACCCTGAGCAATGAAACTGGCAAACTTACTCTGTTCGGAACACAGGGGACAGGTATGTGTGTGCTAAAAGTAGGAAGTTTTAATAAATCGAGCATGAACTGATCAGCAGAGGGGGGCTCCAAGGCAACAATCCATTTCTTAAACTAGCGGTGGTTACATGGGTGCTGATTGTATTACCGTTCTCAAACAGCCCATGCAAATGTATGTATAATTACAGAGTAAAAGGTAATTTTTATATGCATATTTACTTTACAGCTGTGAGGTAGTCTATGATAAATGTTCAAATTTATGGTCTCTGCCCTCGAGATGCTCACTGTTCTGTGGAGAAGGCATATTTATCAACAAGCAGATGCACAGGGACATGAGCAACTCCATTATCAGAGGCAGGGAAAGGCCTCATGAGGGAACTGGCCCTGCAGCTGAACTGAAAGGATGAGGCTACAGAGAGAGGAGGATAGGTTCATTGCTGTGGAGGGAACAGCAAGGACAGAGGAACAGAGGCATGAAGTTCAGAATGGCTGGGACCAGGCAGATGGAGAATGAGACAGACCGCAGGCTGTGATCAGGTGCAGGGCCTTACAAGTGACTGGGGATGGGGCGGGGTCATGCTGGAGAGAAGAAAGTTGGAAACAAAGGGTGGACATGCAGAAAAGCAGGAAGAGCTAACAAAGCTCCCAAAGGAGGACTTTGGGAAGAAGAGGGAGCTTGAGAAAGAAGTGACCACAGGGCCTCCCTGGTGGCGCAAGGGGTTAAGCACCACACTAGGAAGCATCCACAGCCACTGCAGCACGAGTTCGATCCCTGGCCAGGGGGGTTACCCACATGGCGCAGCAGACCTCTAGGAGAGGACTTGCCTGCTGCTCCCCTCAGCAGTGCGTTTCAGTCAATCTGCCTGTTTAAAAAAAGAAAAGAAGAAGTGAACAGAAATGACCCAAAGAAACCAGAGGTGATTCCAGGAAGTGCTGGTTGAAGATATCTCTTGATCCACATGCAGCCCCTATGTGTGCAGTATGACTCTTTGCAGTGAGTGCATTCTTGGTGTTCAGTGTCCTCAGTTAGAGCTCTTCAGTACAAACACTGAGATTTTAGAGCAATGGTTCTAAAACTTAGCTGCACATTCCAATCAGCCAGATATCCTTTAAAAATTCCTAAATCCAAGCCACCCCCCCTGACTGATGAAGTCATGATGTTGGGGAGGAAGATTCAGACCTGGGTGCCTCTTGAAGTCCCCCAGGTGATTCCAGTGGGCACTAGGGCTGAGAACCTCTGATTTAGAAATTCCTATTTAACGTCCAAGCACACTTGAAATTCAAAGGCTTCATAAACTTGATGTGATGTGCAGCTATTGCTTCTTTGCAGAATCTTCCAACCAGTTTTCTGTCTAAGAACTTGACTTTATCTGCTAACTGCTACATGTGCATAAAACGTGGTCTGTATTTAGACTTTGTCCTATGTGTCTATTCTAAGTCTTCAACCACACATAGGATTTCCTCTTTCGGTCAGTCAGTGGGAGGCGGGGATCCCACAACACAATCTCCAGAAGAAGGGAACTGGAGACAGGCAACTCCTGTCTTACTTCCCTAATCTTCAGCAAGGAGAAAGGGGTCCAACAGCAGTTCAACATTCAATGCACTTTGGTGTTTATGGGTCAAAACCCATGTATGCAACACGCAGTGTGAGACCCTGAATTAGATGCTGAAATAAACAAAAGATATTAGCAGAAAATTCCCTGAAATCCCAAAAAGATGTTTGTTTGGCTCACTGTACCAACATTCTTTTTCTAGTCTTAATAACTGTACCATGATTTTATGAAGTGGAAAGTGGGTAAGGAAACACTGTATTATTATCTTTGAAACTTTTCTATAAATCTTTTACCATCCCAAAATAAAGTTTAAATATTTATTATTAAAAAAAAAACCTGTTTGGGCTCAGGAGTTGAATTGCCTGAGTTTAAAACTCAACTGTCACTTTTGAGTGAATGCTGCCTCTTGTCACCTTCATTGTCTAGTCTGTAAAATAGGACTCTAGCTCATAGAATTGCTGGGAAGAGAAGAATATAAATTTCACTACTCAAAACCATGCCATGGACACAGAGTAACCATTCAGAAACAATTTTATTTTCTGCTAAGGAATAAACATAAAAACATCATCCTGAAGGCCTCCTTGTGGTGAAAGGTGTCAAGCATAGCACTATGAAACTATACGAAGCCAGTGCAGCACGAGTTCCATCCCCGGCCAGGGAGGTGACGCACATGGTACAGCAGACCTGTCTCACCTGCTGTTCCCCTCAGTAGTGTATTTCAGTCAATCCACTTGTTCTGTTCCCCACTCTGTCTCTGGCGAATCCTCTCACCTCCAACACCTCTAGCCTGTACCCCAAGTCTTGTATGTATAAATAAATAATTAAAAAAAAAAACATCATCCTGAAATAAAGGCACCTGGGGATAGAGGTCAAGGCAATGACAAGGCAAAGCAAGATCAGCTCTCACTCTCACTCCAAGCCTTTCTCTCTACTAACGAGAATCCAGGGGCCAACAGAGAACTACACACACACACACACACACACACACACACACACACACGACCCTGCATAATGGCATGTGGATAGTTGACCTATGCTTTCTTGTTGACCTACACTTGCTCCACTCTGATCCAATACTGTGTGTTCTGCTTTCTCTCCTAAGTCTGACTCTCCATTCTGTAGTTAAAGCAGACAGTTGAGGAATTTAGCAGCAAGAGATTCATAAACCATACGAAAGGGTCTGCTCCAAGATCACAAAACAGCCTCCTTCCCCTGTGCTATTAATTTTTATAAATGATTGTCTTTTTCTTTTCATGTAAAGTGCTACTCGAAAATCTGATCGCCATCTGAACCTCCTCGAGAGTGCTGCTAGCTACAGATGGGTGTTTCTAATGAATTTTTTAACTGCTGCCCTAATAAAATATGGATGAACCAGAAGGAGCCCTCTCTAAAGCCGTTATTTCTAAATAACTAAACAACTTAAGTTTCTGTTCTTATTTTCACAGCAAAGAGCTGCAAGCTCTCACATTCACCCTAACAAAAGATAGCTTTTTTCATGCTAGTCCATCTGTAAAGTTCACAGTTACCTTTTTAATGCCATATTTTATGCATGGGCTTATTTTCATAGCTTTCTAAATACCCTGCTTTGCATGCCATATTTGAGAAGTGTTTATTAAAAAACGATCCCCAATTGTCAGCACTTCACACATAAGTAGTTCCTAGAGACTGGAGCGTCTTTCAAGAAAGTCCCTACTTTGTACTAAAATTTTATAATACTCAGAATGTAAGCCCACATCAAAGACTTCTGCTAAGTGCCTGATCTTAAAAAGGATACAATTATAGCATTGCAAACGTCCTACTGTATGCAGTATACCTGGTAAACGTCATACCTATTGTATGGTCCTACTACAAAACAGAGGAAATTCAGTAGTTTTTCCTCATTTCTGTACAGGAAATTGGTACAATGTGGTAAGGGAAAAAGAAAGAAATCAGCATTCCAGGATGTCTATGCTATAAAGATCTGTTCCCTGTGCTGCACCACGTGGGTGCCTATAACTGCAACACAAGGAAACATTCTACGATAGAATATGATTGTGTTTTGTCTACACTTGAGGATTCTTCCCTCAAAAACTTCTCTAATCTCACTGCCTACTGAGATACCAAACATAGCTTCCAAGTTTTAAGTGGCTATGACTATATCCAGAAAGCTCAAAGCTTTCTGAACTGATTCAAACACCATCAGCCTTTGCAGTTGCTGCTAACTAGACAGGGGCTGGACTGGAACTAACCTTTGCACTACTTACAAGTAAGGCGTTTACTTAAGCATTAATACTTCACAAAATTACAGTGGGTAATGCTTCAGATGCTTAAGTGAATAAACTGTTTTTCAAGTACCCATTTACATTCAAACAGTGCAAACTAATTAAATGAATTCTTGTCTCTTCTCATCTTCCTAGTGCTCTTCACTATGGAGTTGTCTTGAACAAAGTAATACATCTTACTGCTAAGAATAGCCTCCAAGGATGCTTTGATGTTTAAATATCTAAAGTGCGTTTGGTGATAGCAATATGTTTCCACACTGTGGGAAGCAACTAAACAGCCTCACTTTTATTCCCAAAGTGGCATATTTTATGATTTTTAAATTACTGAGATGAGACACTGGTGTCACTACCAGCCACTACTATCAGATAGATATCACATCAACTCTCTGGTCAGGGCCACCTGCCAGAGGAGGCAAAGAACGCAGGCACTAGCTGTTCTCCCATGAGCTAGAATTCCAAATATGGTGCTGACACCCTCTTAGATGATACAGCTGGGCACAGATCAGCCCCAGGCTAGGTCACCGGACCCATCAGAAACTAACCAGACTACACCTGAGAAAAGAAAGCAAATACCATAAATTTAAAAAATTTTTTTAAAAATGAAAAAAAAAAAAAAAACCAGCCAGGTGGAAATCATACATGCTGTATAAGGCCAGGCTTACCAGAGGTGAGTATGCAGCAAAGAGGGCCTCTCCTCCTGGCCAGTAAGCCTGTGACCTGGACCGTAACTAACTCTCCACTAGAAAAGTGACTACTGTTCAGCAACCTAGAGTGACAAGACTCGAAGGAACCAGAAAGACTTTCTAAGAGAGTTCTAGAGTCAGACTAGGTTTAAATCACCTCTGCCCTTTAGAGCTCTTTGGTTTTTTTTCAGTATTTTATTTATTTATGCATACGAGAGCTGGGGTACAGGCCAGAGGCGTGAGATGAGAGTATTCACCAGACACAAAGCAGGGAGCAGAACAGGCAGATCTACTGAGGGGAGCAGCAGGCAAGGCAGGAGACGTCTGCTGCACGATGTGGGTCCCCTCCCTGGCTGGGGATCAGACTTGAACTGCAGTAGCTATGGATGCTCCACAGTATGGCGCTCAACCCCTTGCACCACCAGGGTGGCCCCCCCTTTAAAGCTCATTGACAGGTCAGAATATACCATCACCCAACCTTGGCTTTCTTATCTGTGGAATGCTGAGCATCTCTTTTTTGTAAGGTGGCTCCCTAGGGAATCTGTGCCCTGACCACTGCCCACACTGCCTTCTCTCAGCATACCCATGATGGCACAGCTGCTGGCGTACACCCCCATGACAGAGCAAATGTCTCCACACAGCAAAGTGGCATGTCTGCCCAGGAGACGGAAGGCTTCCTACTGTTCTCACCATTTCCTGGGTCAAGGAGGAAGCAAACAACACATTCTTCCTCTTCGCCTCGCTGTTTACAACTGCGGGCTGATCATCCCTCTCTTAGCAATCATTCTTCAGATGTCCTCGGTGTCACTTTTCTTATTTCTGATCTCATTTCAGCTCTGCCTTTCTGAGATGGCACCCAACTCACCTTGAATGACATTCCCCTCTGCATGTATGTGTGTGGGGGTGGGGGTAGAATCTGTTAATCAGTTATAGTAATGTTATTCAACAGTCTGTCTCAGAGTTAATTTTGTTCTGGGTCGTTGTGGTTGTTTTTTTTATTTAAATCTTCTAATATTCCTAAGAGAATAGAATACAGTGACGAGAAAAGAAATGAGTAAACACAAAAACATAGATGTTCATAAGAAAAAAACTATCAGGAAAAATCAGACAACCTGTAAGCCATTTCTGGCAAATAAAAAGAAACTCCTGAGAATTTTAATAGAGCCATATTTTACCCTAGAGCTCCGGAAATCCTCTCCATGTCCATCCCTTGACTAAGCACTCTAAAAATCTCATTTTCCTTCAGGGAGGGATTAAGAGAAAAGAAGTGATATTTAACACTCAAAATCAGGTTTTTTTCCCCTTCTCTCTTCAGTCTTTGGGCTATTTTTCTTACCCTCTGGCAACATCCAAAGGCCTATTTCTTTTCTTTTTTCTTTTGTTGAAGATTTATAATAGATAAAAACAACTGGCTAAGTCTGTTTTTCACTAGAATGGGCTTTAAAACCTGAGTTAGCACTCACTAAGGGAATAGAGCTTCCTTTGTACACAGGCTATTTTGAAATAAATGAGGCGATCCTGGATAATAAATTGGCTTTAATTCACTTATTAAACTGAGGGAACATAAAAAGGAGACCTATAGGTTGCTGTGGTGGCCTCTGAGAAATCTGTGTAAATAGGAGCCATGTCAACAGACTAGAAGCACACAAAATAACCCTCCCTGTTCTAAATGGGCAAACAGGTTGTTCCTATAAATTGAAGTTCAGTGATTACAGAATAACATGCACACAGACAAGAAACCAAGTAAGTGTCAGAAGGTTAAAGATGCAGTTATCTGTGAACACTTACAAATGAAAAGAGCCTGCATGAGCTTAGAAGAAATAAATTATGTCAAACTAACAATGCTTTATTTAAACTGGCAATAAGAAAAGGGGAAAGATGATAGCCTTTATTGAGAATTCTACTGTATGTCAGACCTGGTAAGTAAGGGATAAGGTAGTGGACATAAATACCTGGACTTTGCCCAGAAGATTTGAGAAGGTATTTCCTGATTTCCTGTGTGCAAGTAGAGGCTGGAAGCAGGTCAAACAGACAGGTGGAGCAGTAGCTGGTGAATTAATAGAGAGTCCTAAAATTTGAATGGATAGTTGACTATAGGTGGGTCCCAATTCCCTGGCACTTGACTCTCCCTTTGTCGTCTCCTGTTCAATACTGGAACACAGCATCAAGACCTAAAAATGTCTCAAAGGGATGCGACTCCCATACAACTGTTGTATATTGTGACAATGGAAAAATGACTATCGAGACAATGGGAGGAAAAGGGAAAGGACTAGAACAAATGTGCAGAACACTCACAGCTACCAGAACCCATGGGGAATCGAGTTCATAGGGAAATGATGTTGCACAGTGGACAAGAGGCAAGACAAGGCCCTGAAGAATAGAAGACAAGACAGAAACAGAGTAAGTCTTCAACCAGTCAGCCTCTGAAGGATGCAGGCTTATGGCACCTAGGTGCTTTCTAGAAATCTTGGCCACCTCAAGAGACCTCCAAACTGAGGAAATTTTGAAAGTTAACATATTCGTATGAATGAAAAAATTATAAAGAACATGTAAATCTTATTATAAAGTGAACTATCTTCTTGTGGTCAAAAATCAACCTAAAACTGTTTTCATATGAAGCCTTCCCTCTCACTTATATTCCTTTCTCTGAGAATGAACACTAATAGCTACAGAAGCCCTGCAGCAAGGGTGAAGTTGGGAAAAAAGGCAGCATGAGGAACCCCAGGGCCAAGCAACAATGGAGGGTAAACAGACATGCCCTTTTTGTGAGGTAGAGCTAAACACTGTCACCTTAGTGGTTAGGAGAAGCCTGATGACCAACAAGCAATGCACACAGGTGCGTGTGATTTTACACCAAACACACACAAGCTGTGTACAGAGCACCAGGAGCCCCAAATTTTCACCATCAGTTACATCTTTTAAAGAGAGAGATTCTTCCAAAAGACAACAAACAATGAGTGTTGGCAAGGATGTGAAGAGAAGGGAATTCTTATGCACTGTTGGTGGGAATGTAAATGTGCAGCTATTATGCAAAAGCAGTATGGAGGTTCCTAACACTAGAATTTTAAAGCTAGAAATTCCATATGGTCCAGTTATCACACTTCTTCATATTAGCCTAAGGAATGCAAGAATACTAGTTCAAAAAGATATACGCGTCCCTATGTTTCCTGCAGCATTATTTACAATAGCCAAGAGCTAGAACAACCTAAGTTCCCACTGAAAAGTGATTGGATAAAAAAGAGATGATACACACACACAATGGAAAACTACTCAGCTATTAAAAAAAGATGAAATCCTGCCATTTAAAATAACACTAAGGGACCTAAAGGGGGTTATGCTTAATGAAATAAGTCAGAGGGAAAGACAAATACTGTATAATTTCACTTATATGTGGCATAGAGAAACCAAATGATTGAGATAGACAGAACAAAAACCAACTTGTAGAATACAAGATAAAATTAGCACTTACCAGAAGGGAAGGGAGAAAGGAGTGAGTAAATCAGATAAAAAGGTCAACTGTATTGCAATGGATATAACTGGACATTTAGCGGTGAACTTACTATATAGTATGGATATGATCAACAAATGTTGATTTATAATGATGCACACTTTAATGTTTCAATGCAATATTACTTCAATAAAAATACTATTTTAAAAAAATTGAAAAGAGAGTGATTCTTTTCTATCTCTAACAGCTTGTTTTAAATCCACCAATCCAAAGATTACGCTTGTGGACACATTTTCTATTACACAACCAATCTTGGTAAAGGGCCAGACAGGACTAAAACCAGATAATAAGTTTGCATGGATAGGGGTAGTGGTAAGTTGCCCAAAAGTTCATCAGGGATAGCCCACAAAGCCTCACTTATAGAAGAGGAATTTTTCATCCTTGCTAGTGGTTTGACAGTCCAGGATTTTCTCCTCAGATGTTGTCACTGTAGTTAGAAGGTGATTTTTGGAATGTCATCAGCTTTATCAATACTTATAGGTACACTGGCTATACAATCATTTAACTATGTTCTTAGTAGTTACAGATACATTGGCTATGCATTAATTAAACTATGTTCTTAATAACCATAGGTATATTGGCTATAAATTTGTCTTCACTATGTTTTTAACTATATAGCAGAACTATATACACGTGGCCACAATGGCACAATGCTATTTTTCTTATAACATCCTTTGGAGCTTAGCACTATGGATCCAACAAGTGCTCAGATACCCTACAACTCAGATACCCTTCCTTGAGGGCCTGGCTAGCCACTGAGCTAAGACTGAATACCTGGGTCAGGTCCACCTGATGACGAAACATAGAAAATCAGTTCCTTCTGTGCACTTCAGTTCAGTTATGCTTAAATGAGGTAAGACAAGAGGAAACACACTGTAAACTGTAAAGTGCTGTAGAAATGAAAAGGTTTACAAATGCTATTTTCTAATATTTGATGTATGGATCAAATATTGTCATTGTAGCAGCCTTGTTATTACCCATGGTATTCTGTCTCCCTTACCCTTCCCCCAGACTGTAAGGTTTTATAACACACCTAAAAGATGGAAACTAGATTTCTTTTTATTTATGCATACATGAACTGGGGTGTAGGCCAGAGGTATGGGGGATGAGAGCATTCACCAAAGACAGAATGGGGAGCAGAACAGGAAGATCTACTGAAATATACTGCTGAGCGGAGCAGTGGGCAAGACAGGAGAGATCTGCTGCACCATGTGGGTGAGCTCCCGGGCTGAGGATTGAACTCATACCACAGTGACTGGCAACAGCTTGACATTGCTGAGACCTTAACCTCTGTGCTACCAAGGAGACCCAGAACTAGAAAAGTCAGGGAATTTAAAAATAAATGTCAAATACTGGTTTGAAGAATTTGACATAATCTGATGACCATTTAGATTTCCAATGAGCATCTACTAAGTGCTGGACATGTCCTAAGCTCTTAACATAGTTTATATTATTTAGCTTTCACCAAGGCCTACTAAGTTAAGGATTATTATCACTGTTTTTTTAAAAAGATCATTGTGGTAATGGTAGATAAGTAATTTGTTCAAAGCTACCCACCTGGTTAGTGCCGGAGCCAGAACTGGTCCCCAGGAAGTTAAGCCTCTTGTTCAGCCTTAATCCCTTCCTGTAAGCAACAGGCACTGACTTCATGAGTCTGGGCTAAGTACACATCTCTTAGCTCATGGGACTTAGAGTCTATGTGGCCGGATTCCAAAGTCGCTAACACTCAGATGTGAACACCAAAATTATAACTGCTCAATGATGTTACTGATTATCTATGAAATATTCCAACCTATAAGAAGTAGATTACTAGGTGCTTTAAGAGAAACACAACTCAGCAACAACGTCTAAATGTACCTACCTTGTATGATTTACAAAGTTCCTTAGACAAAAGATTTCCAAATTGAAAATGAGCTGATGTCTATTTGGCTTCAGGCAGAGACTCCTAATGAAAGATCTTCCCTTGTGAATGGCATTAGATTTAATCTGACAACCACACAAAATGTATCAGTTACATGAAAGGAATAGGAAGCCTCTGGAGAAAGTGAACAGTTCAACTTGGAGTTAGAAATTGACCCTGAAAAGGGGTTTGGGTGAGCACATCAGAGATGGGTTGGAAGTGGCAATAAAACATTCAAGCTATGAATTATTTAATTTATTGTAATTAGAATAGACTCAATTTCAAAGTTAAGATCATGTTACTCTTACCCACATTCAGTCACCTTTCATGAGTGGAAATAGAAGGGGGAAACTAAAGCCAACAAACCAAGACCATGTGCCCAATCTTGGGGCAAGCCCCAGGGAAAATCATATGCTCATTCATCACCCTCACTTATGGCTTGAGAAAGGAGAGGTTGGCAGTCTCTGCTCCAAACTAGCTGAGTGTCGCTTGAGCGGGAGGTCATTTGCATCAAAATCACAGGGGAGGCCTATGAAGATTTTTGAGCTTTTTCCCAGTCCTCCCAAATCAGAATCCTAGGGTAGAAAGTTGAGGAACACATATTTTGCAGAAGAGTCCCTAGCACTTAATTTGTACAATAACCCCAAGACAGGCAAAGTGGGCAGGGCTTCTAGAAGTACTGTACTACTGAGATTGCAAGGGAGATAATCTGAAAGGTAGAGATTTCCAAAGGGCATGTGCAAAGATAAATAGAAGGGAAATAACAAGGAATGAGTAGAACAGGATCAGGAAGCAATATGAAAAACGTCAAAAGACTAAAGACCAGAATGAATTACACCTTCTGTAAATATGCTAAGGACAGCAAAAAGATGAGCTTCAACCAACAGACAAACCTGGACAAGAAAGTCAAACAGGTAGAGCTAGGTCCACATGTTGGGACATAATGGTAACAGGTGAGGGAGAAGACAGAGCAGAATTACACAGTTCAAATTTTCAACCTTCATCTCTATTAAAGAAAAGTATCTTCAGGGGCCTCCCTGGCAGTGCAAGGGGTTAAGTATCAGCACTATGAAGCGATAGGCAGCCACTACAGCAGCAGTTAGCCACAGAGCTAATGTTACCACATGGCACAAAAGACCTCTCCTGTCTCACTCACTGCTCCCCTCAGCAGTGTGTTTCAGTCAGTCTGCCTGTTCTGCTTCCCACTCTGTCTCTGGTGAATCCTCTCACCACCACCACCTCCCACCCCTGCACCTCTGGCCTACATCCCTGCTCTTGTATGCAAAAAATAAATAAATAAATCTTAAAAAGATAATAAAAATGATCATCATATTAAAAGGAGAGAGAGCGGGCCTCCCAGGTGGCGCAGTGGGTTAAGCAATGCACTATGAAGCAAACCGCAGCCACTGCAGCGAGTTCGATCCCTGCCGCCGGCCAGGGAGTGGACCCACATGGTGTAGCAGACCTCTCCTGCTGTGCCCGCTGCTCCCCTCAGCAGTGTACTTCAGTTGATCTGCCTGTTCTGCTCCCCACTCTCTGTGGTGAATCCTCTCACCCCCCACACCTCTGGCCTGTACCCCAGTGCTTGTATGCATAAATAAATAAATCTTTAAAAAAATAATAATAATAAAAAAATAAATTAAAAAAAAAGGAGAGAGAGTAATCTAGGAGAAAAATTAAAGCCAACAAGAAGCAAAAAGATAAAAAAAGAACATCTCATCACTTCAAATGAATTTGTCTCCAAATGAGATTGGATAAATTATGATCCAGTGCCAAAGGAACTAATGAACATGATCACAGAAATAAGTTACAGGATGTAATTTCCACAATAGGGGAGGAGTACCACCATAGTTATGGGTAATGATGGGAATGTACATCATTTTTTTTCCATTGCCAACATCTCATATTCCCTGGACTACAACTCACAAATGCCATGAACTGGACTTCCTGAATACGGCTACTGGAAAGGGGAAGGAGCAAGGCAGATACATATTGGCGGGGTGTGGGGAGGAAGGAGGGACAAGTGGGAAGGCTGTTCCTGGTCCTTCATCCAGGCAGCTCTATTGTTCAGCAGTCAGGCTCTTTAGAGACAAATGGCAGTGGTCATCTTGACAGCTCACTGTGGATTGTCCAGCTTGAATGGTACATTGTGAATTTTTGGCATTTCCTTTTCTGAACCCTGCCCAACTTACTGCTTGTTTTTCCTTTCAGGAGGTGTCTTGAACCCCTTCCCCTGGCAGCTCAGCTCCAGGCCCTTCTTAATCGGCTGGGTGTATGCCTATGAGGGAATGCATGATTTTGAAGTTTGACGGGGAGTCTGCTATTTGAAACTCTTCCTCTTCTCTCTAAAAATCTTTGAGCACATTAAAAGTTGGCTAATTTGGCTTTATGGATTCAGATGGCACAAATCCTTATAATTAGTAATATGGACTAGTTCCCTTAACAGTTTGGGATCCCTGGGCACCCCTTGGTTTTTTCCAGTATCAAATATACTCAGTAGGGCTTGAAAAATCATGCTCTTACCAAGCAACAAAGATTGGCAAACTTCCTGACTTCAAAAAGGGAAAAAGTAGACTTTAAAGGATAAACCAAATACATTCTAAGCGAAATTCGAATGTCAATTCTAAATAAAATCTTAAACAAATGTGCTATGAACAAAATAAATCAGGTATCCTCTGGGACAAGAGAATGGAATAAAGACAAGTTAAAAGCTCTTCTGTGGACCCACTGAAATGAACAAATCATAAGCAGTTGAGGAGAAGACTATTGGAAATGCATGATCACATTCCATGTTCATTTACTGGGCACTAAAATGCAGCTGAGAGCCTCCCTGGTGGTACAGAGGGTAAAGTCTCAGTGCTATCAAGCTATCACCAGCCACTATGGCATGAGTTCCATCCCTGGCCAGGTAGCTAACCCACATGGTGCAGCAGATCTCTCCTATTACACCTGCTGCTCCCCTCATCAGTGTATTTCAGTAGATCCACCTGTTCTGTTCCCCAGTCTGAATCTGGTCAGTGAGCCACACATTCCAATTCGGAACACCGTGGGACCCACACCACTTCATGGTGTTAATTACATCTATAATATTTCTTTTATAATTTTATTTAAATTAAAAAAAACAAAATGCCTTTTGCTTCAGTAAATATATTTTAAAGTATATTTTATGGCAAATCTACTGTGAGATATGACAATCACCATAATGAAAAGATAGTCAAACAAATGAAGACAATGAAAACAAAACAGGATTTTCTGTTGTCAGACAAAGAAGACTTGGAGACAAGCCTACTTGGCTCTGTCTTTATCATAAAGGGAAATTATAGAAGTTTAAAGACACACAGCAGCAAACTGAGACTTTCTCCTTGACAGAAGTAGAATGCAAGAATGTGAAACAATGGTATTCCATGTCACGGCCTGTGAATCTGAAAATCATCTCTTGTGCCATGAGGGAACACAACCCACACCTACAAGAATGAGAGCATGAGGCGAAAATTTTTGCTTAATAATTTTTGCTTAATAATAACCTATTCCAACCTATAATTTGTAAAAAGCAAGATAGGTACGCATGTAAAGCTGGCAACAGCAGGGAGGAAAAATCTTGGCGAATGCTAGTTACATTTAATATTAACATTTGTTGAATGTTCTACAGTTTATAAAACATTTTCATTTATCTCCTTACAAGTAATCTAGTGACCATTCTGTTTCCAGAATAATTCCACAAAGCATCTCTCAGATGACAGCTAAGGCCCCTTCCACCACAAGTCCCAGAATCTAGCTACCTTACCAACCTCATGATTTAAATTGATAATTTTTCAAATAACAAGAATCCTAAATTAAGTCTTTAACCTATGGTCAGTGAGAAATAAGAATTACAGAGACATTCTGCAAGGAAGGGGGAAGAAAAGAGATCAAAGCAAGGGCAGGAAGAACACAAGGGACTATGGTCATGGTGCACAGGTGAGTTGGTGGTGGAAATTCTATGGGGGCTATACCTGAAGAAAGAAAGCAAACATTGTAAATGAATAAATAAACATGCATAAACAAACAAAAAAGAAATTTGAATTAGATTTACCCAAGTCAAAGGAATTTGATTTTAACAAAGATGAAGCATATCCAAGGAGAGTTAACATGGCAATTACCCATGTATATTAATACAACAGATGATGCAAGTGGAATAACTACTGTTTAACTTACCAGCGGTAAGGGGACAGTGGAGAGGAAAGGAAGGGAAGGAAGTATTGACGCTCTGGTTCCACCAATTAAAGAGAGGAAAACTCCAAAGAGATCAATACACAGCAAAGCTCAAGTGTGTAAATTTTGAAACTTTTTCCTACATCCCTTGAGAACCCTCCGACTGTCTCAGATTTATCAAAACCAGGAAGAATGAGACCTCTGCAGGCTTCCTGAATGCCTTGAAGTTAAAGGAAATAGTTTTACCAGTTGCTCTTCTCCCTTTAGGGGGCACTATCGCCTAACTGTCCTGTAGGAACTTCCTTCAGCTTATGGGCTCCTATCTTCCTGAGGCCAGGCTGTGACCAGGTAATGGTGGCAAGGGAATCAGCTGGTTTACCTATTTTGGAGGTATGACATTTCAGCTGCATTCTTTGGGAATATTGGCCTGGGAATCCATCAACATTTAAACACAAATTCTAGGAAACCCAGAGGGTTTAGGCAAAGCCATTTGAATGTAAATGGAAAGAACCAGTCCATGTCTGAGAATGTTCAATTACCTCAGCACCTCCTTCTCTAAAGTTAATTCTGAACTCTCCTCTACAGATTCTCAGGTTTCCAGTCAGCTTTAGAGCCCATAATGATGGAGAGAGCCTTTTTTCCCCCCCTAAGTGCATTTTGCTTTACCCTGTCAGTGTCACAGATTGAAATGGCTGGGAGATCCCATGCCATCTGAAGAGTATGTATGGAGGGGGTGGGCCAGGGGATGGGCAGATGCCTACCTTGTATCTCTTCGGTTTCTCTCACCTTCTTTCATATGGTTCTGCTATTTATTAAAACATAACATTTCTACATAATGCTAAAAAAAATAAGATTAGATATTTACTGAGCTGACAATCATTGTCATATTTTATTTATGCCCCAATGAAAAGTACCATAGCTCTTTAATTAGATTAGCTCTAAAATTTGCCATATTTCTCTCAGAATTCCATCTGTCTCTCCTTATTAGCCAGGTCTTTAAATCTTACCCTAGAGACATTAATTCAGTACATTTTTTTCCTCTTTCAGCCAAAAGTTACATGACTCAAAATGGCAGACATTCTATGAGATACAAGAACAATTCATAAATCTTTTGTTTTAATAAGCGGTGAAAAGCTTAGGGGATGTCATTAATAAACACAACCTGAGTGTCCAGTGTGATGTGATATGAGCACCAAAACTGAGCACTAGTTTAGCGCACACTGAAGACGCATAGCACTCAGATCAAGGGAAGCAGGTCTGCTCCCCGTTCTGTTAAGACCACATATGGACTATTATTTTTCTCTTTAAATACCTTTTAAGAGAAAATAGCCAGGCATGGCCTTAAGCAGAAGAGAGAGCCTTTTTTCATACCCACAGAGAATAGTCACCGAGCCAAGGAAGGAGAGCCTTGGAATATGACTTAGAATGGTAACATACAGCGAGATGTGAAAGAGGGAATTTTAAAGAACCAGTTCAGAAATCATCAAGCAGGTTGGGAAAGCAGAAAAATTACTGGGTTAGTTTCCTATTGCTACTGTTTAAAACAAAAATTACCATAAACTTAATAATTTAAGGCAACATAAATTTATTAGCTTATGATTCTGGAGGTCAGAAATCAAAATAGTTGTCACTGATCTAAATTTATGGAGGAGGTTCCAAGATAAAATCTGTTTCTTTGACTTTTCTATCTTCTAGAAGCAGCCTAAGTTCCTCACTCGGTTTATGGCCCCTCCCTACATCTTCAACATCAGCACTTTGGCATCTTCAGATCTCTCTATGCCTTTGATTTCTGCCTCCTCTTTCACCTGTAAGGAATCTGTGGCTGCAATGGGCACACAGGGATAATCCAAGGCAGTCTTGTCACTTGAAGGCCCTTGGCTAATTATATCTGCAAAGTGTCTTCTGCCATGAAAGGCAATCTGTACAGAGGTGTCAAGGACTTCGGTGAGAGCACCTTGGTTGTACTGCTTTCACTTGAGAGGCAGTTATTCTGCCCACCACAAGTATCATTAGGGGATAGAGAGAAATAATGATGGGCTTCCACATAGATCATAGACAAAATGAAGATGTTAAAGGCTTGAAATGTGACCAGCTGTTAATATTTGTGGACCTTTAAAATAACAATAAGCAAGGGATTCAGGGACATCTGGGTTCAAATTCAAGTTCTTCCATTTATGAACTGGGTAACTATGGAAAGTTACCTAGTATCTCTGGCCCTCAGTTCTCTCATTGGAAAAAAATAAGAACAGTATCCCCCTCCTTAACCTAATGTGATAGTTAGTTGTCAGCATTAATGCATGGCCTGACACATAGTAGAAGCACATTAAATCGATCTCAAATCTAAAAATACATATGAAATAAGAAATTGAGGCTCACAGAGTTCAGTAGATTAGCCTTGTCTGCTCAACTTAATATCTGTAATGCTTCTACAAGCTAATCCTTAGGGTTAAGACCCAGGGTAAAACATCTATTGATTCAACAGAAAAGTAAAACTCCTCATGCAGGTTGCAGAGCTAAATGACAGTGTCTGAAAGGAGCATTAGCACCCAAGGAACTGAAGATCTTGGTTGGGGAAACTAGCAAAATACATAAAGTAGAAATACATGTGTCAAATAAATATCAAACATGACTGCTAAAGGTGGTACAGACAATATGAGCAATAGACAAGGGTAAGTGATACAAGCCATTAGTCTGGATTCATTTAAAATAAATAAATAAAAATCTTCCTAGAGGGTTTTGAAGGAAAAACTTTCAGACAAAAGAGTGGGAAGTGATACAATCAAGGTGGGAATGTTCTTTGGCAACTTGTAGGAGCTGTGAGTTAAAGTCAGAATCATGTGTATTAATTATGAGTATCTGAAAACAGCAGGCAATGGGGCAGACGATGTTGAAGGGGTAGATGGGTCTGCATACGACATATGCAGGCATTTTACTGCAGGCAATGTGTCCCATCAATTCTGTGGATGTCCACACATTCTGGTGTTTGGCACATATAGAATCACATACCTTGATGAACTGCTCCCCGACTATCACCAACAAAAACAACTCTGCCTCAAAGTCTAGTGTATGTGAGCAGAAAACAAATCTTGAAAATGATATGACACTGAAAATTTTGGTTTTATATTACAATAGCAGGTGTTAATTAATACAGAAATTGGTGTCTTGTCATAGAATACCACCTAAAATAAGAGGCACCGACTTTGTGATAAGGAAGTAGACAGACCTCTGATATCAGAGGTTGGAAAGATGGACACCCAAGTTATGCAAAGGTAAGATGTTTGGTAAAATCATCACCTTTAATAACTAAGAAATGGACAGTGTATACTGAGTTTGTAGCTCTAAGAAAAGAAGTCGGAATGCAGAAATATTTATAATAAAATTAAAGAAATAGTGAAGATTGTAGTAAAGTAACATTAAAGAAAACCAAGTTTGTTGATTTGCAAGTACAAATAGAAGTGGATAGAATCCAAAAAATTGTGTGCTGAAAGGGGTGGAAAAGTTGACTGCTTCTGAATCTCAAACAGTAAAAAATAAGATTTTAAAAGTTTTTGAGTAATGAAGACCCAAAGAACGTCCAGAAAGAAACTGAATTTAAAATAACCAAATATGTGTTTCCTTCCCCTCTGAGCCTGGGGGCCACTACCTAATCACCATTTAATTGAGAAAGAAGGACGTGGAACAATAAGGTAATGTAACAGATAAAGCTTGATAATAATGTCTAGGCAAAAATTTCTAGAATGGGTCTTCATGTAAGGAACTCAGTGAAAGAAAACAGAAGAGAAACCTACTATCTGGACAAACATTATGGATAAAATGTATTACCTGAGACACAACAGGCCTGGACTATTTTTTTCCTTAGGTTACCAAACAGAGGGCGGCAAACACTGTGTACAGCTTTCTAAAGATTGCAGACTCCTCGGTGACCACTTCAAATGTTGCGGTGGAGAACTTAGACAAGAAGGAAATTGGCAGGACAGAGCCAGGAGTCATAGGGAAACAAATGATTTTGTAAGCAACACACTAGGAAGCAAATCGCAGCCACTGCAGCATGAGTTTGATCCCTGCTGCCGGCCTGGAAGGGGACCCATATGGCGCAGCGGACCTCGCTGCTCCCCTCAGCAGTGTGGTTCAGTTGATCTGCCTGTTCTGCTCACCATTGTCTGTGGTGAATCCTCTCACTCCCCCTACACACCTCTGGCCTGTACCCCAGTGCTTGTATGCATAATAAATAAATCTTTTAAAAAAAATAGATACAATGGAGAAGACTGCACATTGGCCAGAGACTCTGAAGAGTGAGCTGGCAAAGGATAGCTCACCCCAAGATATCCAGAACAGGCTACCCCAAGACTTGCCCCTTTGGCATTAAATTTGTTCTTCGACAAACCTGTCTGGTGTTACCCCTACAACAGAAAGTATCTACATGTAACCTAACATGTCACCTTCTGGAAAGGAGAAGTGGGTTCTAGATGGGAAATGAAAAGTGAAAGAGAAATTTGGTGACCAGAGGGAGAGTTCTGGCAGAGACTGGCCAGAGTGTATGGAAGCTGTTCCTTTTTCCTCCCATTTACACAACAAAATGACATTTCCCAGTATCCCTTGAAGATTTGATTGGAACGTGGCAGAGCCTGGTCAATAAGATGCACATAGAAGGGGTGACTGCCTCTTCCTGTTTTGATCCCTAAACACCTCCTCTGCAATCCTCTGTTTTCTCGTCCACTATCTACTGGCTGGGTACCAAAGACCAGGGCAATCTTGGAAGTCATGGCAAGGGTGGCATAGCTTTTGACAGCCTGGGTCCCTAACGGTTCATGTGAGGCAGGGCTTCTCCATCCAAGTCTAGTGCCTAAAGGTGACCACCAACAAATGGAGGGGGAACCTGAACTTTACTTAGGAGAGAAATAAACTAGTATTTTAAGTCAGTATATCTAAGACTGTTAGAGAATTAACATCACTTTACATTCACGATCTTAATAAAAATTAGCATGTTCTAAAAGTTGACAACTATAATCATTCCCACTTAATGTGGTGAATAAATACATTATGGTGCAAGCATGGAATAATGAATAGTCACTAGAAATAATGATGTAAATCAATCATTATTTGTCTTTATGTTTACTGAGATTGCATCGATTTACAACACCACAGATGACTTAGGGTTATTGGTTCATACCTCTACAAACGTATGTTCTCACACCATATGCACCACCAACAAAGTGATATTTGTTGACATGAAAATGCTTTGTGCAAGAAAAAATTAAGTTAAAAAACATAATTCCACTTCTGTAAAATTGTATGTGTATATAACACAGACTCTAAGCACACTCTAGAAGGGTGTTCATTATAGAACAACAGTGAAATAAGTGGGATTTTGGCAATCATTTATTCTCCCACCATGTATTTTTTTACTAGTTTGCCTTTTTTACAATGCTTATGTTTAGTTTTCATATAAAACAATAAAACCACATATTATTTTCCCTTCAGTTGACCCTGTAGAGTCCCTTTGCATTCCCTTAAGAGATACTCCCCCATTCCCTTCAAAATGGAATTTCCGAAAATCATTACTTCAAGGAAGTCAGAAAACCTGTGGGTGAGAAATGCTCCTCCCAAGACAATAACAATCTTATCTAGGTTTACAGCTCATCTTCACTTTTCACAGCACATATATTTCCATCAGTTTATTAGAAGTGACATGATTTCAACTTCCCAGTCTCTGCCCCCCCCCCCCCCCCCCCCCCCCCCCCCCCCNCCCGCCCCCCCCCCCCCCCCCCCCCCGATTCCAGGACAGTGGGCAGACCTTGTAAACTGACCACTGTCGCAGGAGAGGAGGAAGGGCCAATGTAATGCTGGGGTCTGTGCTAAAGGCCACGCTTGATCTAAACAAGGAACTACTGAGGGAGGGAAGAGATGCAGCAGGGTGTCAAATATCTGGGTTCCATCCCAGACCACCGCAACACAGGGAGGGTTTCAGTAAGGCGAAACAAATATTTTGATTCCCAGCAGATGCAAAAGTTATGTTTATACTATACTGTAGCCTATTAAAAGTCTGCCAGCGCTATGTCCATAAGAAATATATATACTTTAATTAAATGCGACAGAGATACAAAGTTAGCATCTGCTGTTGAAGAGATGGCACTGACAGACTTGCTCAGTGAAGGGTTGCCACAGGCCATCAGTTTGTATAAAATATACCTGTGACACGCAATAAAGCAGCATGCCTTAAAGCCAGGTATGCCCGCCACTGAGTTAACTGCCTTCCTCCAGCCAGGGTGAGAGAATGACGCTCTGACACACATCCGCATTGTCAGGATTGCAAATAGGCACCCATGGTAATGATTCTTACCCCTGGAGTTCGGTCATAGGTAACCATACTTTCACTAAATAGCTTGCATAAAAATTATAGGATTTTTGAGCACACGTGTGAGCCAGGTAAACCAGAGTTCTAGGAAAATGAATCCGACCCACTGTAAATAGCAAGAGGCTAGAGGTCACATCAGTAGTTCTCACATGTGTGATGAAGATCAGACATCAGAAACAGAAAGGACGGGTTCGTTCACTTTGCGAATTTGATGAACTAACCGAGCCCATGAGAAACCAACAAACTACCAGCACGCACAAAGTCTACCCAGGCAGTGCAGGAAAACTGAGACCACGCCAGTTACATCAAGTAGAGGACATTTAGTACAGAGGTTGGCTGCAAAGATAGGAGAAGAACTGGAAAAGAACAAAAGAGAAGGAGAGGTCAGAAGTGAAGCGGAAGAAGGAATAAGAGCGAGAGATCACGTTAATGCTCCCGGGCGACGCAGCTGAGCCTGTTCAAGCTGCTCTTCTATTGAAGAGGTTGTCTCCACCAATTCTGAAGCCTGGGAAAAGTCCCAGATCTGGAGTCCAAATTATCCATCATTGGATTTGGGTTTCTCTGAGTCTCCTCTGATAGTCAGCCATTGCAAATGGCCCCTGTAATACCTGGAATCAGAAGCGTTTCTCTTCTTCCTACCTCTGGCCTCCTAGGGGCTCTAACTGGCAGAATTTAAATGGAAGGAAGCTGGGGAAGAAGCTGGGGTGTGCTGTTTCAAACTTCTAGCCCAACAGCAAATACAGAAGGGTGGCTGCAGCACCCAGTCTGACCCATTCTTTTCCAAGTGTATTAACAAATTTCCATTCTGGATGACCTGTGCAGGTAGTGAGCAGGAGCTGGGTGTTGGAAGACAAGATTATAGCCTTGGCTACAAGGAAAATCCTACAGAAACTTTAGAAATGAGGAACGAGCTAAAGTTTTCCTCTGACTAAGGTAATTGTATCATTGAAATTGAAGTGAAATGTCCAAGTTGGAGCCAGGAAAAGCGTACTCCCTACCGTCTCTAGAAGACTGCTAATTTCAGCATCTTTGTCCACTGCTAGTGCACATGGACCATCAGGCAATTTGTTTGTTTGTTTGTTTTATTTTTTCTCATTAGATTTATTTAATTGTATTTGACAACATTTGCAGTCCCCACCACCATCACCAATGCACCATCACCTCAGCCCCTTGTGCTCTTTCTGCCCTCCTCATCGGGCAGTTTTTTTTAAGATGCCTTCTCTGGGGGTATAAACCATAAAAAGATGCCCCCTCTGGGAGGGTAAATGAAGAAAAGGCAGCCTCTCTGAGCTGATGGATTAGAAGAAGACACACCTTTCTCAGCACCAGACCCCAGCCTGATGTCAGCCCTACTCCGCCGGACCAGCCCCTCACCCCTCAGCAGGACAGCATATGCACAGCTGCAGCTCACTTACTTTAATATGCTACTATTTTCCAAGCCCTCTCCATACATCATATCATGTTAGCCTCACAACAAAATAAGCATAATTCTTTCCGATTTACAGAGGAAATAAATTACTTGTTCTGCTTCACATACCTAGCAAGTGACAGAATAGTCTCTCAGTAATAACAGTCAGTGGCTATGATGAGGACACTGTAGTCGATCTTAACTCATTTGGCCACAGTCAGTTCTCCTAACAGTATGATGGGCTGTTATGACCTTCAATCCACTCACCCAGGGTCCACTGCTCAGAGCACTTGGACACCAGGTCCGGGGAAGTGCTCATTCTCGTGCGAGTGTACATGCCGCGTGCACTCAACTCCACCTGCGAGGCATCTTTCAGTTATTTATTTTTGATACTAGTTACTGCCTCATTCAATGGAGGTCCAAGCACAGTCAAATCTGATGGGACAACAAGACCGCATAGGAATATCTGAAGCTGAGATTTCCTGTGTTATTTTCTTTTTTTTTTTTTTTTCCCTACTGGTGAAACAAAAAGCCCCTTTGACTCTGGCTCCTTTGGGGTTCCAGGAAACAAGCTGACATTCTCTTTGCACTGAAGGGCCTTTGACTCCCACATTCACTGCAAACAATGCTGAAAGAACACCCAAAGGATTAGCCAACTGCCAAGTCCCCAATGTCACAGAAGTTCTCCCTCAGTGAAAATAGCTCACAAGTGACAAAACCAAAAATGTAGAGGAGGCCAGTGAGGTTTGGTGGGAAAGCAAGCGGCTGGGTCCCTCTCTGTCCCAGTGCACACTTGGGTTGGGTTAATTGTCATAATAGTTTTATAAAATAAATGGGAACTGTGAGTATTTCATCCCTGGAGCCAAAACACCTGAGAAGCCAAAATAGAAGTCAACTGCCTGTGTTTAAAGAGAAAAGCAATGACAGGCACTTTGCTGAACTGCAATTCTTCTAAGGTTAGAATGCCCTCTTCGGGTATGAAATGATACCAGCAAGAGCAATGAGTTTTCTGAGACCAGAGAGGAAAACTACCAGAGGAGACTCAGAGAAACCAAAATCCAAACAGTGTCCTACTAACGGAGAATCTTACAGAGCTTATATTTCATATAGATGAAAATCTTACAAAGAAAAAAATTAAATTACTCCTTGACAAAGAAAACACTGGCTGGATCTAGAACAGAAGGTCCTTTGCAGAAACACCCCAGATGTGCTGTTATGTAGCCAGCATTCTGCACCATACATTTGATACCAGTCATCCACATTGAGCCATAACTGCACAAGCAGCACTAGCACGTTTAGGCCCTAGAAAACATCATATGGCCAAGGGAATTGTTCACCTTGTCAGTGGTGGGGGACATTCCAGGGCACATCTTGCCAGCTCTAACCTTTTACCTTTTAATCTATCAATAACAACAGTTGTTCTGTCATCCCAGGACATGCAGACTCTGGAGCCCAGGAAGAGTATAGGGCAGGGTATCATTTGCCCTCAGATTATAAAATCTGGCACCAAAAGGTTAATCCAACAGGCAGCACGGGGAAAATAATCAAAAACAGTGTGTGGCAGTCCACACAACTTGACCATCTCAAAGGAATAGGCAGAGTAAGACAATGTAATTGCCGTAACAAGGATCAAAAGCCAAGGACATAACAGATGTTTAATAAATATCTTTTGATGAGTGAGTAAATAATAGCTATCTCACACCTCAGGCAGACAGATGATGAGTTAATAAACTTTTAATATGCAAGTATTCCACATGTTTCTGAACAAACAATAAAATTAAACTTAAAAACAACAGGATTAATGCTCATAAAGTGCTTCAAAATCCACTAAATGAGTCTCTCTCTGAGAACCACAAACTTTCTCTCATTTATCTCACATCAGTCTGACCTGACTAAACATCTACAGTAGCAAAACCTCACGGGCACAAGAGCAAGGTGATGGCGAGTTTTTATCCCATGGAGTTAAGGTAACAGGCATCTTAGTTTTCTTGCCAATCACATATGATCTATGTCAATCAGATAAGGAACCAATGACCTGGATTAAGGTGTGAGGGACTAACAATATAGCAACTTGAGGTCACAAGCTGATGTTAGGGGGAGAAGTTTACAATAGATTCTTTTTTTTTTTTAACTGAAATAACTGGCTTGTAACATTTTACAAGGCGTCAAGTGCACATGTCATTTGAAACAAATGCAGGTCAATAAGACTCCTATGACATGTCTAACACAAATGATATGAAGTTAAATAAGACAAGGTCTTGACTAATTTAGCCCTGACTAATGTAAAGACACACTTACATGTTTCTCTCCGTTAAAATTCTAGCTGACTTACCCTCCCCCAGTAATTATTCATTTATGGGAAAGGTAGACTCCAAATCTAGATAAGGTATTGGAAAAAAGAGAGGGGGATCTTTTGTTCATTAAAAATCAGAATAAAAATTTTAAAACAGTGTCAGCATAAATATACTCCAAGATTAGCATAAAGTGAAGTAATCCCCTTGGGACATCTCATTTTATTTCCACTGCACACTATTCCACCTCAATCAAAATGGGTAAATAAGAGCACTATCAATACCTTTTCTTATGTATCATACTATGATTTTCAAAAAATTTCAAGGGAACCAACTACCATATCTGGTAAGTTGCCAAAATGACCAACACAAGGGGGATGAGGAGAGGTGCCTGCTGTATAACCTTTAGGCTGTTTAGAAAATGTAGAGTTATTCCTTTGACCACAGATGTGTGAACCCACAAGAAAGAATGATATTGTAGACAGCAAGGAGACAGACACTGCTCAAGAAGGAATGCCCCACATGTCACCACGGCAACACTAGAAGAGTCTCTAATGTTACCCAGCATGCACTTGGCACTGTTGTAAACAAACAAGGTTAAGATTCCCGCCGAGAGAATTCACGTTGGTATTGAGCATCCTAGGCACTCGAAGAGCCAAGAGAGCTTCCTGAACGTGTGAAAGAAAATGATCAGAAATAAAGTCAGAGAAAGCTGCTTGGGTTCAACTGAAGCACCAGCCTTTTCCACCCAGAGAGGCACACTGTGAGAACCAAGGAAAGGTGTCTGAAGCCCTGGAATCCATTCCCTAGGAATTCATGGCATGACAAGTGTGAGGGGAAAAACCTCAAAGTTTCAAAAATATTTACATACAATAAATAGTTGTGTGTAATATTTATAGATAATCCCAAATCAGAATCAGGAAAATATGACAGTGAGAATAAAAATGGTATGATTTATCCACTTTTCCATTCAAATGACCATTTAGGTCAAGTAAAGAAAGGTACAAAAGCTGCATGATTGGAAAATAGTTCAGAACTCATCCTGCAACTCCCAAGACAAGTTAATTGGCTGCAGAGAGGATGAGCTAATGAGTATTAGATCAGTGGGGGTACACCCTTTGTCATGGCTCCCACACAGCTGGTAATCCTGTGCCCTGCCCTATGGAGCTGCCTGAGAAGAGAATGTGAATGAAATTAAGCAAATGCAACATCACGGCCAGGATATTAAAGCAGATTTTCTACAGATGGAGAACTAATAGATCTCTTACTAGGGGAAGAGTAGCACATTTTACATAAAAGTGTAGAAATCAATACTTAACTAAATTATCTTCAAAACTAGCATGCCTAGAAATAAACACTGCTACAGCTAAGGTATAAATCAAAGGACTCCTCGCTTTTCTACTTACCTTCCCATCCAACCTATAAAATATTCACTGGACATCTGCTAGGTGCCAGTTACTTATAATGATATGGTCTATCCCAGCATGCCCAAACTTCTGGGAACAACATCCAGCACCTTCCTCAGAATAAATTCTCTTTTCACCACTGAACACACAATGGTATGGACAATATTTCAACATAGGTCTCTATAACTTAAAAAGCTATCACAATGTCTCACAATGTGGTTTGTGCATCTCAACAAACATTCAAAATGAACTGAACTTTTAGAACTCTTGATTAGAGTTCTGTCAAAAGACAGAAAAATAACTGATGTTGTTATTCACCTAAAATATAAAACTTTAATTCAAATCAATGAGAGTAGAATAAACTGTGAGCATATTACAATAATGAGGAGGTCAGGAGATAAGCCAGTCAGCTTCCTTGTGCCACAGTAGTGTACGCTGAAGTTAAAAACGTAGATTTAATATATAACAAATAATAGAAGAGAAAGTGTAGAGGATCCCAGAGAAGCAGAGCAGGCTAGGCTATATTACCGGCCAGATATTAAGTGAGGAATGACATTTTGATCTACAGCAATTGAGGACAAAGAGGACAGACTCCATCATATTATTGGTGGACAGAACAACATGTGCAATAAAAGAATTAGAGTATTTGTTTTGGGGATTTAGAGATTTAGGGCCCAGTTTACAAAATGCCTGGAAAGTGATGCTAAGAATTTGCTTGCAAAATGATAATGAGTCTTTGCACTGTGAAACAATAACCTGACCCCATCTGCAATTTGGGAAGATGATTTTGGCAGCAGCATGCAGGCCTGACTAGAAGAAATTACTAAGCAGAGACTACCGGGACAGAAAGACTTAGGACGAATGAGGATACTTTTCAGAAAAGCATCCTTAAGCTCTAAGGGTTGCCTTAAATCACTTGAAGAGAACACCAGCCTTCCTGGTATCTTCTCTTTAGACTGTATGGTCCTTACAGGCAAACTAATACATCTTTGAACTCCCCACTGTGAACACCACAGAACTATGTATATACACTACATGCTAAATAAATATTATTGGATAGACAAATAAAAGTAATGGAATGAATAAATAGATAAGTTTATGTCTCTCAAAGAGAATTATATTACCAAAGCAAAACAAAGGGATAAAGATTCAAGGTAATTTACAGTCCCCACAGAATAAAGAAAATTAAAATCATTTCAAAGTCTTTTCTGCCAGGGCTAATAATTCACACATATTTTGCAGTCTATAAGCATGTAGCTTAATCTAACATAGCTCCACCCTGAAACACAGCTCATCATTGTAACTTCAGTTTAACTTCAATTTAGGTCACGGAGAACACAACTGTGAGAGGCACCAATACTAGGGTTCTACCTATAACAGCTATGTGACCTTAGGGGGAAAGCAGGATAACCCTGAATCTCAGCATTGTTCAGGGAAAATAAGGCTTGTAAATAATTATCTCATAAAGTTATTAGCAAATTTCATCAAAGGAATTCCTAATAGAGTGTCCAACCCACTGTAAACTCTTTAAAAAATCACAAAACCATTATTTCCTCCTAGCAGACAGGAAGTCTTATATTTGCCTAGTGCCCCCAGACCCTTCCAGACCCTTCCAGCTGTTTTGATTACTTGTAACTCACTTGATCCTCACTCAGCTCTTACAATACAAAAAGCAGATACTGCTGTCCCATTTTTCTTTTATCTTTTCTTTGTAAACAGATGAGGAAACTGAGGCCCAAGATCACAAAGCTAGGCTAACCCAGACCTTTTTTTTTTGCCCAGTGACACAGATTCGCAACTGATCTTCAACAGACTTCATGTGCCATGCCTGGATGTAATAAAACTAAATTTCTCTTTAAACACTCTGCTATTCACATTTCATCAAATCCAAACTGGTATTTCTATCTCCAAATTATTTAGATTTTTATTTTGTAACAATTAGCAGCTAAAGTTATTTAGAGCTTTCTAGACATAATATGCCCTGGGTTAGGTGATCCACATCCACTGCCACCCTTAAACCCCATAACGATCATCTAAGGGGGACACTGTCATTGTCTCCACTGCACAAATAGGGAAACTAAGGTAGGGCTAAGTCCAAGATTGAGATGAAGACAGTCTTCAAACAGGGCATAGGATGCTAGAATCATCCAACTAGCATTTTTCCAACTGACTATACATCTTCAAAGCGCTCTCACACACAACAAATCTGATACTGGAAGGCCCAGGTTATCAGTGTTCTCTTTTACTTGAGGAATCAGGAGTTGGAGTTGCTGCGACAAGTGTCAGAAGTTACTGGTCCCACAAGGATGCAACACAGCACTCCCAGACTCTAAGTCTCATTCTCCTATGAAAGGTTTCCAATTCCTTTGCATATATTTTGAGAGTGTGACGGTACAAGTCCTGTCATTCTAGAAAAGCAGCCCTCACATACTCGCCTCAGTACCAATCCAGAGTGTGACCCAGGCTCTGGGTGTGGAAACCAGCGGGTCTCTTCCCAGGCCCGCGGTGGGCGTTACTGTCACCAAGCGGGAAGTGGGAGAAGGACAAACTGCTTGCAGAGCAACCCGTGGGGAGGTGCCAGCACCACGTTCCCCATCCCACGCCCAACCTCTTCTGCCAGGCCCCTAACCCGATGAATCCAGAAATTCCTCTGGCTCGCCCGACCTTAGCCCGCGGGGAGTCCCCTAACCAGTGGGTGCGCGGGGGAGGGCGCCCCACCACCCAAGGCCGAAGCGGCGCGAGGTCCAGGAACTGATCCAAACCCCAACCACGCCTGACTTCGCCACCCGGACCCGCCACCGCGCGCGAGTTCGAGCAGTGCTATTTGCAAAACTGCGGCGCCTGAGGTCACAACCCTGTCCCGTACTACGGACCCGGCTCGACTTGGCGCGGGCTAGCAGCTCCAGACCCAGCAACCCAAGCGCCCTGCCTCAGTTTCCCTCGCCTCCAAAGGGGTACACGGACCCAGAAGCCGTGTGTCTGCTAATGGAGACACACCCCCATAGCTACACGCCCCCTAGAGTGTGCCCTCTCCCGCCTGACACCCCGTCCCTACCTGTGCGGTGGGCCCCGCTGCCACCCGCCGGGGCGCTCTGAGGACCCCCGCCCGGCATGCGCCCGGCCGGCTCCTCCAGCAGCGCCTCGACAGCCTCCAGCTCCGCAGCTGCGAGCCGGCTCCCGGCGCCCAGAGGCCGGCAGAGGGGCGAGGCGAGCGCCGCTCCGGACGGGAAGTGGGGAGGGGGCTGACGAGGAAGGGGGAGGCTCCTTCCTTCTGCTCAGCAAGGCGGCAGTTTCCTTCCTAGCTTCGGTTCCCTTGAGAGAGAGCTCGAGCGCGCGCGCGCGCGCACACAGACAGACAGACACACACACACACACAAGCACGCGACCTGGCCGGGCGGGGCGGGCAGGCCTACAGCCTGTATCCCGGGACCTGGGGAAAGTTTGCTTTTTGCTCTGGGGTGTTTCTAGAAGAGCCAGTAGCGGGAAAGCGCCGAGGGGGCTGCGCGGGTACAGGAAAGGAGAGACTGAGGCCTTCCGGGTGGGCTCCACCGAGCGCCTCCCAGAAGCACGATTAGGGAAGTGACCAAAGGGTTGATGGAAGCCGCGGCGAGAACGGGAGGGACTCGATTATGCAACGTAAGGAAAAAGAAGGGAGATGACAGACGTCCCTGGGAAAGATGAGTAGGTGCAGATGTTCAAAAATGAAATGAGAACCTAACTCTGTGAATCTTCTGAGAACTGGACTGGTCCAAGAGTCCCCTCCGCATGCTGGACAGCAGTCCAGAGCACAGTTTGTGGTCCACGCTGAGCTCCTAGGCCCCTGAATCACCTCCTCCCCTTCTCTTTGGTTGATTTGAGAAGGCTTCTGTAACGATCCTTAGGCAGTATCTGTTTGAAGTGGTTCTTGCTCTTAAGCTCATCTCCTGTCAGGAAGCTAAATCTACACATTTAAAACTAAGTAACACGCAGTAGACGTGCCAAAAGCTAAGGCTTGGCACAAAATGTGTTGCAGTTCAGGTGTAAGGAGGAGCATTGTGAAGGATGAGGAACACTTTCTGGAGGAATAGGAAGGATCTCTCTAGAACTAGAGGAGAAGCCTCAGAGATGTCTTCAAAAGAACCTTGTAAGTGAAGCCATATAGATTTGACAGCTTACAAGTCAGTATGTCCTGGGACAGAGTGACTATAGCAGCATGGTTATTAAGGATGGGAGCAAATGTTGGAAATAACAAAGTTGTATGAGGCTACATTTAATGATATCAACCTCTGAGCAGAAATCTGATCAGTGCTGTGGAAGGAGAAATTACAAAAAGATACTCAGTTTATTTTGTTAGTTGACTGAAACGGGGAAATATCGGAAATGCCTTGGCATATTGCACTGGAAAATTACCAAAATATCAAGGAGAATAGATATTAGAATGAGTTTATCATGTAAGTGCTGTCATCCACCACTCGCTGGGGTGTGTGGGGAGGGAGTATCTAGAAGACACTTCTTTTCTAGGGACTCTCAGAAATAACTTTATGGCTCAGCATCCTTGGTCACTCTTCTCTGTAATTAGACATTGCAGTAAGTACTATAAGTCATTGAACTGGGGTTGTTAAATGACTTGGGGATAATTGGAACCTAGAGTGGCAGAGATCAAATGGTGACAATGAATCACCAAAGGCGAGGTGGACATGGTTGCTGCAGTGGACAGCAGAATCAAAGCAGCAACCAGAATAGTCTCATTCCCACCAACTGACCGCACTGACTAGTTGATCATGGTGTTCCTAGAAGTGAACTGTATAAACAGGAAAAGTTTTAGACTAAATGAACAAAGTGAGTAAAAGCCTAACCTGAATTGCAAAACAGAAAGACTCACCCCTTTAATAAGTTCCCAGATTTGAGTCACTTTGCAGACCCAGATCTCCTTGAATGAAGATGTTGGTCTCCTAGAGGAAAGACCCCATAGCACTGCCAAATATGTACACTTCTAGTCTTTTTTCTAGCCTCCTTCAAAGAGACAGACGTGTGGTCCTTTACCAATATAGGAAGAGATATAATCAAACTTTGCAAGAATTACTACACACTGGCTCTGTACTGACACTATTTCCACAATACCCAACACATTACTGTGGTCCAACAGTCAAGTGATCAACAATTTTAGGTCACATCACTTCGCAGTGGGTCCCTGAACCCATCCTGTGGCTATTTCTCCAGTTCTAGAATGCATCACTGGAACAGACATATTAAGCAATTGGCAGAATCCCCACATTGTTCCATGCTTATGGAATGAGTGCTATTCTGGTGGGGAAAGTCAAATGGAAGACACTTTGACTTCTACCTGGGAAAAGAGTTAACCAAAGCAATTCCAAGAGGCATTTGAAGACAATAGTGACACCATGAAGTAGTTAAAAAACACAAAAGATGATTCCAACCATATTTCCATTCAACATGGGGTGTAGTTGAATGGCCAGTGTAGAAAACATATGGCTCTTGGATAATGATGGATTATCATAAACTTTACCAGATGGCGAGTTCAATTACAGCTGCTGGACCAGATGTAGTTTCATTGTTTGAGCAAATTAACACATCCCCTAGTAGCTGGTGTACTCTTGATCTGATGTAGCTCTTGATTTGGCAAATGTTTTTACTCCAGTTACTAAAGACCACCAAATGCAACTTGCTTTCAGCTCTGCTAGTCTAAAAGTATTAGTTCCAAAGGGATCAATGCTTCCATCAAGATATACAATGATTCCATTTTATTGTATTTTCAATAATTATTCATTATTTATTTTTTTATTTTCAATAATATTTTATTTAATTATTTATTTGATTATTTATTTGATTATTTTCAATAATTATTTATTATTTCTAAGCCATTCAATTAACCAAGTTCAGTCATTCCCATCAATTCCCCCTCAACTTTGTATTTCCACCTGTGCTCCCCACCTCAGTTGTTGGCCTCCCATGCATCTAATCAACCCTGTATCACAGTCTGAAAGGCTTCCTACCATGTGGTTAAGAGCATAGGCTTTGCACCCGGAAAATGGCATATTTATCTCAACCTCACTACTTCCTAGCTGTGAACCTCAGGAAATCACTTAACCTTGCTAAGCCTCAGATTGCTCATCTGCAAAACAGTATTACCACATGAGAGAGTAGAAAAGAGAGGGCTACCTCAAGAGGTATTTAGGAAACAAAATTATATAAAATGTGGCAACTGCCTGTTGGATAACTGAGATGAAAGCATCTAAGATGACTATGGTTTTTAATTAACCGACTAGGCCAGGTAGATGGTGATGCCAAGATGCTTCAGTTCCCAAATATGCGTGTTCATTATAATGACTTGGAAAACTTTAATGTTTTTTCCTGGTCTTCTATCTTACCTACAGTTCCCAACTGTAAATTCAGTCTCATCAAAGGCTTATGTACGTGATTTATTGTCAACGTGATTATTTTGGGAATTAAATTTTGCAGAATTCCCTTCTCTGGTTAGCAGCTCCAATAATTGTATTATGTCTAATTTCTATAATATAGTCCTTATTCCACACGACTCATAGTGAGTCTGCCTCCCCCTTTGAATCCTATAAACCTATAAGCTTATAGACATACTGATTCCAAAGCTCCAGCATAGAGAGTTACAGAATTCTTCCTTTGGTTTTATGACAGTTTTCTCATTCCCACAATGTGCTTCATTAATTAAGACTCTTTTCATTGCAAGTAACAAATCCCAGCATACTCTAACTTAAGCAAAACAAATCTTGGTGAGGACACCAGCAGTGTTTCAGGCATGATGAAGCTAGTCCCCTGGAAAGATGAGAAACAACTACTGGAACACCAGCAGCATCCTGGCAATTTCACTTCTCCCTGCTTCTGTATTCTCAACTGCTTCCCACTGCTCCTCAGTTACATGTTTCTAAGCCAGCCACATGGAAATCCTGACATTCATGGAGTCGATTCCAAATCTCAAGGAATGAGATTCTGATTAGCCCACAGTGATTCAAGAGCTGGTGTCTCTCATGCCATCAATTGTAGGCAAGGGAGTGGAGCCACACAGGAACAGCACAGCAGCCTAGAAAACTCCCCTGAACATAGAAGTGAGGGACAGGTAGAGGACCACTGTAAACTGGACAGCCAACCCAAAATGTGCCCACTTTCAATGTCAAGGTGAAGGTCAGGTACCAAGAATCCTGCTGCTTATGAGCAAAAAATTTACACTTTAGATTCCCTCTGCTTTTCATATTGCTTCCATTGTAGCTATTATCTAGCAGTGTTCGCCAGGGACGTAAATTCTGGATGTCAAGATGTATAAAGGGGCATCTACAGAGAGGATAACTGAGAGCTAATGATAAAGTGATGGAAATTGTTCTGTCAATATTTTTTAATTTGAACTTTTTGAGCTCTTTTCTTCATAAATGTTTACAAATACCTCATGAGAGCAGAAATGGAATAACATCCGAGATGCCAATACAATCTGAGCCTGAAACCTAAGCTCTTGCATCACTAGCAGAATCAGTAGTAGTTCTGCTATATTGAAATTATGCACATCTATAGATTATATTTAGATAGACAAGGAACATTAAATACTACAGGTGTGATTTATATCAAGAAGCTAGGAAATTAGAAGGGAAAATGGCTGGCCCTCCCTGGTGGCACAGTAGGTTGAGCGCTGCACTGTGAAGCGTCCACGCACAGCCCTGTGAGTTCGATCCCCGGCCAAGGAGGGGATCCACATGGTACAGCAGACCTCTCCTGCCTTGCCCGCTGCTCCCCTCAGCAGTATATTTCAGTTGATCTGCCTGTTCTGCTCCCCATTCTGTCTCTGGTGCATTCTCTCACCTCCCACACCTCTGGCCTGTACCCTGGCTCTTGTATGCATAAATAAGTAAATCCTAAAAAAAAAAAAGGGGGAAAATGGCATAATGCCAGGACTGTAAATTTCAACAATTATATTTTAGAATGTGGCAATCTCTTAGAAGTTTTTCTTTTAAGATTTACTTATTTATGCATACAAGAACTGGGGTACAGGCCAGTGGTGTGAGGTGAGAAGATTCACCAGAGACAGAGTGGGAAACAGAACAGGCAGATGAACTGAAATACACCGCTGAGGGGAGCAGTGGGTGGGACAGGAGAGGTCTGCTGCGCCATGTGGATCCCCTCCCTGGCCAGGGATCGAAGTGAGGCAGTGGCCGCCGATAGCTTCATAGTGCTGCGCCTCAACCCCTTGCGCCACCAGGGAGGCCTTTAGAAGTTTATTAATTATAACTAATGTTTACAGAGCACTTACCACTTCTCAGACACTGTGTTACACAATTTAAACTTGTTAAATTTATTTCATCTCTGCAACAAACCAATTATTACACATCCATTTTCAGATGTGATGACTCAGCCATAGAGAAGATAGAACTTGCCCAGGATCATAAGCATTGGAAGTGGTAGAGGGTTGTGAACCAGGCAATCTGGCCGCAGAGTCCATATTCCTAACCGCGGTGATATGCTGTCTCTCACTAGACAAAAATGGCATTCTCTGATACCTGCATACAACCTATCATGCTCCTTTCACATGGTGAGACCTGCCCTAAGTAGTAAGCCACTCATACTGCTGCATTTTCACACAATTCCACCTCCACCTACCTTCTCTTAGTTTCATGCCCAGAAATGGGAGAACAGAAAGCAGCCCATGCTAACCATACCTACTGTATAATTGATGTTATCTTTTCACCTCCCCCTCTAAGTCATAAACTCTTCGGGCAAAGGTCATGCCTTATTCATCCTTGCATCCTCTAGCCAGAGACTTATTAGAATGAATGTTCTAAATCAGGATTCTGATATTTGACGGGCTGTTGATTTATTTCTCAAGACTTCTGCAAACACTCTGAGTATGACAATGATAGATCTTCACGAGAATTCCCACCAAGTTGCATAGCTAGAGTTAAATAGGAAATATTCTCATTGAGAACAATAACAATGCTTAAACAATTCTGGGAAATTTAATTGTCTAAAGGAGATCTTTTCTTTAAAAAAAAATAAACCTGAATGAATTGGAAAAAAGAAATATCTCTTAAACTCAGGAAATAACATCAGACAACATGAAGACTCTCATTTGTTAATGCCTGAGATAGGAACTTGGTTCAGTTTCAAATACCATCATAGCTATGCCAGAGGATGTTATCTTAGTTTTAGGCTACATAGTATAAATAACCTTTTTTTTTTTTTTGCAGTACATATTGTCTGAAAGTAATATTAATGAGATAACACATGGGAAAATGTGGGCTCTCATTCTAAACATAAAATCCTGAGACACCCCTAACTTGTGACACATCTTTATCTCCCAGGGATTCATTAGTCTCTTTTGTAATCTGGCATTCAAAATGGGTTTATGTGATCAAATGGCTAAAGCCATTAATGAAGGATATCTTAATTTTATTCTGCAGTAAGATCTGCCACTCAATCTTTTTTCAATCTGTTCCTGCCTTGGTTTACCTCAGACGGACAAGGTCAGGACAGTGAATGCCACTGACAAGACTCTCCCCTTGGAGTTTCATCCACAATTAAATGATTCATTGAGGGAGAGCCAAGGTGCACTTCTCCACTTGCTGCTCTTCAGTTTCTGTATTTATTCCAACTCCCACCAAGAAAGAGACACTTGTGCTTTTCACTGACTCATAAAAGTCCACTAATTTAGCCCCATCATCATATCACCTTTCACTTCCACAAAATATGTATCACCCCTCACCTCCCGACAGTCTCTTGTGATTCCTGCCAGATAGCATTTGGCTGCTCTCGCAGTTCTCATACACAAGGGACGGCATTAATCACCACAGCTCCACGTGGCAACCTCCTCAGCATTGGAAAGCTCAGCCACTTCAGACCTCTTCTGATTTTCAATCTCTGCTCTCACTGGGGAAAAACATTCTTCACTGTGCCACAACTCAGTTTTCTCACAGTTGATTTCTGTATAGTTGGACCAGCGTATGTTTCTGGCTTATCTTTTCATCATAGGAAAAAGTTCACACACACACACACAACACACAAACTGAGGCAAAAGCAAAAGCAACCATCAGGAACCTGTAGCCCCAGCTCAACAAAGTCACATTTGCAGAGAATGCAGCTTTGCACGGCTCAGGAAGCCATGAGGGCAGTTCAAAATGGACAACTGTGCAAAGACGGGAGGCAGTTGCATTAACAAAGTGCCTGAAGCTAAGCAGCCACAAACTGTTTTCCCGGTGAGCCCTTTCTCTCCCTGCATTTCCCAGGGTGTGAACTGAGTGTGCCCTTTAATCTTCTCCAGCAAACACTTAATGATCACATCCCCATTAGGTTTTTCCTGGGGAAGAAAATTTCACAACATTTAGCCAATATAACATTAGAATCCAAAATCTAGTCAGGGTTATCTCTCCAACTAGATGCGTGTGTGTGCGTGTATGTGCACGTATGTGTTTGTGGTTTGATTTCCTACTTTCCTTCTCTGTAAACAAGAAGGAAACAAGAATAGTGGCTTTTAAACTGTCTGATTTCCCTGGTGGTCAATAAAAATTTTTAGTCAAAAACAAGAGGGTCAGCTATGTAATAATACAAACATTTTATTTTGACAAATAAGTTTACTTTTAAAAAATACTTCCAACAGGGCCTCCCTGGTAGCACAGGGGTTAAAGTCTCAGCACTATCAAATTATCACCAGCCACGTTTGATCCTCCACCAGGGAGGTGACCCAACTGGCAAAGCAGACCTCTCCTCTCCAGCAGTGTGTTTTAGTAGATCCACTTGTTCTGCTCCCCATTGTCTCTGGTGAATCCTCTCACCCCTCACACCTCTGGCCTACACCCCAGTTCTTGTATCCATAAATAAATAAAAAATAAACCTTTAAAAAATACTTCCACCAACTAACCTACATAACTATTAATCATAAAGAAAAGCCTTTTAAACCTCAAAAAAATCATGAAGACGTCATATCAGAATAAACCACATTCCTTTAAATGAGAAGTTTTCCTTTCTGAAAAAGGATTCATTACTTTATCCCTCCCTGTTTTTCTTTCTCGTTTTACCTTGACCCAGTGGAACTTCCATGGCAGGTAGGGTCAGTCTCCAAGTGTGTTCTTAGGGGCCAACTAATGAGACGGCTTCTGAGCCCAGGAACTCAGAGAGCCTCTCTTTCATGTGCGATGCACAGTTTTACAACAGTAAACCCAGGAATATAATTAAGCTTAAGTTGTGAAACTATTTTTCAGGTATAAGCCTGTTTGTAACTTAGGAGCTGGACTTTCACTGAGGATAAAACTGCAACACTATTGGGAATTAGAGCTAAACCACTAGTGGATGTCTAATAATTCTGAGTTTCTGCTTCTGGACACACAATGGGGATGCTCTTCCCAATTCCACTGAAGCTGGGCATAGTCATAGTCATGTGACTTGCTCTGGTCACCTTGGTGGGCAGAGGTGTCATACCTGGATGGATGCTTTAGAAGCCGATGCTTACTTTGTGACTCTTCTGGGAAAAAAACTCTTCATCATGAAATATGTCTTGAAACAGAGATTTTGCCAGCCTGAATTCAGAGTGACTTTGATATTAGAGCCCTTTCTGCACACCTCTGCAAACATGTAGAACATGTGACCTGAGCAAGAAAAACTAAATTAATAAATAAACCCTCACACTGAATTAAGCTGTTATGATTTGGTTGATATCTGTTGCCACGATAGCCTATTTCATTCTGATCAGTTGCCTAAGTGCTCCCAATTTTGAAAGACTATTATCTAAATGGTAACTTGTTGCCTTAGATTATAAGTTTTGGACCTGGGAGCTACCTTCAGGCTGTCACCAACAATAGTCACATTGTTCAGTCGTGAGGATGTCCCCAATTTCTAACTAGAGTTTTTCTAATACTTTATAAGGCCTTCCTCCAGGAATGACAGCTAAGTCTTCACAATAGGAAGAATACATAAGACATCAGGAGGGGGAGGTTTCAAAGGTAAAGCCTGTCTTGGAGGAGCTGCTTGCTCTGAGTTGGACTGAGATTAAAGGAACTTTCAATCTGTGTTACAGTGTTTTATGAGACATCAAGCAATCTTCCTTAAAGGAAAGGGAGACCTTCCTTTCTGTATTCTGTATTCTGGATATAATGGTGGGAGCTCTAACAGTCACCTTGGGCCATGAAAGTGCCACCATCTACGAACAGCAAAGCAGAGAAGCAGAATTGGTTTGTTTCCCGATGACTTTGTAGAGCAACCATATCCTCCTTGGATTGTCTTCCTTCCAATTTTCAGCATGTGATAAAGGAAAATCTGGTATCTTGCTTATGCTGTTAGTTTACTTTTTTCTTTTTTAAAAAACTATTTTTTTTATTTATGCATATGAGAACTGGGGTACAGGTCAGAGGTGTGGGGGGTGGGAGGATTCACCAGATATAGAGTGGGGAGCAGAACAGGAAGAGTGACTGACATACACTGCTAAGGGGAGCAGCAGGCAGGACAGGAGGGGTCTGCTGTGCCATGTGGGCCCCCTCCCTGGCTGGGGATTCAACTTGTGCTTCAGTGGCTGCGGGTAGCTTCATAGTGCTGGGCCTTAACCCCTCATGCCACCAGGGAGTCCCAGTTTACTTTTTTCTTATAATAAAGCAAAACTTAAATGTAACTATTACCATAGTTTTTTAAATTATGCAGCCAGCTTGAGAAAAGTCTGCAACAATGGGGATTATTTGGCAGTGGTGGCAATAGGGCATGGACCAAATTCCCACATCCCACTGGTATCTCTGGCAGTGATGAAAATGCCTGAGGCATAAGTTATGCTCACAGGGTCACACAGGGAAGAGGACCATCCCACATCACACATGTCCAGGATCCTAAGCTTCACGCCCTGGGTCTGATGTGTGCCATCAGCTGAGAAACTGAGCTGTGTCCTTGAGCATGAGCCAGATGTCTTGACAGATGGCAAGAATCTGCTTCTCCCAGGCATCCAGTCACTGGAGCAGAGTGATAGAAGGAACCCAGCTCCCTGTGCCCAGCTGGTAATCCTCTTATGTCCTGGGGCTTAAGGAGCAATGGCCCTTTGCAATTGTGCCTTCCAAGCAAATCTTAAAGTTGACAGTCTGGTACAGACCTGACTGTTTATACCAAGAAAGAAACATGGATAGACAGATAAGCAAGGAACTACGGATTCGAAATGATAACAAACATAGTCAACATTTTGTATGAGATTTCAAATACCATACATATGTATTGCCTTCAAGACATTTCATCATATTTTAGCTTTTTCAATCATCATAATGACTATATGAAAAAGCTGGAAAAAGTCTTTATTTTAAGGGAGGGAGGAGAGGAGAAAGTGGGGAAGGGGAAAGGGGGGAAAGAAGAGATAAAGGTTAGCAGAGTTATCCACCACTGTGATTAGTAAACAGTAGTTTACTAAGAGTCCTAGATTGCCCAAAACACTTTCTAGAGCCAGATAAGATACAGGGTCTTCCTACATGGGTCTTAGCTCTTTAGAGAATATACAGGAACACCTGAAAAAGTAACTTAGGAATTCAAGAGGAGCTGTAAAGTACTATGAACTCAGGTGACTGGGGAAGCCTTCCTAAAATGAGGGAACAAGGAGGGAGCACTCCCCAGGCAAGGGGAAGAGTGGGAGCAAAGCTGGGCAGCTTGCCACAGAGAAACACTTACCCTGAGCTGAGCGTTTCTCTCTATGAAGATTCAGCGGCGATCTCTTCAGAGATGAAGGTTAAAGGCAGAATCTGCAGAGCCTTGAATGCCGGGTTAAGGACTTGTGGTTATTTTTGCCTGTTAACAAGAAAGAGCCATTAAAGATTTTGGAGCAGAGAGCATCTGTACAAGGCAGATCTGTGATGAGGGATGCACCTGAGAGGAAAGCGAGACAACAGGGAGAAGAACACAGGCAGGAGGTGGGGCGTGAAGTCTCAAAGATGGTGGGGATGGAAGGAACTGAAAAGGAAGGATTAAAGTGTGAGTCAGCAGTGAAGTAAGTCAGAGGGAAAAATAAAAATGCTGGATGGTCTCACTTATGGGAGGATTATAGGGGGTCAAGGGGGAAAAGATAACAAAACAAACAGACAACTACAAATCAGAGTCATCTGAGGCGAAGAGGGAGGGGTTGGGATCAAGGCCAGGATGGGAAGAGCACAGAGACTATGGTGACGGTGCACGGGTGAACTGGTGGTGGAAACTCTATGGGGACTACACCTAGAAAACAAAGCAAACATTGTAAAAACTAATAATAATTAATTAATTATTTATTTAAAAAATAAAGTGTGAATCAGTATAAAGAAATAATGGCACCACTGCCGTTGCAATTCAGGGTGAAGTGAACATAGTCAGAAAGACCTAGCAAGTGATAACAGATGAAGGGTGCATGCTCAGCAGAAATGTTCAGCGAGCGTCATCTGTGCGGTGTGACCACTGAAGCATTAGGTCTGGAGAGAAGGTAGACTGAGAACAGAACACTGAAACCCGGCACCTACCATTTCTAAGGAGTAGGATCACGAAGCGAACAAGGCAGTGGGGATGTAAGAGATGGGAAGAGAAGCAGAACCAGGTGATGGCATCACTTCCAGGAAGCCTGTAAGCAGACTCCTGGCTCCCATTGTGCCTGTTACTTTTTTTTTTTAAGAGATTTATTTATTTGTGCATACAAGAGCTGGGGTCCAGACCAGAGTCGTGGGAGGTGAGAGGATTCACCAGAGACAGAGTGAGGAGAAGAGCAGGCAGATGGGCTGAAATACACTGCTGAGGGGAGCAGCGTGTGAGGCAGGAGAGGTCTGCCGCACCATGTGGGTCTCCTCCCTGGCTGGGGATCGAACTTGTGCTGCAGTGGCTGCGGATGCTTCACAGTGCAGTGCTCAACCCACTGTGCCACCAAGGAGGCCCGCGCCAGTTAGTTTTAACACAGACTTGCTCCCCTATTCCTAAGCTGGTGCATGCTCCCAGGACCCACTGCATCCTCTCTGTAAACAGCTGAAGTTTACCAAATCTGTGACAATCTAGACAACGTCATGAAAACCAGAGAGTTTTGAAAAAGAAAGTAGACCATGAAACAAACTGCTGAGACATCCACGAGCATGAAGATAAAGGAGAAGGCTGGTCAAGGAGCTGTTTCCTGCAGAGCTCCAGGGGCAGGAGCGCCTGGAAGGGGCTCAGGAGTGCATGCGTGGTGCAGAAACAGAAGGGCAGGTACAGCTTCCTCTTTCAAGAAGTTTTGCAGAGAAGGGAGGGAAAGTTTAGGGAAGGGGATGGGAAAAGAAAATGGCAAACAGGTTGATAACTAGACAAGGCAGAAAGAGACAAAACAAAAAGGAACAGGAGAGATACGCAGAAGCAGGATGGAGGGTAATTTGGTGCCACAGCAGTATTCACGATAGCTGAGAGCTAGAAACAACATAAGTGCCATGGAGGGACATACACAGCAGGACACCACTCAGTTTTTTTTGTTTTTTTTAATGAACCCTGTCATTTGCAACAACATGGATGAAACTGGAGAGCATTGTGTTGAGTGAAGTAAGTCAGGTGGAGAAAGACAAGGACAATTTCAATTCTATGTGCTACATAAAGAAACAAAGCAAACAATTGAAGTAAAAGAAAGAAAAACAAACTCAAACTATGAAAAGGGTCAACAGTATGGCGATGGATGGAAACGAGAAACCTGGAGGTAGATAGAAGATAGTATAGAAGATGTTGCTTAACAAGGCTGAAACCTGTACATGTTATAACCCGAGAGTCAATAAAACAGAGAGGACCCGGAAGGCTCAAGGGGGGTGACAGGGAAGCGCACAGGTAGAGGGGAGACTGGAGGTGAGAGATCAGCAAGCTAAGACCTGGAAAGGTGGCTGACCGAGCGGTGGTGGGGGCAGGGGAGGTGACATTGGTCATCTAACCGCCCTTTTTCAGGACTACTACATAGAGAGCATAGTTCATTGCAATAATCTGGACAGGAGACTGAGAGAATCCTCCTCTGATCACTACTAGATACCTGGAGAGCAGCTGGGTGGTAAAATGAAAGAATAAGAAATGCTTACAGATGTGAAAAACATGCCCAAGTTCTTGCTGTTAGGCTAAGGGCTTTACTTTGACCATTTTACTCAGTGCTCCCAACACCCACAGCACAGATTAAGCGTTGATGCTATTACTATTTTACAAATCAGGAAACGAGGGCTTTAAAGAGGCTAAATGCAGAGCCGTGCACTGGACATAGACAGCAGAGCTGGACACCAAGGGACTCCCCCACCCATCATCCTGCCTCCCAGGTGAACTAGTGACCGGAGTAACTGGAACCCGGCACAACGGTCTGAAAGCATGGCTGCAAGGCAAGTTTAGTCTACGCAGTGCCTTGCTGCAAAAGGTGAAGAGCATGTTCCAGAGAAGAGGCTCTGGGAGGGCACTTTATTAGGCATGTGCAATGTTGTTGAGGCCAAAGGAGATTCATTATGAGCCTGCAAATTCTCACTGTTCTAGTGGCATTTGGACCCAATATAGAAAACCTATAGATTCTGTTATTGGTATCTCTCACCCTAAGATTATATGACATGCAAGATCTAAATTTTGAAAGTAGAAATAACAACTCGCTCACTGGGCTTTTACTAGTTGTAGGGCCTTACACCAGGAGCATTCTCAATGTGATCTCAAAAATACATAGAGTAGAAATTAATAATCGTGTTCCCAAACCCCATGAGAGGCTGAATTGTCTCCCTCCAGAATTTTTATGTTGATGGCCTAACCCACGATATCTTAGTGATGATGACATTTGGAGAGAGGATCTTTATGAAAGTAATTAAGTTAAAACAAGGTCTTTATGATGACTAGTATCCTTATTTTTAAAAAAAGGAGATTTGAACACAGATGTGAACCGAGGGAAGGTGATGAGAAGAGATCTAAGGTAAAACAGTCATTCACCAGCCAAGGAGAGAGGCCTCAGAAGAAAGCAGCTCTGCTCTCCTGATCTTGGACTTCCCAGCCTACGTAAGCGTGAGGACGAAATTTCTGTTAAGTCACCCAGACTGTGGTGATTACCTGTGGAATCCCTGGCAGACTACTAAACCTGGGAACTGGGTCTGGGAACCCAGTTTTTGCCCAAGATCACAAAGATGGAATCAGAGCCAAAGTAAGATCTGGGTGAAGGAGATATTAGGCTTCTGAGTATCAGTTTGCTGCCCGATCAAAATACAAGTCAATTGCAGGGTAAAGGATGGATGGGGACTTGAAGTGGCGAACAGGGTATAGTTTAGATAGATGCCAATTTATAATGCTGTGCACCAGAAGACAATATAATGTTATAAACCAATGTTACTTCAATTTAAAAACACATAATTCATTTTACAAAAACTATTTGATTTTGGCAATTGATATTTCAGGCAAAGACAATTCTACTAATTTTCACCTTCTGTAGATGGTGATATTTCCATAAAGATAAGTTCTATCATTCTGACCTCCCATCAGAAAGTCTGGGTTAACAGCTATATTCATTGCCTCAAAATAACATTTGCATATGAGTAAACTAATAAAAACAGCTGGAAAATATAAACAACTTGATTTGTTGAGATAGGAAAGTAGATTTTTCAATAATGTTTACTTGCCATGTTATATAGGGTTCTCTGAAATATAACCATTTGAAATGCTTTCCATTTATTTAAAATCTTTATTTTTCAGGGTAGTTTCAGGTTCACAGTGAGATTAAAGAGAAAGGCACTGAGATTTCCCATAGACCTCCTGCCCCAACACAAACACAACCTCCCCTATTTTCAAAATCCCCCAAGAGAGGGGTACATTTGCTACAAAGGATGACCGTGCATTGGTCAGTCATTATTGCCCAGAGCCCGAGGTTTACATCGGGGCTCACTCGCCGTGGTGTATAATTTGTGGGTTTGGAAAAATGTATACTGGCATGCCTCTATCATTAGAGCCTCATAAAGAATAGCTTCACTGCCCTAAAACTCCTTTGTATTTTGTTTCTCTCTCTCTATCAACTACTGATCCCTTTACTGCCTCTACAATTTTGTTCTTCCTAATTATAATTTGTTCCATTTTATACAATTTGGACTTTCATTGTAATATCTGTAGTATACTCACATAACATGTATTTTAAACTTGTCATTAAAAACTCTTGTTAAAAACAAAAATAGGAAGACTTATAGGTCATATAATTGGAAACATACAGAAAGTAGCATTTTCAGATTAGCTGTTTTGACTAACAATATGCAGCGAAGATGCCTCCAAGCTTTTTCCTGGCACAATAGCTCATTTCTTTCTAGCAGCGAATAACATCTCACTCTGAGTGGACCACAGTGTCTCTACTCACCTACTGAAGGAAATCCTGATGGCTTCCAAATTTGGGCCATTAATGATGATTAACAAAACTGTGATAAATATCCACCTACTGATTTTCTGTGAACATAGTTCTCAGCTCCTGAGAACCAAGGAAACTAAATACCAAGGAACATGATTGCTGTATCATATGTAAGAAACCACCAAACTGTCTCCTAAAGTTTCTGTTACTGCCTTGCATTCCCACAGCACTGAATGAGTGAGTCTGCCTGGCACCAGCATTTGGTGTTGACAGTTTTGAATTTCACTGTTCTAACAGGTATGTATCTCTTTATTGCTTATTTTGTATTTTCCAGTGGACCATCTTTTATATGCTCATTTGTTATGTGTTTATCTTCTTTGGTGAGGTATCTGTTAAGGTCTTTGGCCCATTTTTTAATTAGGTAGCTTGTTTTCTTATTGTTGTGTCTTCTTATTTTTGTTTTCAACAAGAGTTTTTAATGACAAGTTTAAAATGCATGTTATGTGAGCATAATACAGATATTAAAAACAATGAAAGTCCAAATTGTATAAAATGGAACAAATTAAAATACGAGGGAACACTCTATGAGGATCTCTGAGTTTTAGCATTTGCAACGTTTACTTCCCATTGTGACACTTACTTTGCTCTCAACGTTTTAAAACGAAACATGGATTGGCAGTACATAAAGGTCTCTGCACACTTCAAAGTGTTTTAGTTTTTCTTAATAAAGGAAAAAGGAGCTACTCAAAAATGACCACTAGGTGGTGAACGTTGATTTAAAAATGCTATGCAAGGTACCCCCCAGCATAATTGGTCTGTGTAACTTTTTCCTTTTAGGGAGAAGTTCATGTGGGGTTTTGCAGGGTCCTCTCTTGATATACCCAACATCCCATCCTTCAGACTCCTCGCTGAGGCTGCCCTGGATGCACTTCCGACCACACACAAATGGAGATGTTCTGAGAGAAGGACAAGACTGAAGGTAGATCTTTCATAGTGCAGGGTCTGATAGACATACCCTGCAACATTCAAGGGTCACCTCCCTGGCCTGGGGTCCAGTGGCTGCCGATAGCTTCATAGGGTTGAGACTTACCCTCTTGCGCCACCAGAGAGGCCCCAATTTTTAGTATGTTTTTAGCTAAAACAGTAAAATTCTTTTAATGCTTGCTTTTCCTTAAACCAAGTCTTTGAACCTGCTCTCATAAGCAGGTCTCTTGTTTTTATCAGTCCTACTATTGTCTCTATTGTCTCCTTTTTATTTTGCACCAAGGTTACAACCTTATCATTAAAAGATTAACTGTCCATACCTGCCTTCCAAAGGCTCAGCTATTAAAAGTAACCCTGTGTTAACCTCCTCTGTTGTATGGTGCTATCTCAGAGTCTTTTGCAAAGCAACAAAATATTTTATGTATTAATTCGAAAAAATAAAACAACCCATTTTTAAAAAGGAACACAAATTGTAAACAGAAATGTTAATACCCCATGATTGAATGATAGTTAATTATAACACACTGACTTACTAGAACATTGTCTATAGTGAAAATAATTTTGAAGACTATGAAAAATGATAAAAATCAAGTGTTTGTTATAGGCTTAGAGAACTTTTAGACATGAATATAAGCTCAGTAAAAGGCAAGCGAATTACAAAAGATTATGTTTCTCGGTGAAGGCATGCCAATAGTAAGACCAAGAAACTGATCAAAACACTGTTTTCTTAACAACTGCTGAGAATTCAATCTCTCAGCTCATGTGTCACCTACAAATATGATGAAATGACACACTGTGATTACCTTTTATTATCTTTGTGTTTTAGAGTTCCCATAACAGTAAAATTTATTTTAATGTAATTATTAAATTTTCCTTTACCAATTTAAGTATATTTTTAGTTGCTATAAAACCAGAGAATTGTAAATTTAATCCCAACTATGCTACCACAAGGTTTACATATTGCTTCAGATTTCCAGCCTTTAATAAAATGTCTGTAATGATATAAATGTCCTTCCTGTGCAAAAAGAGGCTTATCCCTGGAAGGGCCCAGTTTCTTTGGCAGCCAAAGGCTAGAGCACGCCCCTCCCCACACACCTGAGGAGAAAAAAGTTATATGTGCCAGTGTTTAAATGGGAGGATGAGTGACACTTAGAGTCATACTTAAAAAAAAGGAAAAGTGATCCTCTTCGGGTTGTTATTCACATGGATTTTGGCAAGGAAACCGTGCTTCCTTGGGCTGCTTCCAGAACCTGCAATCCCAGGACCTCCACAAAGAACAAAGGGCAGCAGCGTTTGATTAAGACTCTAAGAGAGATCTATTTCCTGGACAGTTCACAGACACAGCTTTCAGAAATCTACAAAATCTCACAGTATGCAGAGGCTAGGGAAAGTGGACAAGTTTCGATGTTTAGAAGACACCAGTCAACCATCCTAAAGGCCCTCTGTACCTTCCCAGTAGAGGTGGAGAGTCATTAGAAGACACCCCCAGTGGGGGTTCAATTCATGGGCCTATCACTAGGCCAAGTGCAGGCTCACCTAGGCAAGGGACCCCACATTCGCCCAGCTTGGGGTTCACATCATGAACCACCCTGACCCAATTGGGGATTCCCCTCAACAAGGTGGGGAGGGGTTGGGCTCAGAGAGGCTCCCCTAGGCAAGGTGGGCCTTACTAGCCCTGCTGGGGGTTCATCTCATGGACCCCTCAGGTCAAGCAGGCCTCCCCTTGGCAAGTGTATTGTATAATTATAAGAAGCTATTTGCTTTTAAAAAATCAACAGCAACAAGATTGCCCATCGGAAGTTATATGATCACAATAGAATTAGATGGAATTGGGTCAAATTTTGGTTTAGTAATATAATGGACAATCACTGATCCTGTCAAAACTCATTTTAAATTAGTAATTTTTCATTTCCATCAGTATCAACATAGCATGTTTTCAAATAAACTGAAAAGGACCAAAGTTTCCAAAAGTACATGTCTGTATAGTAAGAACAGTTATATTAGGCAGTAAATTTGGGTTTTTAAAGAAAATTGTGGAGGAAAATACAAACTCAAATAATATATGTTATTATTATATTTTTTCTTACAACAGTTATAAATTTAAAAAATGAAGTATAGAGTACATTAAAATCAATTAGCGATTGGATTATTAGATTAGCGATTGGATTATATAAGTACAGCATCTATATATATATGTATAGCATGTGCAAACTTATTGGCAAAGAAATGGCAAATTTTTTGCAAATGGGAAACAGAAGTCAGGTGCCTATTCCAGGAAAGAGATTTCTATATTGAAAAAAAAAAAAGGATCTGTGTGCAAATAAATAATCACCATGTTAAATTAGGGGGTCAAAGACCAGCTTGGCAGCTGGAACAAACAAAAATTTGTCATCCAAACTCTTTGGCCCTTCTTTCCTAAAGTAAATTTGGAGCTAATTAACTTTCAAGACTTTTCCGGGATTTTTTCCAGTGACAAGACAAAGAAACACACTTAAGATAAAAAACAGATGTTGAAGTTTGCTGGTCATTTGTTCATGTACATTATATATTTCTATGTCAGTGTTAAAGTTGTGGTTTGGTCAAGGTCCAAACCTATGAGGTGAAGTAAAGCACACACTGGAGGCTAGCTGTATCTTCCTGGGCTGAAATGCTGTTCCCTATTATGTTAGATGTTCCTTGTTGCAGTTGCTTTTGGGTGTGCTGTAAGATCTTCAGAAATCACAAGGGATTGTAGAAACTGTAGCGAAGTTTTTAACTTAGCACTGGGCTGTCTCACACTGCTCACACCAGCTCTTTCCTGTGAGATCATGAATTTTGGTTACTTACAACTTGGCTATGGCAATACAACAAGGGGAAAATACAGTTATATTTTTCCTATACAGATGTCAGTGAAAGCCCAGCAAAAAAGAGAAATAAAACAATAAGCAGAATGTGCTGAAATTTTTTAAGAACATCATTTCTTTGGAATCCTGAACCATCTTGTTTACTAGATAATGTAGTGTATATACTTCATGGCAACAAATGCATTAGAACAAAGGCCTTTATGCAACTATCGACCCACTGGTTAATCTCCTGGCAGCTCTTCCTATATTAAGAGAACTGCCTCCTTGACCCCAGTTCTTCTTTTGAGAATATTGTGATTCTCTGTGTATGACTGGAACAAAGGTGATATATACTCAAAAGGGAAGAATGAAACACGTAAGGCCTGCGAACTCCTGATGGCCTTCTGGTCCCTGGGTCTCCAGAATCCAGCTATCCTACCCCAGTATTCTTCCAAAAAGTCTCCTTTTTTGATTAAATCTGTCCAAATGGTTTCTGCTATTTGAACCTTGACTAAGAAAGACTACATTTGAGTCAATATATTGAGTGATCCATTTTGTTTAGGACTACTCTTTGAACAATGCAAATAAAGAAAAGAAAGGAGATTCAAACATTAAAATTAGAAGTGCATTGAATAATTTTTAAAAATACGAATACAACTTTTATTTCCTCCCTCTCCCCCAAAAGCTGCCCACTTCCATTTATATTACTTCATCTTTCTAATAACCTGGTGACATGACAAGAGATACATTGCTTTTCTCTCAGCTGCCACCCCCACCTGAGAAGATGGAAACTAAACCAGACTAGAATCCAAGATGTCTGACTCTTGCTCTAGATTACTTAACATACAAAAGCTAAGCATGTGCACAACTATAAAACAAGTCTTCACAGAGATACTGGAATAAATGGTCAGATGTACAAACTCTACATGAAGATATATTGGGGTGGGGAGAATAGTGGGAGTACAATCAGTATTACTGATTAAATAGGACATGTAGTAAAGACAATATACCTACCTTTATCTATTTATTTTGCCTCCCATGGTACCTTCAAAATATGTTCATGGAACTCTCTTTCTTTGTCCCTACATGTCCCTTTGGGAGATCCCATGACTTATCTGCTCACTTTTCAAAAGTTAGTGGTTCTACATGTCTCACCAGTGGTGGTTTCCCTTCAGAGACTCCTGACTCCATCTATTAAAGGTAATTAGCCCCAGTCAGCTCCTCAAAAATATGCTCTGTTAACAAATACTTTACACAGGGTCCAACAACAATTCTACTCTTATGTATATACCTGGGAGAAATTAAAACATATGCTGCACAGAAACTTGTAGAAAAATGTTCATAGCAGCATTATTCAGAATAGTTGAAAAAGTAGGAACCACCCAAATATTCACCAACCAATAAATGAATAAGCAAATGTGGCCTTTCTTGTCAATCATATACTAGCTAGCAATGAACACCATGAAGTATTGATGCAAGCGGATGTAGATGAACCTCAAAGACATTAAGTAAAAGAAGCCAAATGCAAGATCAAATGTTGTATTGGTAAATGTCCAGAAAAGGCAAATCTATAGAGACAGATTAACATTCTTAGTAGTTCCCTAGGGCTGGATAGTATGAATGGGGACTGGCTGCAAATGGACAGAAGGTTTCTTCTGGGTTGATTAAAATGTTCTCAAATTAGCTTATGATGTTGATTGTAAGGCTCTGTGATTTTACTAAAAATCATTTACTTAAAAATTATACAGGCCCTACCCTGGTGGCAGAGTTGGTTAAGCAACGCACTATGAAGCAAAACACAGCCACTGCAGCATGAGTTCGATCCCTGCCACCAGTCAGAGAGGTGACCCACATGGCACAGCAGACCTCTCCTGCCTCACCCGCTGCTCCCCTCAGCAGTGTGTTTCAGTCAGTCTGGCTGTTCTGCTCCCCACTCTGTCTCTGGTGGATCCGCTTACCTCTGGCACTTCTGGCCTATACCCCAGTTCTTAATATGAATAAAAAAAATCTTTTTTTAAAAATTATAGAACATCATTTATACATCAATAAAACTGTTTTTAAATATAATTCAAATATTTAGTCCATGATATAAATAAAACGCAATCTTTTTTTTTTTCTGGAGACCACAAAAAAACTGTTCAAATGTAACTTTATTGAATTTGCAATGGCACTCTACAGTAATATACTTCTTTTTAAATCACATAGCAATTAGTAGTACATGTATACATACATACTTCAAAAGACAAGTAACAAATAAAATTATTCCTAGAAAGCTAGAGTTGTGGATATATATATAATCTAGAGGACTGCCTTAAAAAATTTTCTATAAAAGCACAAAGAGATTAGATTATCAAAAGCCTCTACAGTTAAGATTCTCATCTTATGTGGTACATATACATGATGGAATATTATTCAGCAATCAAAAATGATAAACTAAGTCATTCATAGGAAACTAGAGTCATTCATCATAGGATGAAGCCAGAAAGGATTATGCTCAGCAAAATAAGTCAAAAGGCTAAAGAAAAATACCAAATGGTTTATCTCCTAGGAGGAATATAAGGAACCCAAATAAGGATCAAGGAAAAGAATAATAACAATAATATTAAGAAGAAGAACAAAAAGACAAGGACAAATTGGGGACACTTGGTGGGGAGGCAGGAGCAAGAGGGTTGAGGGCAGATAAGAGCACAAGGAACTGAGGTGATGGTGCACTGGTGAAATGGTGATGGGGAACCCATGGGGATTACAATTTATGTCAAATATATATAAATAAAGAAGGAAAGAAAAAAAGACTCATCTTAGTATCACAAAAATGAAAACAGTAATACTAGGCACTGGAATATAGTATGATTTCTTATGACTTAAAAAAAAGAGTAACTTAAATGTTTTTAGTTTAGATGGTTAAGACTAGCCTAATCATCCATGAACTACGATATTCTTTTTAAAAAGCTTCATCTTTTCAGGGTTTAGTTCATCTGACAAACTATAGAGATGGTGAGAATGCACTATTATAGATTGTCAGCACCACCGGTCCATGAAGAAATGAGGCACTTGCACTGGAATGCAAATAAGCACTCTGTTTTCTCTGTCAGTAACATTTTACAACCAAAATTAAACCCAGTAACTGATCTTAAAGTTATCTCTGGACTTAAGTTCAGGTGCATGTTTATCTTGTCAATAGATCACTAACTGAACAAAAATAATCTTAATTATTGCATAGAATTAAGGACTAGGACTTTCTTTGGCAAAGTATTTGTAGTGACTATTTCTAGAAATTAGACTATAGGATTCTTTTCTTTTTGCTCATATGTACTGTATAAACTTTCTTCATTAAATATAGGCCTTTCACAACAACAGAAGTGTGTGTGTGTGTGTGTGCATTAAATAAAAAGCATGGTTGAAAAAGCAAACAAAAACTCAACAAGACCAAAAGGTCAGAGATAAACCAAAGGGACCATAGGGGGAGGGTTGCAGGGAGGGGAGGGATTGCAGAGGGGGGATTGCTGGGGGCGGGGGGGGGGAAGGGAGGGCAAAGACGGGGATGAAGGCAGAAAGAGCACAAGGGACTGAGGCAATGGTGCACGGGTGGAATGGTGATGGGAACTCCCTGGGGGAATATAAATGATGTCAAATATAATTAAATAAATAAATTTATATATATAAAAATGCACGATTGAATTTGTTTGCTTGTCTCTTCGTTTATTAAAGAAGGAAGGATCGAAATAAGCCAGAAAACCCACAAACCTAAATAGAGGTACTCTACCAAATTTGTCACATAAAATGTTAAAAATTTGTTTCAAAACCAAACCAATAACTAAACAGAGAGCTCAAATACAGTGATAAACTGAGGGAAACATTTGCAATGCATAATGATAGATAAAAGGTTACTTTTCCATTTTTGGGCATTTAGGTTGTTTCCAGGTCTTACCTATTGTAAAGAGTGCTGCTATAAACATAGCAGGTATTCTTTTGAATCAGTGTATTTGTGTCTTTTGGGTATATTCCTAGGAGTGAGATTGCTGGATCCTATGGAAGTCCCATTCTTAGTAGATTGAGGAACCGCCATACTGCTTTCCATAATGGTTGGACCAGCTTGCATTCCCACCAGCAGTATAAGACAGTTCCTTTTTCTCCACATCCTCACCAACATTTGTTGTTGCTACTTTTTTTGATAGGTGCCATTCTCACTGGGGTGAGGTGGTATCTCATAGTGGTTTT